>OZ017738.1:412930456-413362956 GCA_963969285.1 Odontomyia ornata | reverse complement strand
GTGAGGAACTATAACGAGAAACTAGTAGAGAGTGCCATCGAGAATAACAAAAGCCTCAAGAAGGCAAAACGAGCATTACTGATTGGTAGAAAACAGGTGATTGCTATGCAACACGAAAACGAAAGAATAACTGACAGGAAAAGAATATTAGAGATTATCACCAGCTTCTATCAAGAACTCTATAAAGCCCCCGAAGCAAGCCAGAGAGCAGCAACTACAACAGCAGCACTTGAGGGAGAGGTACCAGAAGTTCTCATTGATGAAGTGGAACTGGCGCTGAAACAAATGAAAAATGGTAAAGCAGCCGGCAATGACGGCATCACAGCGGAATTACTGAAATATGCGGGCAGGAAAACATGGAATATTCTGGCCAACGTATTCACAAAGTGCATCAGAACCAGACAAATTCCTGACCAGTGGAACAGCGCCAACATAATTCTGATCCACAAGAAGGGCAGTAGAGAAGACATTAGAAACTATAGACCGATAAGTCTTCTCCCTGTGTTCTATAAAGTATTCACCAAAATCATCAATAACAGAATACAGTCAGCCCTAGATGCAGAACAGCCACGAGAATTGGCTGGCTTCAGGAGTAGCTCCAGCACTATAGACCATATCCATACACTAAGAGAGATCATGAGCAAAGCGAAAGAGTATGAACTCCCTCTCGCCCTGGCGTACATTGACTTCGAGAAAGCCTTCGACTCAATATATCCCGACGCCATAATAAGAGCGCTTATAAGCCAATGTATTGAGAAACCATATGTAGAAACACTAGCCAACATCTACAAGAACGCCAAAGCGAAGGTCAAAGTGTTCGAGGATACACCAGAGTTTCCCACACAAAGAGGTGTTAGACAGGGGGATACTATATCACCAAGACTCTTCAACGCCACCCTGGAGGAAATCTTTCGAGGCCTAGAATGGGATAATAAAGGCTTAATCATATATGGAGAACGGCTAAATAACCTACGATTTGCTGATGACATAGTCCTCATCGCCCAAACCCAGGATGAACTACAAACGCTACTCAAAGACTTAAGTGCAGCTAGTGAGACAGCAGGACTGAGAATGAACCTCAACAAAACAAAGGTTATGTACAATGAATTCATAACGAGAGGCCAGAATAAAATATCAATTAATAACACTGATTTAGAAGTGGTAGACGAATATGTGTATCTAGGCCAAGCAATAAACAACTCAGGATCGCTACTACCCGAAATAAACAGACGAATTAAACTAGCGTGGAGTGCGTTTGGAAAAAACTCCATAATCTTCAAGTCAAAAATGAAAGTCCACCTGAAAAAGAAAGCCTTTGATGAATGCATTCTGCCAGTCATGACCTATGGTTGTGAAACATGGACTCTGACCACAGACACCATAAGAAAACTTCAGGTTGCCCAAAGGGCAATGGAAAGATGCATGTTGGGTATCACAAGAAGAGACAGAAAAAGACTAACCTGGATAAGAGCAAAAACACAGGTAACGGATGTGATCAATAGAATCAGAAGTCTCAAATGGCGATGGGCTGGACATTTGGCAAGAATATCAGACAATAGATGGACCACAAAAGTTATGAATTGGTACCCAAGGGGAGTCAAAAGACCAAGACGGCGCCCGAAACTTAGGTGGGACCATGACATAAGAAAGCTAGCTGGCATTACCTGGACACGTATAGCTAAAAACAGACAAAAGTGGAGGGAAATGAGAAGCCAATACGTAGGGGAGGCTACACCATGATCCGTATACATGGTTGATAAGCTGACAATGATGATGATGATGATGATATATATATATACTTCGCACGTTCCAGCTGAGGACCCATGGAGTCAGGGCAGGTCACGCCACTCGCCAACCTGTGAAAGCAGGAGCGAATTTGTGAGCTTGAGGCTACCCAGAATGGTTTATACATTCTGGGAGATTGACTTGGTACCACACGCTATGAGTACACCTATGTCTGCATTTCCTCTTCAGCAAGAGACGAATGGGTTATCGTCGCATCTGGCTTAACTAACTACCGACACTCCCATTGCACTGCATGTTACACTTCCTACTTTAACTTCACCTTATCCATTTTTAAGCAAACTTCCCGCGCAAGTTTAAACTATCTCCTACAAAATACAAAGTGCTTCGTCATGAAGGATCCCTGTGGTAAACTGCAATTCAAAATTGGACGTAGCCACTCCACACGTGACGACTGGCTGAAATGTTAAATTAAAAGCGTATCCAAATAAACAAGGAAATATCAAAATTCCAAAAAATTCATAGGATTCACATGTTAATTATTTTAACGTGAAATCAATACTGGACGATTTAGAAGAAAACAAGTCAAAAGTTGCAAATTACTACCTTTGACCTATCAGCTTGGGGATCTTTTCATCGTTTAATTCGCCAAAGATAATGATCGCGTTCCAATTCTTCTCGAATTTAATTCTTCCGTCGCAATACTCCTTCCACATCACTTTTCGCCGACGTTGCCCAAGCTCATCTAACGCTGTTTTTGCTCGCCAACGTTTTTTTAGCTCCTACAACGCTATCTTAGCTCGTCTTCGCTAAACGCCCCAAGAAAGATCCATTACGTTTACTCGTCCCAAAGTCGCAACGCCTTCACAACACAAGAAGATTACGCCAAAATACAGACCGATCCGTCCGTCGCTGACTCTTTTATCACTTTGCCGGCAACGGATCTTTTAATTGGGGTGAAGAGCCCAAGTTCAAGTTTAGATCATTTAAAACTGTTGCTCAACCTAACGGCCTCATACAAGACATCCTTGACTCGAAACAAGTTTTAATGGTCGTATTTGTTTCCTGCGGGCATGCTGCATTATCTTTGACACAAAGCCAGAGTGGTCGAATTTCATTGAGTTTGAGGGTATGTTAAGCGCATGCAAGTCCACGTGGAGCATTCTAAATTCATTGATCAGTTAAGTTCATGTAACGCGAGTGCAACGTAAGCGTCTCCATGAACTTGCAAATTTTTAGTCGTTATGTGAAAATTTTCGTTCCCATGAAAATTTCTGCAGACTGCATTGTCAGCAGTCTGAATCTCGTTTTTAGCAGCAAATTAGATTTTCGTGCGCTTCTTAGGCAGTTCTATAGATTCCGTGACTCGCGTCGGACAAGCAATTAATAGATGTGTGAATATATATTAATTATAAAAATAAGTTGTTGTACAAAAGTTTGTAAGTGTTTTAAAATTTACTAAGTGTAAAATACTTTTGTTCTTATTTTTTATTATTTTTTTTACACATCGCTTGCGCGTGACAAAAATCTGGTGGCAGCGGTAGGATAGCCAAATAAATTACAGGCTATCCTTGGATACGAACAGTTTCGTGAATTTTTAACGAAAAACAAAGTTTGTGACTTTATAATAAAAACAAAGTTTTGTGACTTTATAATAATAAAACAGTTTTGTGAGTTATCCAATAGACACTAAAGTGAGAAAAAATAAAGGGAAGAACTAGAAAAGTGTGAATAGAACATTTCCAAGTTTGTGTATCCTGTGCAAAGGAGATAGTCAAACGCTCCTCAACGTGGGACAACGAGGGAAAAATAAAATAAAAGTAGTTTCTCTCTTAACGAGAACTACCAACGTTGGCCAAACAACTATAGCCTGCGGGAAGTAGGTTGGCCCATCGAGGGATTTGAAAATTAAGGAAAGGATTCAAGTAGTTTCTCTCTTATCGAGAACTACCAACGGTGTTCAAACAACTGTAGCCTGCGGGAAGTAGGTTGACCCATCGTGGGAGGTATTATGTGACGAAAACTTGGTTGGTAAGGAAAACGTGTTTGGTCAAGGATCTCGTTTGGCGAAAGGAAATGGCAAAGTAAGTTCACATGTGTTCTGTTTTATTTGTACATTATTGAATTTTGATCATCGAGATTTTTATTTGATATATATTTATTATAATATTACTATTAATTTAACATTAAATCGTAATATTTTTCAATTCACGGAACCGTCGCGGAATCAAAGGGCCCTTAGCATAAAAAAAATGTTCTGTGCTAAGTAAATAGGATATAGATATAATTGTGAAAGGAAACCAATTACTTCATTTTCTTAATGTATCGTGTGAAACAAGGGATACAAAAATCCAAATTATCCGTAGAGGAAATTTTTACGCTTCCTAATCGCGAAAGAGTTAAGGTAAAACTTGGTGGTGATTATATTGATTTTGCTACATTTCGCGAATACTTGGCTAAATATCGTGACGGTAAAAGATTTCCTGTTAGCAGTGAATCCTCTTCAGAAGACGAAAGTGACTTAGAAGAGAGGAATTGTACGCTATCAGGACCTGTAATCGAAAAAGAGTTTTCCGCGGAAGTAATGGCAACAAGTAGCAATTACGCATCAACTGTTTCGGCAGAAAATGCTAAAAGTCAAAGTGAAAGTGCAAATAACGGTAAAAGTGAAATTCGTGTGAGTTTAAGTTATTTAAAGAGTTTCATTCCGGTGTTCGAGGGGAGAGCAGAAGATGCATTTAATTTTGTGTATGCGTGTGAAGAAGCGATGCAGCTGGCAAAAGGTCCAGTTAAGGTCATCCTCTTCAAATACATATGCATGCAGCTGAGGGGAAATGCCCAGACCATTATTCTTTATGAAGAATTTGGTAGTTGGAGTGCATTGTAGGCTAAACTGAAACAAGTTTATGCTAAACCGCACTCAATATTGCAATTGCAAAGGGAATTGTTTTCCTTCAAACAGAACACGAGTGAAACTGTGATTCAATATCATCAACGATTATTAGGACTTCATCGACGAATATAGACTGCTCGATCAGATCAGTCAAGTATAGGAGAAAATATGTTCATAGAGGAACAGGTGCGGAACGTATTCATCAATGGATTAAAGGATGCTTTGACAATGTACGTGATCACGCAGAAACCAAAAACTCTGGAGGAAGCTAGTCGTTTGGCTCCGGAGGAAGAGCAGCGGCTTGGACTTGTTAAAGTTTCAACTAAGAAGGACTTTACAGATCGTAATGTTTTGCCAAGAGTTCATAAATTGCACTCAGACAAGAAATGTTTCAAGTGTGGGAAAATGGGGCATATTCAACGAGATTGCAGGAGTAAAGGAACAAATAAATCTGATGGTGCTGAAGAAAAGAATTTCAAGAGATCGCAGAAGAAATTTTCATCTACATCGAAGAATGAAAGTGCATCAAATAACTCTAATAAACAAAATGTAAGTTTTCAATGTCAAAATGTAAACAATGAATATCGAACAAATTCGCTTGATATAGAAGATAGTCCTTTTCTTTTTCTTAGGCTAGAAAATAAATATTTGAAATTCCTTGTTGATACTGGGAGTTCACTGAACTTAATAGCAGCGAAGTACGTTTTCGAAAAGGATGTGGATAAATCAAAAAGGATGTGGATAATAAAAAAGTTTTTAGTCGAGCGGAAAGCACTGCTTAAATTGAGTGGTTGTGGGAATTCAACAGGGTAAACTTAAAATTGCGGATTCACTAGTCGGAGTGAATTCAAATAGAGATGTTGCTGTAGCAATACTGAATGAAAGTGAACAGGAATTGCAAATAAATTTCTAGAAAAACCCTCCGAAATATGTATTAGAGATAATCACATGAATCAAGAGGAAAAAGACAGTATTTGGGAAATTATTAACAAGTATAAATGTTTATTTAGGGATATTGATCCTAATCACCTCACAAAAGCAGCAGAACACCCAACAGATACCATTTCCGGCATAAAACCAATTTTACAAAAATATATAGATTTCCTAAGATCCATGAGGAGGAAGTTAAAATGCAAGTCGATAAACTTCTAGAAAACGGAACTATTAAGGAAAGGAACTCACCTCTTTGGGTGGTGCCAAAGAAGGTTGACGCAAGCGGTATAATGAAACGGCGCATAGTTATAGACTATCGCAAGCTTAATGAAGTTACGGTAACTGACAATTATCCTTTACCAAACATTTCAGAAATACTGGATCAGTTAGGAAAGGCAAAATATTTCTCAACAATAGATCTGACTAGCGGGTTTCATCAAATACCTGTGAAACGTGAGGATCAATGCAAAACTGCATTCAGCACTCCCTACGGACACTACGAGTATACACGTATGCCATTCGGTTTGAAAAATGCGCCGGCATGTTTTCAGCGAATGATGAATACTGTTCTTTCGGAATTGCAAGGATCAAAATGCTTCGCATACCTAGATGATATTGTGATCTATGGTGAATCACTTGAGGATCATAATGAAAAGCTTAAATTGGTATTTGAACATCTGAAGCTGAATAATTCTAGAATTCAGCCGGACAAATGTGAGTTCTTACGCAAAGAAGTAGCGTATCCAGGACACGTAATATCTGACAATGGTGTCAGCATGGACCCTAAGAAACTCGAAGCTGTAGATAAATTGGAAGTGCCTCAAAATCAGAAGGAAATAAAATCATTTCTGGGACTAACTGGATACTATCGCAGATTTGTGCATAATTATGCGAAAACTGTGGAACCTTTGAACAAATTACTCCGGAAAGCCACTGAATTTATTTGGTCTAGAGAATGTCAACTTTCCTTCGAAAAAATTAAAGAAATTTTAAAGAAAAATGTTACTCTGATGTATCGAGATTTTAATAAAAAATTCATACTCACTACTGGATGCAAGCAACAACGGGATAGGAGCAGTCTTATTGCAAGAAAATGATTCGGGATACGAAAGACCAGTCATAATTCTTAGTAGGACACTTAACAGTGCTGAGCGAAATTATTCTGTTACAGAAAAAGAATGTCTCGCTATAGTTTGGTCTGTAAAACAGTGTAGACCTTACTTGTACGGAAACAAGTTCATTATTCGTACAGATCATCGACCTTTACTGTGGTTGTTTAACGTTAAAGACCCAGGTAGCAGACTTGTACGCTGGCGCCTGAAATTAGAAGAGTATCAGTACAAAATGGAGTATAAGTCTGGAAAGGACAATAAAGTTGCTGACGAACTCAGCAGGAATCTTCCTGTTAATGCAATAATCCCCCCAGGAAAAGGAAACTACCACGAGATAGATGGTGACCATGAAAATGATGTGTCTGAAGAAATTTTAGGATACAAACATTCCGCGGTAATAAACGATTACACTATTAACAAACATGGAGATTTGATATGCAAAACAAGGAAGTAAAATCATTCGACATTTCAAAAATGGCAAAATCGAAGAAATATCTCCAGATGAAATAGATAATTTGAGCAACAGAGAAGACATCGAGGACGATATTGAAGACATAGAGGGGGAGGAAAGCAACAATGCAAATATTGATCAAACTCGAAACGATGGATTTGTTGAGATAACTGATTCAAAAGAGAAATCAAGGCTTATAGAAAAATGGCACAAAGGCTTTGTAGGAGGTCATAGAGGTGTAAATAATCTTGAAGAGTTTTTGAGAAGAAGTTATCATTGGAAAGGAATGCGGAAAGACATCAGAAACTACGATAAAAGTTGTGATCAATGTCAGAGACCGAAAATTGTTCGGCGAAACCTCAAAACTCCAATGACAATCGAAAAACTGAAGCAACAACCTTTTGACCGAATATCCTTGGATGTTGTATCCTTCAAATGGAAGCATGATAAAGATTTTAAAGTTTTGACAATCCAAGATAATTTATCCAAGTATTTAAAGTTCATTTACATCAAGAGAGAAGAAAGTAAGCTTATTGCAAATGCCGTCATCAATGAATGGATCTCATATTTCGGCATTCCAAAAGAAATTTTATCAGACAATAGCAATGTTCTGACGGGAAAAATCGTTACTGACCTCTGTAAAAGACTCGGAATAGAAATGATTCCAATCAGCTCAAGACATCCGCAATCAAATGGTGCTGTAGAAAGATCACACGCAAGGCTGAAAGAATTTTTGCGTAGTGTTATCAACGAAACAGACCTAGGGACACAGGAAGCATTAGGCATGGCAAGCTTGTGTTTTAATCAGAGTGTTAGCCAAGGAACAGGTCAATCAGCGGAAGAGTTACTTTTTGGAAGGAAAACCCTACCAATCGATCAGGTCACGACGGAAGAGGAGAACGGATCATCTAATTTGATGCTTGAAAAGCGAATGGATCCACTTAAGAAAATAAGAGAACAAGCTATAGAATACAATTGGAATATAAAGAAGAAAACAAAAGAGCGATATGACAGTAAATTAGATAAAAGAGGAAATGTTTATGACTCAAAATTGGATGACAAAGTGTTAATCCGCCAGAAGAAATCCAAAGATGTTATGAATCAATGGGTTGGTCCTTTTAAAATTTTAAAAGTTTCAAAAAAGTCTTTACAGATTAATAATAGGTTAAAAAGTTGGTTTAACGTTTGTGACGTAAAACTATATATTGCAAGACAACATAGGCAAGCATCCTCATCGCAGGATTCGCAATAATAGCTTTGGGAGACGTAACAGTTAAGGAAATCCGTTATCCAGGCATCTATATCAATCATGTTTCGGACATCAAATTCGCGAGTGAGCAAATCCATTTGATTAAGATTATAGATCTAACGGAACTAGCATTCAAGATAGAATATATAAAAAAGTTGACTAATAATATAAATGATATATGCGTTAATGAGCTCGTAGCTTGTAAAAATTTGAAATTGAACGGCGAACTGCAAGCCGAACGGTTGAGTCATAATTTAAATACGGTATACGAGTATAGTTTATTAGGATATTCACCCAATATCTGGCTACAAAGAGGCTTAGCTAATTGGGTAGGAAGTTCTCTTAAAGTACTTTTTGGTACGATGGATTCCAATGACTTTGATCAAATCAAAGCCGCTGTCGATTCCATTGAAAGAAATGAGCTCAACATAAGCAAAGGGATGATCAAAAATACTTACCTTATGAACGAGATGAATAAGCAAGCTAAAATTATCTCTACAGAGCAAGGCTCTATCCAATTGAAGATTGATGAAATTGTCGACGAACTTAAAAGAATAAACAATGTTACTAATCAACTTGAAAAGAAATTAACCTTACAGCTTTATTTTAAAGAACTATACTCAAAAATAAATCATAAAGTAGAAGTAATCGATTTGGAAATTGAAGTCCTTCGCGACAGTTTACTCTTTATTCAATCAGGAGTCCTGCATCCCTACATACTTGAACCTAACCACTTATCAATAATTAAGCAAAGTTAAAAGAGTTGAAGCATTGGCTTTAACGCCAATCATATCGAATTATCCAGATTTAGCTAAGGATTTGCAGTTGACCGCATTTGTAAAAAGCAAAACCATATACGTAAAAATTTCACTCGATATAGTAACAGATGATGAATTTGAACAATACGAAGTAATTGGGTTTCCTTATATAAACAGAAAATCTGTAATTCAAATAAATGGCTTAAAGAAATATTTAGTGATTAATAAAAATAAAGAGTTATATGTAACATTCGATGACATAAATTGTAAAACTATAAGCAACTTTAGAATTTGTAAGCCATTACCACTTTAAAGCGTTTATTCTAGTTCCTGTATTATAAACCTATTTTTCAAACAAACAGATAAAGGATGTGAATTTAAAGGTATAAATTCAGAACTTTTAGCAGTCAATTCAATTGAAACAAATTTTGAATGTTGTTGTAACCAAACAGAAAATTTGAAAATATCAGGAATAAATATTCTAACAATAACCGATGATTGTATATTACATAGCGTAGCGCATGATTACTTCCTTATAAAGAAAGGTGAAGAAATTTTAAAGAAAAAGGATAAATTGATAGAGATTGATGATTGCTGCAATGGTTTTAATATCACGGAAATCAAAGAACACGAATTGAAAGATTTAACTTGAGAAACGATTGAACTGGCTACTTTTTGGGATAAAGCCGTTCAACCGATTCTTTAGGCAAAATTCCGTTGTATTTACTGTTATTGCAGTACTTCTCTTTTTCATCATAGGATTTTCAATTTATAAATGTGCTAACGGCAACTTTTGTATGTGAAATATTTTTTAAGGATGTTTCAATCGAAAAAATAAAGTCAATCTGTGTAAAAGTTCCATAAAATGCAAGAATAGAAAAGAAAATGAAAAGGTTACGATTTTTGAAAATCCTAATTCAGAAAACGAAAACAAACGTATAAGGACACGTTACTTGTGAAAAGTTGAGGACAACTTTATACTTAGGGGGAAGGTGTTAAGCGCATGCAAGTCCGCGTGGAGCATTCTAAATTCATTGAATTTCAGGTAAGTTCATGTAACGCGAGTGCAACGTGAGTGCAACGTAAGCGTCTACATGAACTTGCAAATTTTTAGTCGTCATGTGAAAATTTTCGTTCCCATGAAAATTTCTGCAGACTGCATTGTCAGCAGTCTGAATCTCGTTTTTAGCAGCAAATTAGATTTTCGTGCGCTTCTTAGGCAGTTCTATAGATTCCGTGAGTCGCATCGGACAAGCAATTAATAGATGAGTAAATATATATTAATTATAAAAATAAGTTGTTGTGCAAAAGTTTACAAGTGTTTTAAAATATACTAAGCGTAAAATACTTTTGTTCTTATTTTTTATTATTTTTTTTACACATCGCTTGCGCGTGACAGGCACCTGTACGATTTTATTGGGGAAAATGTGAAATTCGAATATCATACTATTATTAACAAACGAGCGAATTTTGACTTCAAAGGTATTTGTTGTTGTTGTACCCATGAACACCTAAGCCTATAATTTTTTCCAGATTTTTCGGTTCACAGATGTCCAGTCGCAAGGGGGGAGGGACACAAATTTTCTTATATTTTCCCTCCTCTCAAAGCATAAATGTCAGTTTAAGACCTGTTTTGAAAAGTTCTTATCAAGACCCTACTTTTGATATCCATATCGGCTACCTTTGATGAATTTTTTTTTTCGGGGACCACTCCCCTCTGCGGGGAAACCCCCCCCCCCCCCAAATATTTTATACTAATTTTTTGTAGTTGAACTTTAAGGGAGCACCATTTCACACCAGCATACAAAGTCTGATGTTTCTAGCATAAGTCGTTTGCGAGAAAAGTGCTGTGACACACGGACGGATAGACAGGATGCGATTTTAGTAGGGTTTTGTAAAATTATTTTACAAAACCCTTAAAAAAATAAGTAGAGCCGAGCTTCATATTGGTTATCGTCATCTTCCTAGACCATCTCTACCAGTTTTGTCATAGCTAAGCTGCATTTTTCCTTTCTTCTTTAGTTGCATGTTAAAATTTTGGTCACCACCATAAAGTTTTTTTTCGATCCACTACCATCATAGCGTTTTTAAAAGCATTTCCTGGTGTGATTCCCATGCTGTCTAGTCTTTACATTCCATACTGTGTCCCGTATTGAAAAGAGATAGAGCTTCATATGCTTCTCTTGGGCACTATAGACCAAATAACATTATTGTATGATTAATTCAGATTTTGGGTTTCTTTTACGCTGAGAGGTGAATGTCATTTGCGTACTAAGAATGGGGCTCCCAGACTACCGAGCGACTGGACTATCCACTAAAGACCTCCCCTGTTAACCCAAGAGCCTAGCCTGGAACCGTTTGACATATTACTTTGGACAAGGTGTTGTTTTGCTACGCTGTGAGGAGCCTTCAATCTGAGGCATCCCTTAAACAGTGGGAGGGGAGGGAGGAAGAGGAACTACTAGATAAGTGATACTCCAGCCCCAATGTCTCCAGCTGATGTGAGTCCTGTTTATCTTTTAGGTCTTTGTGGTCCAATTGCCAACCGATCCAAGCATCACCAGTATCATCATTTTTGGCACGTCAAGTTAATCTCCTCCAATTATCATGGTTCTGCAACTTTACCCACCAGTTGATCACTCCCATCAATGTTCTATAGTTAGCTTCTATTGTGTCTTTCCATTGAGTCCTCTGTCTTCCTCTTGGACATCTACCTTGTGCTCTTTTGAGTAGCCAGTTTTCTTCCATTCTTTGTACATAGCCTGCCCTTTGCAATTAGCTTAACTTTACGCAATAACGTACCGTTAAATGATTCATTCTCATCGTTGTATTATAGTCTCTAGACTGTTCCTTGTTTCAGTGCGCCGTGCACTTTTCAGAGCACTATGCATTCGAAAATGTCCACCGCCTTTTTGGATTCGCTCATCAGGGACTATGTTTCACTTCCATATAACAGCACAGGTTTGACTGTTGATTTGTAGATACGGAGCTTATTTTGCCTATGCACAGCTCTGGACCTAAGAATAGGAAGTGCGGAACTACAGACTTTATTTGCGGCGATTATCTCGATCTTTTTGGAGATTGTTGGCTTTTTCAAGTTATCACTACGATACATAAAGTAATCCACATTAACATCTCCTATAGTCAGGTTTTGTGAAACTGGAGTTTTCTTCCTCAATTGAGTCATATATTTAGTTTTAGTTTCATTAATTTGTAAGCCAATTTATTTTGCATCAGATTCTGAAAATGGGCGTACCAGAATAGTGACATTATCAATAAATACTACCAGTTGTGTGGGCTTGAATACTAACATACTAGACGATGTCTTCCTGATGCCATGCTCAAGCGCAATGTTGAAGAGTATGGGAGCAAATTTTTTTTAGCACTACAGCCCCTTTCAGGCCTTCACTTAGAGACAGCTAGAGTATCTCACTACCATGATTGAATGTATCGGCAACCCAAGTTTATCCCCTTATAATAAGCCTGATTCCATTCTAAGGATTACCGCAACTACACTAAAAGGTGTAAGTTCTCCTTTTCTCCTGTAGAGGCCATTTTTCTACATAGTAGCACTGATGCTACGGCACTCATCAAGAGGCGTCTTCCCATATTGACTGTAAATCCCCCATATTGACCGTAAGTCAACACAGAGCCAATACACCTGAAACAGCCTCCTCAGTCACTATCCTGATTTGCCAGGAGAAACACATCTTTGAGTCGATCAGTAGCTTCAGGCAATTCGCTGCTGGCTTCAATTCAATTACTTTGTTTCCAATTCTGATTGCTCTTACTTTTGGGATTCTATTTTTTGGCCCACGACCAGTCATCCAATCTCTTAATTGGCACATTACCATACCTAATTTAAGTCGTGCTTGCTCAACAGTACGTCCAGCGACTAGAGCCACAACGTCATCCACATAGGTGATTATACGTGACTCATCTGGCATCTCCAGTCTCAGCAGCCCATTGTAAGATACGTTCCACAGGTCTGGAGCAAGAATAGAACCCTGCCCAACACCCGATGTAATTTCAT
The DNA here is from genome assembly GCA_963969285.1 of Odontomyia ornata. Classification (NCBI taxonomy): domain Eukaryota; kingdom Metazoa; phylum Arthropoda; class Insecta; order Diptera; family Stratiomyidae; genus Odontomyia; species Odontomyia ornata. The sequence continues at coordinate 413,349,784 of OZ017738.1, read as the reverse complement.
GTCTTGTCACAATCAGCCTTCTGTCTTTCACGTAGGCCCCCAGAAGTCGCATAAGATATTTTAGAACTTAAAAACGGGTTTTTAACGTATTCAGAGCATCCATCAATCTAGAGAAGTCGAAAGCATTCCTTACGTCGAGTGTCATTAAGAGAACGATCCGTCGCTTAATGCGACTATGTGCCTCTGCCTTTTGGACCGCAATCACCGCCTCTGCAATCGCATCAATGGTGGTGCATCCTGCTATAAAGCCGAGATAAGTTACCAGTAGCACAAATCATATGCATACGTTTGATTAATAATCGCGTTTCTCTTTTTGTGAAATAATTATGGAGAAGTGGCTTCTAACGGGTAGTAGCAAAGGTAACAAACGGAAGTCGTTGATATTCAGTGATGTAGGAGAAACTGGAAGGCAGACTTCAGATGCTCATTTGAATTAACCGGAAAAAAGGCAAAAGACCTTTATTGGCAAGAACAATTTCCTTCAAGTTGAAGATGTTCATTTTAAGCTCAATAAATGCTTTCGATTTCAAATTTATCCCTATTTTGAGTGATTGTAGTCATAGGGTTTTGTATTAGTTACAAAAGCCTATTAAAATCACGACTATCTGTCCGCCCGTCTGTGTGTCATAACAGTTTTTCTCCGAAATCAATGCAGCTACGGACACCAAACTTTGTGTGCATGTCAGAAGCTATGGGCTTTCAAAAAAAAATTCCAGATATTAGAAAATTGTTCAAGGGGCTTAAGAGGAGTCCCTCATATCAAAGAAGAATCCCTCAAAATAAAATTTACCTTGAAAAGTGCTTTCCTGAACTGGTCTTTAAACAGTGCTACCAGCTTCGTAGAATACAAGGGAAGAGAATAAAGTTAAGCTATTGGTACGGTAAGAACAGAGTAAATATGCACTTTCGAATAGCATATAACGTTAGGCGAGTCTATTGGTGGAAGCATTTTTGTCCTGATACATAACCTTAGGCACTAGATTATCCCCAACAATATCGAACAGTCGACAACTAAGCTTTATTTCGGACTAAACCAGCAACATTTTTCACATCCAGGGGTAAAAACAGTGTGGCCCATGCACTGTCCAGAATAGAGACAATTAGCCTGCTCACGGTGATCAACACTAAGAAGTTCATCCGAGAGCAACAGAAGGAACCAGAGCTTAAAGCGCAAGACAAAACTTCACTAAAACTGGAACGGTGCCCCATCGGAGATCAGAGAGAAATATTTTGTGACATTTCGACGGGGTTGGTTCGACCGTTCGTACCGAGAACATTATGTTGACACGTCTTTGAGACATATCATAAACCATCGCATCCCAGCGAACGTGCAACATTCAAAGTGATCGCACGGAAATTCGTTTGGACCAGAATGAATAAAGAGATACATAATTGGTCGCAGTGCTGCGTACCCTGCCAATGCTCTGAAATTGGAAAACACACTGTTAACCCAATTCATTCAACCATTCACCATAACAGACAACAGATTTCAACACATACAAATCCACATCGTTGGGCCAATGATTCCACCTAAGAATTTCAATTATAACCTGATGATGACGGACAGATACTCTAGGTGGCCAGAAGTAGTACCAATTCTGAATCAAACAGCAGCAACCGTTGCAAAAGCGTTTTACTCAGACTGTGTATCCTGGTTTGACGCGCCACGCACAGTGACAACGCATCAGGGAGCCCAATCTAAGTCCTCCCTTTTCCAAGCTCTTGAAAATCGAATGGGATGCAAAAGAAGTCATACAACCGCCTATCACCTCGCAGTGAATGGGATGTTGGAGCCCTGGCACAGAACTCTCCAAGCCTAACCACCAGCATCAGGAGTAAACAAAAGACAGCATGGGCTTCCTCACTAAGGAGGGAGTACTGTGGCAGCTCAGCGATCCAGCTGCGCAAGTACAGCTGTCAACAAAGTACTGCCAACAGAAGCGACATAGGCAATCAGCTGCAGCAACAGTGACCCTAAAAATCACTCACTCACTAACTCTTACTGAGCAATTAACACGGCCAGATGTAGTTTCGCAACCTTCTGAATAAATGTAGACTTTTATATGTTTTATCTGTGTAGCCTTTGATTTCCTCAACATACATGGAGCCACACGCTATGGGTAAATTTTTAAGCTCTTTAATTTGACACATCATTCAACTTGCTTTGTTGAAAGCCCGTTTTAAAACTGTTCATTTGAAAAGTTTGTTACCCCAGAAACCTTTTCACTGATTTTCATGGACCATAGGTCTTATAGTTTCAGACTCAAAACTGTTGTAACCTCCAGACGAACGGGCAGACATAGGTCTTGATTGCAATAGGGTGTTGTATTTAAGTATGAAACCCTAAAAACAAGTTTGTCTCGTTATTTCTTCACGCGTCTAATTAATTTTCCATTCATAGTTTCTGTTCACCTTAACTAAATTTTAAAATAATGCTCCTATTTTCTACTTTTTCATGAAATATTTCAGTCCTTTGGAATCTTTTTGTTTGTCTTTTTAAAGGGTTTTGTAAAATAATTTTACAAAACCCTACTAAAATCGCGACCTGTCTGTCCGTCCGTCCGTCCGTTCGTGTGTCCCAGCACTTTTTCTCGCAAACTGCTTAAGCTAGAAACATCAAATTTTGTATGCAGATGTAAGGTTGTGCTCTCTTCAAAGTTCATTTTCAAAAAATTGTATAGGGTATTTAAGGGAGGCTCTCCCCATATAGGGGAGTGGCCCCCGAAAAAAAGAATTTCTTCAAATGTAGCCGATATGGGTATCAAATGAAAGGTCTTAATGAGAACTTTTCAAAACAGGTCTTAATTTGATACTTTTTGCTTCAAGGGACGCGCAGGGAGGGGAAATACACGAACAATTTGTGTCCCCCCCCTCGCGATTGGACACCTCTGATCCGAAAAATCTGAAAAAAATTATGGTGGTAGGTGTTTACAAGTAGAACTACAACAAATACCTTAGAAGTGAAATTTCGCTCAACTTTGTTAATAATAGTATGATATTCGAATTTGACATTTTCCCCCAATCAAATCGCATCGGTACCCTTAAACTGAGCGAAATTCGACATTCACGTAGTCCTCCTAAGGGTCCTTAAACTTTATGAGTTTGATGAAAATCGAATGATATACACGGAAGCTATAGCCATTTGAAATTTCTCCAATTACAACAACAATAACACGTGATTTTGGTATTTAATGGACTTTCCGTCGAATCAGTCACTGCAGTTTTGACTTGATCTTCTTGAAATTTACAAATAAGGTCAATAATATAATATTTTTGAGAATTCATGATTTGAGTGATTTTTGTCGGTTTGCAACAAAATGGCGACCGTTGAAAGTAGAAAAACAATGGATTTACTTTTGAACGTGTACATCTCTTTGAAATATTTCTTGACGTTATTCATTGCTGGTGACAGCATTTCTGAGAAGTTGGGTACAAAACCCTTCTGACATGAGCGTAGGTCTGTTTACCCAACTTGTTTTTTGTACATCCATTTCATACTACTCTCTCCATCACTCTTTCTTCGTCGCACAACGCTCGTGCGATCTGCATTCACATTACGTCGCTGGGTCCTTTGTGCCACCCAGACAATGTTTAACACATCGTAATAAGGGGATTTACTCAAAATTTTATCTGATTCTACCCTGCAAATAAAAAAAATCAAAGGTAACTTCAATATACTCGCAATGCGTCAGTACTCTTAAGTTAAAAAAAAAAACATAAAATCCTTTTAGTTTAATTCATTTACAGCATCGCAATATTAAATCTTACTTTGAAGCCATCCACCTTTCACTAGAAATATACGTTCCGCCATTAACTACTGCAACAACTCTAGCGCTATCTCAGTAATTTATTTAACAGGAATAAAGTTCACTCTGCAGCGGAACTTCCACAGGATGAAGAACAAACGAAGCGCATTAAATGATATTGAACTGAGAAATCCCTCTCGGATTGCAATTGAATAAATGTCTCTTCTACTCCTCTTTGTGCGGTAGATGGCCATCAGGTATGCAAAAGTACTTGTACTGGTACTTCGCAAAAATATCCTTGTATAGTTTAGCGTGACCACAATTTATTGCTAGCGGGAAGTTAATTTTAATTTCCTTTAGCTACTATTGAAGGCTTTTAAGTTCAATTAATTGGTTTGGTGTAAAACGGGTAGTAATTTCACTAGGTAGAATGACTTCCGGAAGTTCATGGATATTGGATGAGTGCATATTTTTGTAAGTAATTTTTATTTGCGTAAAGCTAATAATACTAAATTTGCTGGATCGCAAAAAACAATCCACTAATATCCCATCCCCTCAACGAGAGTCCTAGACATGCAAAGTTTACTCCTCCAGGTGGCCGATAAACCATGAGGATTTAAATTTTGTGGCAAAAGTAAAGATACTGCAATTCTACGTGAACTTTAAGCTCCTTCAACTCGTATAGCCACCAAGGAATAAATGTTGGAGACTATTGAAGACGATGACAAACAATACAATTGATCATATCGTAAGCTTTATTTCAGATTGTGAAAATATTTATGGTTCTGTTTTCTACGTTTCATGGCAACGAAAATATTCAAGCTCCATTGAAAAGATAGAAAGTAAACAAAGTACTTTTGTTGAGGTCAAGAGCCCCAGGGATGAGATGCATAAATACAATTTTATTGAAATTCAAAATATGGAAGATATAGCACTCAAAGTTTTTTGTTGGAAGAAATAAGGTCAGAAATAATCCCAAAACATCTCTCACTCAGCAAGTTTGTCAGATACGTGAGTGCCGTTGATAGAAGGTATTTTTTTACTGAAACCTTCAAATTTACTATCATTGTTTATTTTTGAAATGGTAAATCGAGGTGTTCTTATGTTTTTTTTTGATGATGTGTGTAGGTCCATAAATAGAAAAAGAAAACGATATCCGGAATTAACATCAACAACTTCAGATTTTATTTAATTCGGAGTGAATTGCGTGCCAAATTCCGCCGTAGACGATCCCAAGCCCGTTTGAGAAAGGAGGAGGGAACCCCTTGTTTCCCCAACCCACAACTTCCATGACTCCTCAACCCAAATCCCCCAATTAACTGGTAGTAAATGCTCGCGGGGTTGGACATTGGGTTTACTGGTTCCCCAGTAATGGAACATTAAACGCTGAGAAATGCTAATAACTGTAAATATATCCACAGCTCTGCTACTAAATTCTACTTACACCTCTTTTGTGGGGACGTACGAGGGTGAAGGCAAACCTCCCGCGCCTGATAACGGAATCGAAGTAATAACAATTTTTTTTTGTGGTGGGGAGGTAAATGCCATTTATGCAGAGAGTGTGGGACTTCCATGCTCGCAAAAAGGCGACTGGACTACCCACTAAACACCTCCCCTGTCATCCTGAGAACCCAGTCTGGAACCGTTTGACACATTTTTTCGGGCCAGGTCTCATTTTGTTACACCAGGAGGCGCCTTCAAGCTGGGGAATCCCCTTCCTGGCGGGAGGGAAACGGGGAAGAGGAAGTGCCAGAAAAGCGATCCCCCAGCCCCAGTGCCCCCGGCTGCTGTGAGTCTCTTTTATCTTTAGGACTGGCCAAGCATAATATGCCACTCGGTTCCATTTGTCAACCGATTCGAGCATCTCCGCAACTATATTATCCGGGGGGAGCTCTCCCGTCTCCCTGTAGAGATCCCTTCGTAGCCTGACCTATTTTGTACACGAAAAAATGTGTTACTGGCATCGCCCTCCTCTCCTGGGTAAAATTGACAGTCGGGGGACCGTGACTAACCAATCTTGTGCAGGTTAGACTGAAAACACCCATGCTTGCTCAAAAGTTGGGTCGGATAGAAGTCAGTCTCACCATGCCTTCGACTGAGCCACGGTCTCACATCCAAGATGAGGCACGCAGTCCACCTTCCCTTCGTGCAACTGACCCAAGACTGCTGCCAATCGTTGAGCGAGCGCTGTCACTCCTTGCGGACAACTATCTCCCTCGCATCCTCGTTTTGGCGCAGGTAAATAATAGTGTGGCGCTCTCTACCAAGGAGGGTGATAAGTATCACGCCTGCAATAACTCTTACCGTCGAGTCAGAGACTGTCGGATACGAAGATGCAATTCTCAGTGCCCCTCTTCTCTGTACCTGTGCCAAATGTCTTCGGTATACCGCCTTGCTGAGAGCGTCGCCCCATACCTCTGCTCCATAAAAGAGCACTGATCCTACAGCACTCATCAAGAGGCGTCTTCTTGATGGGCTGGGTCCCCCTACGTTGGCCATAAGTTGACTCAGAGCCGATATTCCCGAGCAGCCTTCTCAGCCATAACCCTGATTTGCTCAGAGAAACTCATCTTCGAGTCGATCAGTAGCCCCAGGTACTTCACCGCTGGCTTCGATTCGATTTGTGTGTCTCCAATACTGATCATCCCTACTCTAGGGATTCTCTTTTTTGTCAAGATGACCACTTGGGTTTTCTCGAGTGCTAAACTGAGCCCGTGAGCAGTCATCCAGTCCCTCACTCGGCGCATTAGCATACCTAGCCAAAGTTGCGCTTGTTCAACGGTGCGTCCAGCGACCAGAGCCGCAACATCATCCACATAGCCGACCAAGTGCGACTCATCTGGCATCTCAAGTCTCAGTAGCCCGTCGTAAGACATGTTCCACAGGTCTGGACCAAGGATAGATCCCTGGGCAACACCCGATGTAATTTCCATCCTTCGTTGGCCCTGTGTCGTGTCGTAAAACAGGCTTTGGTCCTTTAGTAGTTCCTCAAAAGCCGCATTAGATATTCTGGAACTTGAAAAGAGTTTTCCAGCGTGTCCAGAATATCCAACCATCTAGCGGAGTTGAAGGCATTCCTGATGTCGACTGTCACCAACAGGAGGATCCGTCGCTTGGTGCGACTATATGCCCCTGCCTTTTGGACCGCGTTCACCACCTCTGCAATCGCATCAATCGTAAAACATCCTGCTCTAAAGCCGTACTGCCGAGGAGATAGGTCCCCAGCAGCACAAATCGCGTCAGTGAGTTTTCCCATGATGAGTTTCTGTAGCACTTTCCCAGCCGTGTCTGGCGTGCACAACGAGCGGTATGCAGACGGCGATTCGGGATTTCCCTTCTCCTTGCTGCTCTGCACGAGCCTCGCCACCTTCCATCGTACCGAGAAAACCCCGTCCCGCAAGTCAGGACAATGGTGATAGACGAGCCGCAATACCTCGGCTGGAACACGATCTGGACCTGTAGCCTTCCTCGATTTCAATTTGAGGACTGCTTCTTCCAGTTCCAGCTGTGTGAAGAGTGGGCACTCGACTGCTGTTTCACCATGGATATGGACGGGGTGGGCAGGGAAGAGTCCCCACACTATCGCGTCCATCTTTTCCGCGTCATGTATACAAGGCTTCCGAAGGGCACCAAGCTTCCGCATAACTAACTTGTAGCCAAGGCCCCACGGATCCTTGTTCACATTGTCCACTAGGTCTTGCCAGCAGCGAGCCTTGCTACTGTTGATCAGTTTGCGAAGGCATTTCCGGGCCGACTTATATGCTGCTACCCAGTTGCATGCCTCGTCACGGTTCCGCGCCCGTTGAGCCTCACGTCGAAGCTTGTGACACTCCCTTCGCTTTTTAGCGATTTCAGTTGACCACCAGTTCACTGGGGGCTTGCCGTGTCGGGGTCTTCGACGGGGCATAGAAGCACAGCAAGCAGTCGTAATGATGCTCATAGTAGAGTTCACCATGTCTTGAGCTGCCAGTCCTTCCTTCCCCTCCGAAGCTCCCTGGAGCGGCTCACCTGCTGTGAGCACCCCGACAAACCTCTCGACGTCCATCCCTCCGATGTTCCATCCAGTTGTAGAAAGCTGAGGGCACTGATGATTACTGGCTGAGTAGTCCTCTATTACTCTCCAATTGTGTATCCTCCGTACTGAGGACTCCGAGGCAAAAGTCACGTCCGGTATGGTTTCCTCACAGCCAACACGGCGGAAAGTCGGCGTATTACTGGAGTTTAGTACGACGAGTGCTGTCCTGGCCGCCATTTTCAGGATGCGTTTTCCCCACGGATCCATCTGAGTTCTGATTTTGCCTTGGCTAGGGCCTCCTGGACACGCGGCATTTTCCTGATTTAAAAACGTGTCCAAAATCAGGTTTTGGATCAGCATCCTTGCAAAGAATACAATGTGCCTCCTTCGTACACTTTTTTCTTTTATGTCCCATTTCACCGCACTTGTAACATAGGGAACTCCTATCGGGTCCTTTGCATACTTGTGTGGTGTGACCATAACCAAGGCATTTGAAACATTGAAGAGGCCTTGCTCTTCACCGTAGCCTACAGACAACCCACCCTTTCCGGACTTTGCCCTTGTTCAGGAATTGTTCGGCGTCCTTTTTGGTGAAATCAACTGTGACCATGCGTTGTGCCCTGTTGTTTTCCGGTGTCAGTCTCGCTTTGATCCTTCCCACGCTAGGGAACTTCCTTTTGATGGCCTCTTCTACCTCGGCCAGATCCGTGACGCTGTCAATGTCTCGTATTTCGATCGTTGCCGTCGGTTCGAAATAATAAAAATGCCACCGAAATGGAGGTCAGGCGACGGGATAACTAGCCGTCCCAGGAAACCCCTACAATGTTTCAAAACCTGCAGGTGGGCCTCAGAATGGATTGGACTCACGGCAACGACGCCGCAAACGGAAAAAGGGCTATGGCGTTGGATTCTAGAAACCCAGATCAGGCAATTACTCTGGCGCCGTTAAGGACATTTTACGACAGGCCAGTCAATATAAATTAAACACACTGGCAATTCAGGAAACGAACTGGACTAGAAATGGTATTCAAGACATGAGATTGCGAACAATATTCAAAAGTGGAAAGGCTTCTGGAAAACGAGAATCCGTAGCGGCCTTCATTGTGGATAGGGAGTTCAAATCACACGTTATTAATTTTAATGAACGGTTGTGTTCGACCCGTATAAAAGCTAAATTCTTCAAAATCTGGTTTATCAAGGTGCATGCCCTGATCGCACAAACGAAGGAAATGTTCTACGATCACCTAGAAAGACTAGTCAATTTATTACCCAAAGCGGCACAAAATAAAATTCTGGGTGATTTCAACGCTAAGGTTGGCAATAAAATATCTCATCGGGTAATAGCTGGAGGATATGACCTCAACAATGTAATAAATGACAAAGACCAGCGCTTGATTGACTTTTCATGTAGCCGAAATCCAGTCATACGTTGAAATTACTTCCCTCATAGACGCATTCATAAAATCACCTGGGTACCTCTGGTTGGCAACACACAAAACCAGATCCACCATGTTCTGATCCAACAATTTTGGGCCTCGAGCATACTTGATGTCCGTACATACCGTGGATCCAATTGTAACTCAGATCATTACTTGATCAAATTAACGTATCATTGAGCCTACAGATGCTTCCGGACACCTTCCATTGTCTCCACCACCTCTGGATGAAGTTAGCTCTACCATTAAGGCCAAAAAGAATAATAAAGCGCCGGGCATCGATGAGATTCCAGTGGAGCTCATCAAATATGGTGGGAGTAGTGTTGATAAAGTTATTAACAAAGTCATCCAGCACATCTAGCAACAAGAACATATGCCAAAAGAGTGGAGCCACTAAATTATATTCTCTATCTACAAAAAAGGTGACAAGCTATAGTGAGAAAATTATAGAGGCATATCACTGCTTTGTACGACTTACAAAATATTTTCAAAGAACTTAGAAAATAAAATCATATCACACGCCTACAGTATTATTGGGGAGTATCAAGGTGGTTTTAGAGCAGGTGCATCGATGATAGGCCAAGCGTTCACTGTCGAGCAGGTACCTGAAAAATGCTGGTTCATGACCGATAGCAAATTAGTCTTTTCATTTGCTATCAGTCGCATAGCTCTATCAACTGTTATCCAGATTTGCTTACAAAAACTCATCCGTAAATTAATCCGTAGGCTTAGGTATTTTACCGCAATTTTTGATTCAAGCCGAAATTTATCGACATTAAGATTCCTTCCTCTTGGAATTGTATTCTTGGTCAGGATGATCACTTCTGTTTTCTCCAATGCTAGCCCAAAGCTACGAGGAGTCATCCTGTTTCTTATTTGACGCAAGAACTGATTTAGTCTAAGTTGCAGATGTTGAATTCTGCGTCCAATGACTAGTACTGCAAAACCATCTACATTACCATATTACCAAGTTTTCTAGCTCAAGCCACAGAAGCCCGTCACAATAGATATTTTATAAGTCCAAAACAGAACTTGCAGAACATCTCATACAACGATCGTTGAGTGACACAGGTTGTAGTTTTCATCCTTTAACTACTGTTTTTGGTATCTAAGGTTCTTTGGATAGTCTCTAAAATTACGCATTAGGTATTCTGAAACTTGGAAATGATTTTCTACATGACAACAAGGACTTATAGTGCCCAGGCACTATAAGTCCTTTTTCACGTCGTCCATCAGATCTTACCAGCAACTAACCTAACCGCTGTTGATAACTTTCCACAGACATTAACTGGCTCACTTGTATGCTTCTAGTCTTGAAATTGTGTCCACTGAGCTTGTTCTTGCGAGTACGTTTTGATGACACTCACAGTTGAGTTCACCGTATCTATAGCTAATAATATTACGTTCTTCTGCAAAACTCCAGGTAGCAGCGATTCTACCGTAACCACATCAGAAAACTTTCCATCATCCATCCTTCCAGAGTTTCACTCAATTCAGGAGAACTCCACATAAAGAAGCACCATCATTGATCCCACATGCTTTGTAGTGATGATACTTTGCTAAGTAGTCCTGTAGAACTCTCAAGTTGTCTACCCTTTTCACTAGGAAGTCTGAGGTGAATGTAACATTTAGAATGATATTAGATATGTAATATTTGGAATGATATTACATTGAGCCACAGTTGTTACTGATATTCAACACAACACCCCCAGTTCTAGCCACCATTCACAGGACTCATTTTCTCCTAAAATCTGATTGAACCATACAAAATGCAAGAGTTTTGATACAAATGTTTCCCCAATAAAAATATGATATTTTGTCCTAATGTATCGGGCCTATTCTGAAGGGATTACAAGGAATTGTTGGCGCAAAATTATATGCTTAAAAAGTTTGTACCAAATTTGTGCAAATCCAACCTCGCGCCTCACCTATGGTTCAGTATTCGGCAACGAGTACAGTTTTGAACGCGGACGTTTGTATTACTTGATTGGTGAGGCTACCATGGTGGCACTCTGTTTGCTATGTTTTTCGCTATATTCAGCAAATTGGCATTCATAGTCTTTGCAAACTGTTTTCGTAGATTTTGTGTTATTGTATTATAGTGTTGATTTATCTGTAAGAAATGGATGATTGCAGTTATGCTTTATAAGAGCCTCTTTCAAAACCTGACACTTTCCTGCCCCTAAAGTATGCTTGAGGTCGTTTACATTTGGATTAGAATCCTTGCGAAGGACACAATGATCCTTGCGGTCACTATCAGAGTGCTTAAAATAATGAAGAGGTACTGTTCTTTGCTGTATTCTGCAGATAACCTAGCTAATTTCTGTTTTGCTCTTTTTAATGCATCCTATCTTTTATTTTTTTCGTCGAGCCTTAGATTAACCCAAGTTTATCCAAGGAACCACTTTAGATGACATCCTTAAACTCGACCAAGTTGATAGTGAAGTAAATGCTCTGATTTTGAGCATTGCCTTTGGCATAACGAGATTAAAGTAGCTATTCCTTTCAGGACTTTTTTGACTGATCTTTCTTTGTTGTTCCTGGTCTAAATTTCACCTGTAAGTTACCTGATTGGGTCAATTAGCTTAGCCGCTCCCGTAATTTCATCTGCATAGGATCTAAAATCGGTAGGTTTGACCAGAAAAGCCTTACCTAGTGTTTGTCGCCATGGCTTATTTTTAAATGAGATCACCCCGGATAATTATGCACTTTATGCTCTTTGGTGAAGCATCTTTGTTTTCGCCAGTCGTCGGAGCTTTTGGGCTAGCTTTATGTATGTCTTAGTTGGGACTCCCTGGAACATCTGATTTGACATGGCATGTTACTCGAAAAACTCATCTTTTCTCACTATGTCCTTCGATAGAGCTGCAATGCGAGCTTTTGCTAGAAGTAAGGTTTGCTTGAGACAACTTGAACTTTGCCAGATGGCTTAGCCTTTTGTTCCTCCTCTGCCTATACCCACTTAAGTCTGTATTATCTAATACATTGTTGGAGCGCTTCTAACTTCAGGATGTCATTGCTTCTGCTCTTTTGAACATTATAAGTGGTATTTATTTATTTCAGTACTATTCTGGGAGTACACAACTGGCGGACAATGTCGTGGAACTGTAATAATTGGAGGAGATTAATCCTGGAGACCAAGGTCTGGCTTGGGTTATCGCGCCGTAGATGATGATGATTCCCCTTTTTGGTATGAGTCACGCTTTTTTAAAAAGATGACAGGCTATCAAGCTCCTCAGTGTATTCTTTGAAGGAGGCTCTCGATATCTGCACCTCGTGGGTCAGAGGTTCTGGTGGTGGTCGGAGAAATACCAGGCTAAGCATAAGATTTGGTTTTTCCGTTCTTTGATTTTCGTCTACCATTTGTTTCGCTGCAACTGCCTGTAGCACTGGACATTCTAAACGCTTCTAACTCTGCATGATGCATATATAGTCTAGGAATACTAGAAGACTCTACCTGATGTGAATTTACAGAGCCAATGTCAAAGATTAGACCATTATTTCTTGAGGAACACACAAAAGAAGCAAAATTATGAAAAGATTACATCGGGTGTAGTTCAAAGTTTCATATTTCAATACAATATTTGTAATGCCACATATGATAGGCGATTTAGGCATATGCAGTGATTTTAAGGATTTCCAATGTCCGTAAATGTCTGTAGCGATAGTTTGCTACCACAACAAGCGAAGATATTAGTGTTCGCCGGAATTGGCCTTATCTGAGGGCACGTGAATGCGCTGGTAGGCTAGCATTGCGGTATCCTGGGGGCGGGTTCTTTTCCCCAGCACAAGGGCTCTCGATAAACAAATTTCGCATTCACAAAATACAAGATGAAGCTCAAGGTTCGACGGTGTCGAGGCCGAGGTAACCTACCGAAGGGATGTAATACTAAAATACGATAGACCGAGCCTGATTAACGCGCGCGGGGTCCGAAAGGATTTCGCTGTTACTATTCCATATTTACGACCCCCCCATATAAGAGTGAGGCATCCAGCTGGAAGCTGTGCCTCCTCGCACCCCCCTTCCAGATCCATTGTAGACGTGGCCGTATATTTTCAATTTAAATGAAAATTCATGCAAACATATTTCGCGTAATTTTTCCCTTAAATGAAAAATAAAAATGTTTCAGATTTATGTAATATGATAGAATCACAACGTATGTACTTAAACTATCGACGCAGGTCTTTTCCTCACCAGACAGATCCGTGAGGAGATAACGAACAGGTTCCACAATCTTATATTCCCGGCTTTTCAAGACACGTGGATCCAAGATCGTATTTAAATGGCCAGCTACGTCACTTTGGCGGAATTCAGACAGTCGAGATTTTAGATTATAATGCGCTTCGTTTGCGCGCCCTGCTTCCTTTATCTCCAATCTGATTTGTTCGAGGAGATCGCTTAATATTTCGTGGGGCTCCAGCGCAACGACGTGATCTTCCAAACATTTTAACTGCCGCAATAGTTTGTACAATTTACCGTGGCAAACCATGTGCTGTCCAAAGGTGGCAAAGTAAGGCGATATGCCCATTACGGAATGATAAGACGACAAGCTGCAGTTTCAATTCTTCTGAATTGGATGGACATAGGAATAGATCGCAGCTAACAAGGCGTGACTTTAACGTTCCGATGCGTTTGAATGAGGATAGTCTATTGGCATCAGTTGATGTTCGGCACCGTGCTGTTTGAGTAGACTCTCAAACTGCCAAGATCAGAAGTGTACTTCGTTGTCCGAGTATGACCTTTTTGGAACGCCAAACACATGGAATACTCGGCTCCCTAAGAATTCTACGGTAGGTGGAGTCGTGAATTTGGGAATGGGTGCCACCAGCGGGAACTGTGATAGCTGATCTAAAACAACGATAGCTCCAATGTGTCCGGTAAAAGAACGAGAGTATGGACCGAATAGATCTATATATAGACGTTGGAATACGCGTTCCGAAATATTGGGTCAGTTTATGGAAGGCCAAAGAGGCTGATTGAGAGCCTTAGTACCTTTACAGGTCTCACACGCACCATAGCCGCCGTGTGCAGAAAGGATCAAATTGTGAGGCATGTCTTCCAGCACCCAAAGCTTCCAAGACTCTCAGCGGTTGCGTATTCATCACGTTGGCATCCATTTTCAAATCAGGCAATTGTGTTTGTTGGATTACGATGGTTTGGTGTAACTCATTGTAGTTGTCTGAATTGAAATGCGAGCTGTCCAAATCGATCTCGATGCGACTATGGCCATTTAATGCCAATTCCGCTCCCTCAGGTCGAACCATTCGAGAGAGAGTATCGAGCACGATGTTTTGTGCTCTTTTCCGGTGTTTGATAGAAAACTTAAACCCTTGCAATTTAAGAGCCCATAAGGCCAGGCGTCTGTGAAGGTCTGCTTGATTCATCAACCATTGTAACGCAGCGTGGTCAGTGATGATCTTGAACAGGTGGCCTTCTATGTAAGCTCAGAATTTCTTGACAGCCATCACCGCTGCCAGGCATTCTTGTTCGGATACAGCGTTCTCTTGGGCCAAGTTCAGCTTAGTGAACATAAAAGCAATGAGAGCTTCTTGTTCCTCTTCGGTGAATTGTACAGGCATTGCTCCAACTCCATGTTGAGTTGCATTGCAATGAATGGAGAATGGTTTCTGAAAGTAAGGGCTGTGCAAGACTGGGGCAGATGGGAAGGCTTACTTGAGCTCTTCGAAGCTTTTCTTCTGAGCTCGGACCAGATAAACTTACCTTTCCGGAGCATGTGCGACAGACATGCTGAAACCGTTGCGTAGTTCCGAACGAACGTTCGGTACCAGCAGCTAGGAAACGTCGTAGCTGCTTGACGGTCTTCGATAAAGGAAACCCATCAATCGCCCAAGTTTTATCCTGATCTGTTTTGATAGTACCATATCTGATGACATATCCTAGATATCGGACCTCGGTCATGACAAACTTGCTTTCCTGGACATTGATGGTGAGTCCCGTTTTGTTGATATGCAGGGCTAATTCTTGCAGTAGTAGAAGATGTTGGTCAAATGTTTCCGTGATGAGTAGAAGGTCATCCAGGTAAACGAAAATTGGGTGTTTCAGATGAGGTAGAATTGCTTTGTCCATCAGATAGATCATCGTTTGTGGGGCGTTAAACAGGCCGTAAGACATTGTGAAAAACTAGTACAGTGGTCATCCTGGCACTGTGAAAGCGGTTTTATCCCTTGACCCTTCATCGAGTGAAAATTGCCAGAAGGCATCCTTCAAGTCGAGACTCGTCATGTAGTTTGCTTTTGGCAGTCTTCTCAATATTCCATCGATGAGCAGAAGATAGTATACATTGTTAACGGTCACTTTGTTGACTTTCCGGGCGTCTAGATGGACCTTACCTTGTTTAACGATCAAGGTTACTGGGGAGGACCAGGCACTTTGAGATTCCTTGATAACTCCCAACTCTAACATCCTGTCCAACTCTGCGTACACTAGCTCTTCCATGCAGGCGAGATGGCGTAGTGTCTTTGATTTATTGGCTTGCTATCGCCAACGTGAATAACATGTCTGACCAGAGTAGTGCGGCCAAGGCCTTGCGTAGCGCAAGATGGAAAAGCTGCGATGGATGCTTCCAGGCGTTATCATTGATTAAGAGTTAATTCGTGTCTATGGGGCCTAGAAGTAAGTTCATGGACATGTCTAGTGTTGAAGTATGAGTCCAAGAATGGACCTTTGGCCAAACCAAATTGCAAGATGAAATTGACACCAAGGTACACGTTCTGAGTCAGGGTGGGGATGATATTCTTCGTTTGACCCCTAAACGTGACGGCTGTTGTCAATCTACCCTGGATAGGATGTTTGGTGTCGCTAGCTATGCTGATGTCAGAGCGCTAAGGTTTTACCAACATAGGTTATTAATGGAGTACCTAATCCGTCATGTATTTAATATTCATTAAGACCACTTGGTAGCACGACGCTCTAGTTTCAGCAGTTTTCATTGGTCATGAAGCATTATCAAGATGCAGATGCGCCATCAGCATTTTTCGGTGGACGTTTGCTTGTCCATGAAGTGGACGCACTTAGCGATCGAGGAAAATGTTGCAAGATCAATGTCATTCAGTGTGCACAAGCAGCAGCTTGCTCTTACTCTTGTTCTTCTTAAACCAAATTTAAAACCTTTTTGCTCGCCTTATTGAAATCCATTATAAGTGTGGGGTTAATTAATAAAATAGTATCTCTTGCTACGCAGACTTTATGTGCTTTTTGAAGAATTTTTTGGCTGCGCAAAGGATAATTTAACAGTGTTTG
Organism: Odontomyia ornata; assembly: GCA_963969285.1. NCBI lineage: Eukaryota > Metazoa > Arthropoda > Insecta > Diptera > Stratiomyidae > Odontomyia > Odontomyia ornata. The sequence goes on along the minus strand of OZ017738.1, from coordinate 413,333,326 downwards.
AAATTTAAGCAATTCGTTGACTAAAAGGAGTAAAAATTATATAAAAACTGAAGGTGTCCTCGACTGTATACGTATATCAATAATTGATAAAATCAAGGGAGGAATATCAGGTTTGGAACAAAGGAGTTCCGAAGCATAACAGGCTCGTCATAGTGGAACTATCAGTAGACGGGATGGAGTGACATTCTGTTACTGGGTCTGTCTCAAGTGCTGCTGGCTTGCGTGAGCACTCGCTTGCAAGTTTTTTGGCTGCTTGTAATTGGTGCAATTTGGCGCATATGTATCTGGCCTACAACAATGGAAACAAAAGATGCTCCCCTCTGTCTGGCATGCGGTAAAGCGATGTCTCGTCTGTTGGCAGTTCGAACACGTGGTGAGCCATGTCTTAGGTGCCAGTTCTAGGACTTCTGTTTGATGGGCTTCGTCCAGCTCCATGTGTAATGGAGATACGGACTCCGAAGTGCTGTCCATTATGAGTAGTATGTGACAAGATGGCACAGGTAGAGTAGGCATGTTGTGTTCGAGCTCAGACACTGTGCGTCATTCCGGTGGCTCCCTTCAGTTGAAGAATTTGCTTTAGGGTGTTGATCCCTGGGAGTATTGCACGACTTCTAGCTCCTTTGCTGGATTACAATGTGCATGTACGTTGTAGCTAGGAGCAAAGACCAATCATTCTCGTAACTCCGGCCTGATTCTTTCCCAAAAGAGACTTAAGAACTCTGAATCCAGTATGGGGCACAGAGCTTTGTAGTAGTCCTCTACTACCCTCAGAACCCGTTAGTGTCTACTTTGTAACCTTTGTGTCAATATATCATCTCACTCTCTACTAATGTGAATTTCCGCAATGTGGCATGCCTCAAAGTTTCCCAATCGTATGTTGTAAATGTGTCAATGAAACGCCAGATCCATCGGAAAGCTCTCGCAGTTGACAGCATTTGGACGCATCTGGCAATTAGTCGCATGTTTCCTCCCAGGTTCAACGACGTCATGTTTTCTACCCGAGAACACCAACTTCCAGCTAGTTATGATGTGTGCCACTTTGAATGGTGGAATAATGCACGGGGAACGATTACATTTGCAGCTGGGCAGTCGTGGCACTATGTCATCTCAGTGCGTGGACCTTCTTATTCGACGACTTTCTGGCTGAGTTGGTGGCGGGCGATCCCAGGTGTACCAGGGCGTTGAGGCACGATTACGGTCTCTCTGTTCAAATATCTACCGATCAGGGCCCCAGACACGCGTTTTATTCCGGCGGTGTGGGTGTGAAGTTAAAACACTTACTCTGGGCCTATATTCTGGGCTATTGGAATCATCACTCTGCTGAGCCTTGGAGGTGCTGGGTCACTAGCTCATGTTAAGGGTATCTCTGCGGTCTCTACATTGGCTTTCCTTGATGGTAGGATAGAGGCTGCGCCTGTTGTTGTGGGACAAATAGTTTTTTCAATTACCTCTTCATTTGCTCCATGCTGGCAGCCATCGTATGCATGGTGACCAGCAGCTCGGCCATTCCGGAAGTCGATAATGAGATTGAATCGTAGGTCCGGCTGGTGGTAGCGCTTCTGCTCCATCTGTGTCTCTGAGCGTACCCATTGTGTTCGATTGGCTGAGCCCGCTTTTGAATACTGCTCCACAAGCGATGGCAGGTAGATTTAGCTCTGACTCGGTGAGTGTTGGTTCTAGGGGTTGACGGCAGAGAGGGCAAGTTGACGATGTCTGATGTAACTGGCGCATACATATTTGGTGGGGACGATGACCACAACGTCTGGCTGGACAACTCGTCCATGTCCTCCTGGCATTTTCACACAGAAGTGTCGGTCCGGCATTCGACTTAAGTTTTCTCCTCTCTGGGGTTCTTTTGGTGGACATCCTTCTCGTAAAACGTTATATAGTTCTGAAAAAAAAGATGCTAAGGCACCACCTATTTTGGGATGCAGATCAAAATCCGCCGCAATATGATGTTATGTAACAACTTGCGGATATACAATGGGACTCTAATATCATTTGGCCTTGCTAGTCATACAATGGTGGTAAACCAGAATCAAGTCCCACTAATATTTATGTGCGAAGATAACACAAAGTCCGGAAGTTGTTAAGGCTGCTGAGACACGTTTGGTGCAATATCCTTCAGTAGTTGCGTACTGGCCAAAGATATGGCACCTATTAGTGTAACCTAGAGACGATGATCTGTTTCAGGCTCTCGACTATTGATACAGCCGGGGTTTTCTGGCCTCACGTTGGGTGCCATTTTGTGGTGATTTTAAAGATTTTCAATGTCCGTAAAGGATTACAGCGATGGTCTGCTGCCTTGACGAGCGAAGATATTAGTGCTCGCCGGAATTGGCCTTGTCTGAGGGCAAGTGAATGTGCTGGCAGGCTAATATTGTGGTGTCATGGGGCGGGTTCTTTTCTCCAGGACAAGCGCCTTCTGCAAACAAATTTTGCATTCACAAACTACAAGATAAAGCTCACGGTTTGACGATGTCGAGGCCGAGGTGCAATACTAAAATATGATAGAACAAGCCTGGTTAACACGTGCGGGGCTCGAGAGGATTTCGTTGTTACTATTCGATATTTACGACCCCCAAATAAGAGTGGGGCATTCAGGTGGAAGCCAAAATCATCCTTAAAATTCATGGAATCAGAGTTGAATATCTCGAAAACATCGATTTATCGCATTTTAACCGATCATTTGGGCTTAAAAAAGGTCTGTAAACATTTTGTTACAAAATAAACGAGACTTTTGTCATTAAAATTTGTTTCGGTGACTGATTTTTTGACTAGAAATCGCATTTTAACCATCAATCACCCACCGTATTCGCCTGATATGGCTTCTTGTGACTTCTACCTATTCGGAAAATTGGATTTTGCCACGAAAGGAAAACGCTTTGTGTCCGTAGAGGCCATTCAAAAGGTTTGTACCGACATTCTAAAGGACATTCCGACCAATGACCTGAAACACTCTTTCGAAAAGCTTTTGAATCGCGCAAAGCAGTGTATCGAAGCCAGAGAAGACTATTATGGATAAATAAACTCGAATTTATCAGAAAAAAGCTCCTGTCGTTTCTATTTTAGCTCAGTCGCATTTATTTTGAAACACAGCTTTATTTTTCATGTAAGTGAAAAATTCACGCAAACATAATTTGTGTGTATTTTCCCTTGAATGAAAAATAAAAATGTTTCAAATTTATGTTAAAGTTTTATAAGATGGAATCGTATAAGGGTTTAACATAAATTAGAAACCCAAGTGGAAGACCATTCTACTCTGCAAGAGCACCTGTAACAAGAGCGCCTGTAACAATTGTTAGGCGTGATCGTGATATGTCAATCTCCAATAAGTTAGACGGAGGAGGTGTCCTAGTCGCCTACAAGAATACCTTTACTGGCTTCCCTCTAACTCATTTACTTTTCACTGCTCCTGTAGAATGTGTAGGGGTAAAAAAAAGTTATTTCGTCCCCTTTCTGTTCTTGTATTTTGCACTTATATACATTTTAAGTCTCCTTTTACGGTCTATAATACCTTCCTCACCGAAATATCTTCAAATTGTCACCTTATGTCATCAGGAGATTTTAACCTTCCTAAACTCTCATGCGATGACAATCAGGTTGATTCTGACCCATCTCACATTTGGTTTTTGATTTCTCCTTTTATGTCCATGTATTCCCTGGCTCAATTCAATAATTTTCTTAACGTTAATAATCATATTCTTGACTTATACTTTTGTAGTATGGAGCGATCTTTGTTATCCTCGCATCCAGTTCTTTTTCCTTATCTTTCTCCTGATCCCCATCATGCCCCCTTACGCTTTGAAATTTCCTATACTGCTTCTGCCCGTTATCGTTGGAAAGAGCGCCAGTGCTATAACTTTTATAAAACTAATTATGAGCAACTTTCCGAAACAATTCGCTCTGTTGATTGGTCCACCTTCTTTCACGGTCTTGACTCGAATACTTGTTGTAACAATTTCTACGATTTCTTAAACACTGCTATTTCGAACACGACTCCACTTTTCGGTATAAGAAACTCTTCTGACTGTCCCTGGTTAACTCTCGATGTGGGACGAACCTTGAAAGCTAAAGATCGGGCTCGTCAACGTTTTTTGTGTGACAGATCCTCCGAGGCACGTAAAGCTTTTTGTCACCCGAGGCCGGTAGCTAAGAAAAGGATGCAGATCGCTAACACTTCTTATTTACATAGTATTCAAGGCTCTCTAAACTCAATTCATTCCAAACCTTTTTGGAAATATACACGCTCCCTTAAATCCTCTTTCAGTTTCCTATCCTCGCTTTATTTGAATGGTGGCTCAGCAATCTCACCTCTCGAGATTTGTGAGCTTTTTAGAACTCAGTTTGTGAACTTTTTAGAACTCAGTTTTCTTCTACATACACACGCCATCTTCATTCCCTTTTACTTCCTACCCAGAAGATATTATGAAGCTTATTTGAGAACTTGATGACTCTGATAGATCAGGTTCCGATGGTATTCCTAATCATTTTGTGAAATCATTAGCTACTTCTATTTGTGTCCTCCTTTCCTTTCTCTTTAACTCTAGCTTACCTTCAGGCTCTTTTCCTCCGTATTGGAAAATACCCTATCTTATTCCTATTTTTAAAAAAGATATCACCTCAGACATTGCCAATCATCGACCTATCTCCTTATTAACCTGTTTGTCCAAACTACTGGAGAAAATCGTGTACTTGCACCTTTTTTCACTTACTCATAAGTTGTTCGTTCCTGAACAACACGGTTTTATGAAAAGGCGATCGATCTTAACGAATTTGTTAGAATTCATGACCGTTACTTCAAAAGTCATGGAGGACCGTTTACAAGTCGAAACTTTGTATTTGGATTCCTCTAAAGCCTTCGACTCAGTAAATCACAATACAGGGTTATCCATTTGCATCTCCATCCAAACAAAATCCAACTCACTCAAGAACTTAAGCCTCAAGACCATACACAACGCAGAATGTATGCGAATTGGGTGATTGAACAACAAGCCATTGATAACGATTTTTCAAACAAAATTTTCTTTAGTGATGAAGCTCATTTTTCGGTCAGTGGTTACGTAAATAAACAGAATTGCCGCATATGGGGCTCTCAAAATCCTCAGGTGATCGCAGAAAGGCCTTTGCATCCGGAAAAAGTGACCGTTTGGTGTGCATTATGGTCTGGTGGTGTTATTGGCCCATATTTTTTTGAAAACGATCAAGGAAGAGCCATTACTGTTAATTCTGACCGCTATGGACGGATGTTAACCGATTATTTTTGGAGAGAAATTGAAGATTATGATCTGGAGAACATGTGATTCCAACAGAACGGAGCCACGAGCCACACAACATAGGCTAATCGAGCACTTTTGCAAGAGAAATTTCCAGGACGCGTCATTTCGAGATTGAGTGATGTCAATTGGCCCGCAAGATCCTGTGACCTAACACCTCTGGATTTCTTTTTATGAGGCTATGCGAAAGATCGTATTTACGCGAACAATCCTCATAATCTTGAGCAACTGAAAACCAATATTTGTCAAGTTATGGCCGAGATATTGCCGGAAATGTGCCGAAAAATCATTGAAAATTACCTCAAAAAGATTGAGGCCTGTAAGAGGTTCCGCGGAGAATATTTGAATAAAATTGAATGTCACGTATAATGGCAAGGTTCAATCTTCCATCTGAATATTTTTAGCTTCACTTTACCAAGCGTAAAATAGATAAGCCTATATTTTGTCTAGCAAACTTAAATTTCTCAACGTTCCTGATTATTTGCTCCACTGGTTATCCTCTTACTTATCCAATCGTGTCAGTCAGGTATCTTTTCAAGGCTGTCTTTCTACTCCCTTCCATCAGTCTTCTGGTGTTCCTCAAGTATCCATTCTGGGCCCACTATTGTTCACTCTGTTTATAAATGACTTACCATCCGCTGTCATCAACTCCTCCTGCTTTTTTTATGCAGATGACGTAAAATTTTTCAAAGTAGTGTCGTCAATCAATGACTGTGCCTTGCTTCAAGAAGATTTGAATGCCATTTTACCTTGGAGTTCTCATAACCAACTTACACTAAATGTATCTAAGTGCATCCATCTTTCATTTTCTAATAACCCTTGCCTTATTATGTTAGCTTTTAATTTACCTTAAATAATTCATACCTGTGTACGGTAACACACTTCAGGGACTTGGTTGTCACTTTCGACTCTAAATTAAAGTTCGATGTTCATATTTCTGAAATTATTTCTAAAGTCTCTCGCATTTCTGGCTCGATCTTAAGAAATTCCTATATTTTTTCCGATCTTTTATCGTGTGTTAAATTATATTCTAGTTTGGTTCGTCCCATCCTTGAGTGCTGTTCGCCAGTTTGGTCACCTCATTTGAAGTGTTTGGAGTTCTCGCTAGAAGCTGTACAAAAAAAGATTTGCCAGGATCGTCTTCTTCAAATTCCAGATTCCCACATTTTTTATGAATCACGCTTAGCTACCCTCAATATTCCTTCGCTGGAAATGCATCGACTCTACCTTGATGAATGCTTCCTTTACAGGCTTTGCCGTGGTTTGCTCGATACTCGCCTTGTCAGCCAGATTCCTGTGAGGCGCATTATGCGTTCTACAAGATCTTCTAATATCTTTGATGTTCCATTGGCACGTAACTTGGTGTATTTTCACTCACCCATGCTCAGATTACCTCGTAACCATAATGACCTTCAGCTTGGGCCGTACCCTTCTCGTATTTAGTTTATAAAAGATTTGTCAACTGTCTTCTTCTCAACACTTAGTAATTTTTCTTATTTATTCACTACTAGTTTTGCATTTTTCATTACTTTTATCTTGCTTTTTGCATGCTGTGCTATTAATTAATTCATTTTGTTGTATCATTATTTTGTCTATTTTGTAATTCGATTTCTTTCTGATAAATAGAAATAAATAAAAACACATTGTTCAGTTCCTAAACAAAGTACAGCAAAATAAATTACGTACAAATTCTTTCTATTAACTTGCAAGCCAGCACAATTTTCAATTTCATTTTTTTCGTAACATATTGCCCATAGTTCAATATTCTTAATCTTTAGAGTCAACATTCTTAAATTAAATACTACGTTGCATAATTATGCGACCAATCAAAATTTCATACTTTCGATTATTGCTGGCTTGCACATTTTGGGTTAACGAACTTGATTGCAATTAAAATAATTTAATGATGATTGTAGAAAAAATTATTATAAATACCTTTGATTAATGACTAAAGAATCACTTGCAAAGTATTGTTCACATCAACCAAAGCGTGTCTATTTTCCCAGTTTCCCAGTTTACCCTAATTCGATTATATTCTACAACAATTGAATATATCGAATAATCCCAAATTCCTCAATAACAGCTGGTGTGGCTGGTTTTTCGAGGAATCATGCTATCCTTATTTCGGTCTGCAGAACTCAGTTTCCGCGCCGAACCATTGGTCCGTCGAGCCGGATTTTGGTTGCACTTAAGTTTCTACAATTGTCCTTAACTGCAACAAAATCCTTGCCCTATTGGCTGCTGCGTGTAATCCTGGACATCGCTTTCTGCAAGAGGTCATCTAGGACTCGTCCCTCAGGTTCCAACTTTATTGTTCCTGACTGCGATCCTTCGACATCGTCATCGCAGTGCACGTAGGACTCGTCACTCAGGTTCCAGATTCATTGTTTCTGACTGCGCTCCTTCGACATCGTCATCGCAGTGCACCTAGGATTTGGCACTCGGGTACTGGTTTGTTCCTGACTGTGATCCTTGGAAATCATCATCATACACGCCAAGGACTTAGCAGCACTCAGGTTCTGATTTCATTGTTCCTGACTGCAGCGCACGAGCATCTGTGGGGATTACCATCGTACAAATTTACACTCGCCTGCCATCAAACTCATTAAGATGTATATAAATTCACTGTTAGAAGACCAGCAGCGTTTAGCTGGCTCCCTAGAAAATCTGGAGAGGAATTTGAGAAAAGACAGTGCTTCTCGAAAGGATGCACAATACTTCGACACGAAACTGGGAATTATTCAAGATCTTTGGAAAAAATTTGAATTAAACCACGCTGACTTAAAATCTACACTTGATCCCTTGCATCAATAGAGAACAGTACAAAAAAACCAAATCTGCCTACACTGAAGCTCAAACGCATTATGTTCCACCTTCGAAACCTACCGAAGTGCTATCTAAAGCTACAATGCAAGCACCAACATTTACTGGAACTAACGCACCTTCGATGATAGCTCCTGACAACAACGTCCCGACGCTTGCCTTGAACAATCGAGCCGAACCCATTCCGGCGACTACCTACCAATATAATTGGCCACCGAGCAACATGCCAAGATTACCAGCAATAGCCATTTCAGCGTTTAATGGTGATTTTAAGGAATGGAGGAGGTTTTATGACTTGTTCAAGACAGTCATACATGATAATTACAACCTAGCACCAATACAAAAAATGCAATATCTCCTGAGTTACCTAGAAGGAGAAGCCAAAGATTCCGTTTCGCATCTGCAACTAGATGCATTAAACCACGATACAGCGATCATGATTTTCAAACAACAAAAGGGTGGCTATGGCATATCTTGATAGCATATTCGACATAAAGAAAGTAGAGCATAGGAATGCAGCGGGAATAATCAACATGTTCAACGTTTTGCGGAATTGCCTCGCGGCACTGAAAAGTATGTCTTTTAACACGGATCAGTGGGATCCGATCATAATTCATACTGCGATGCGAAAACTTGACTCTGAAAGCATCCGCATGTTCGAAGACACTTTAAGCAAACACAAGGAAGTGCCATCAGTTCAACAGCTCTACGATTTCCTTCTGAAAAGGCATGAAGTCTTAACAACAATCAAACCACAGCCCCACGAACAGCACACCAAGAAACGAGCTTTCACTACAATGACAAAACCAACCTGTACATTTTGCAAGGAGCAGCATTTCATATATCGCTACGGCAAGTGTAAGGAACTCTCCACTGAAGATCGCCATAAATTCTTATCGTCGAATGAATTATGCAAGAATTGCCTCACTCACGCCAAAAGCATCAAATGCAAAAGTTCACGTAGATGCTTTGAGTGCAATAAACCACACCACACGCTTCTGCATTTCCAAACATTAAAGCTATTACCTCCAATATTGCCACAAATGAATCTTGCCAGCCATCAGCTCCTGCAGTGAATACTAAGGAAGTGAATGTGAATGTTCTGCTCCCAACAGCTTTAATAAATGTACAAACGAGTGCTGGACAGCACATCTTGCTACGAGCCCTCATTGATCAAGGCTCCCAATCATCCTTCATTACTTCAAAGGCAGCAAAGAGGCTAGGACTAAAAAAGCAAAGTATTTTTGCAACGATCTCCGGTATTGGTGAAACAGAAACATCGACTGTACGAAATCAAGTCTACATGTCTATAGCACCACACTTTCAATCGACATTTACCCTCCTAGTCGAAGCATTAATCATGCCAAAACTTACAACGTTATTACCAGAAGACCGAGTGATTTTACCTAAGTCTAGTAAGATCCCAGAACTAAGGCTAGCAGATCCTAATTTGGCCTCCCTGGTACGAATTGATGTCATACTTGGAGCAGAGGTGGTAGAAGAAATAATTGAAAAAGGCTTACGGAAAGCAGATCCATTATTAGCACAAAAAACAAAGCTTGGCTAAAACCATGTCCAAGGCTAAAAGAAGTGCAAAAGAAGTAACAGCTTGCATCTCAATGACTAAATTCCATAAATCTGTGGAAAAGTTCTTTGAGATGGACAATGAAGATCACGAAAGAGAGCCTTCAATCGCTGAAGTTCGATGCGAAGAACATTTTCAAGCAACATTTGATAGAGATAATCATGGAAGGTATACAGTTCAGCTGCCATTCAAAGATGATATTAACATAAAACCACTTGGAGAATCTCGTATTAAAGCCTTATTAAGATACAAGCAAGTTGAGAAAAGACTTGAAAGAGATCTAAAATTGAAACAAGTTGGGTAGACAGACCTATGCTCATGTCAGAAGGGTTTTGTACTCAACTTACAAAATGCAGTAACCAGCAACGAATAAAATCAAGAAACATGTCAAAGACGATTTAATTGGAGAAAATGTGAAATTCGAGGATCATACTATTATTAACAAAGCTGAACGAATTTTGACTTCTGAGGTATTTGTTATAGTTATACCCATAAATATCTCCTTTGATATTTTTTTCAGATTTTTTAGATCACTGGTGTCCATTCGCGAGGGAGGAAACACATTTTTCATGTATTTCCCCCCCCCCCCCCCCTGTGCTCCCACTGAAGCAAAAACTGTCAGTTTAAGAACTATTTTGAAAAGCTCTCATAGAGAACTTTCAATTGATACTCATATCGGCTACCTTTCATGAAATTTTTTTTCAGGGGCCACTCTTCCGTACTGTTATCATCGATTCATGGCCTATTTTTTCGAATCCCAGAATGGTTACAAAGCCCTTATGCTAGGAGCTCTCTCCTGCCTCTTCGACTTGTTTCAATTGTATGTACTCATCTTCATGATACCTATCACTCCTGAAATTTTCATGCAAATTCTAGCAAAGCTGTAGTGTCTAAGTCGGTAAAAAGCGCATATGGCTCCATAGCCATATGTTTTCATAGTAATACAGGGCATATTGCTCCATAGTAATACAGGAAAATTCAAATCGCTATAACTTCGGTAAATACTATTCGATCTTTATGAAACTTTCAGAAAAGATCAACCTTATAGATAGTCATCTGTTTGCTAAATTTTATTGAGTTTAAAGGTACCGTTTGGATTTTATTCAAGAAAACACAAAATCGATAAATCATACTATTACTAACAAAGTTGAGTGAATTTCGACTTCTCATGTATTTGTTGTTGTTGTACTCATAAAGGCCTACATTCATGATTTTTTTCAGATTTTTCGGATGGAAGGTGTCCAATCGCGAGGGGGGGTACGCGAAAAGTTCGTACATTTCCCCTTCCCCTGCCCCCTCGGTACTTATAAGACAATTTTAAGACTTGTTTTGAAAAGATCTCATTGAGACCTTTCAAATGACACCCTACTCGACTACCAATGGTGAAAATTTTTTTTTGAGGGGTCACCCCCTTATATGGGAAGACCCGCCTTAAACGCCTTTGAAAAATTTTTCCGCCCTTGAACTTTCAAGAGGTCACCACTTCTGACCTTTCTACAAAGTTTCATGGCTGTAGCCCTTATAGTTTCGGAGAAAAAGTGCTGTGACATACAGACGGACGGACGGACGGACGGACGAACGGACGGACAGACAGACAGACGGACACAGGTCGTGATTGCAATAGGGTTTTGTATTTTAGTACAAAACCCTAAAGAGGGGTGAGCCCGCCCGATGGCTAGCTCATGAGTGGAGGGGCTAGGGGCCTTGTTATTATTATAAAATGGTCTTTTCTTCGTATAGGTCTGTCGAGCAGTTTACTTAAGTGAGCACTTTTATATTGTGGATCAACTTTCCTTAGACTATTTTGACACGGAAAATTTGCAAGATTACACTCGATTGGTTCTTCAGACGTAGAAGGGCTAACCTGATGCCTTTGAGGTAAAGATAGGACTATTGGCTGCCAGTATTTCTTGCCTTTGAGGTTGTGGTAAAAAAGACGCAGCTTGAATTAATCAGTCAACTGGTTCAAGGCTATCATCTTTTGGCAGAGTCTAACAGGCTAGTTTTTTTTGTTTAGAGTCAAACACTGCTAGGACACGAATTTTTTCAACTAGACAGGAAAAATCAAAATTGCTTGACTTTCTACAATGACTGAATCTAAATGTTCGTATTCATTCAACTTACCCTTCAATGTTCATAATCAAACGACAATTACAAACTTCAAACGAGTCTTAATTGAAGTTTAATTCATCTTTGTCTTACCATTCTGTACTTATACCTCCACATCATTTGAGTTCACTGCAGAAAAACGTATGTCTTCACTATTAAGTCTACCTTCATAATATTCACCTGAATCCTTTTCTACGCCAATTACCGTTTATAAACTATCCAATAATTTCTTGTGCAAAAACTTAGCAATTTTCCTCTCCCTCAATTATATTCTTCTTTATCCAAAGTCATGGAAATCTATTTTCTCCAACAACCATTCAAATATAAAAGTACTATCAGGAAAAACTTCAGACGATGGAACAACGAAATTATTTTAAGATTTTCTAGCCTGCAGAGGATGAAGATAACTTGGTTAGAGCAAATGAATAGATTAAACTTTTTTCGCCATTAGTTAGTGAATCAATTCACTCCAACTTGAGTGGTCGGAAAAACTCTTTTAAGAACATATTTGTTAGGAAATCATTAGCAAACTCCTTTTGAGTGAATTGATAAAGGATACTAAAGGATTTCATTGATTGCATTTTTTTTCGTTCTTTATAGCATGCAAACTTTTGAAGCGAAGATTTTTTTCTTTGAAGACTTTAGTATGTGTTAATTGAATATCGATCGAAACCCTTCATAGTAGCGATTTAATACAAAAAGGACTTTACTGTATCGGGAGGTATTATGAAAAAGAATTGAAGAGCATTGTAAATGCTTCCATAGCTGTATGATATATTGATATTGGATACTGTCTCTTGTTCTGGTAGTCTTGTTCTCCTGGAGGATACAATTTAATAACAAATATTCCAATTTTGCTAATTGTTCAATTCCTGAATTGTTTCTGTGTATCCGTTACCTTTATCCAGACTCTACCTCAATTTATACAAAATAACTTGATTCATATTTCTATTTTCCATTCAACATATTACAATTTTCGAATAACCTTCACAACAATGCTATTGAAAAATGCCAGAGAAAGAGTATAAACTCTGCAAAGGATGAGAGCAAAAGAGAGGACCTGATGCACGAAGATCCCCATTATGTGTAGCTGCTAGTATTTCGCCAAGAGCTATTTGAAATTTCATTTCAACGGGATCTCATGAATGCGAATTGTTCAGCACAGAACCAATATTGCAAGCGAATAAGTCGTCAGTTTATGTATGAGAGAACATTGTACAGAAATACTGTAGTCGGTTGGAAAGTGGTGCACATATATCCTTTGGTTATGTGAAATCCCTGGGTTTAGTATCCATTTTGACGATATCTTCTTGTATTGTACTCGGCAAGCCGGGAAGGGTGTTGAGTGTCTGGGATATGGAGACCGTAGATGGGAGATCGTTAGGCCTCCAAGCGGTTTTCATTACTACGTTATCGTAGGATACATACGTCAGTGAAGTATTGGGTTGGATTGAAATATATATGAGTACGTAGTCCTGTTCGAATTGACCCAGGTCAAGAAAGCGATTTTCTGATTCCGATTGAAACTTTTGTGTATTGTGGAATCTTTGAGCCGTATGCAAATGAAATTATGGTCAGTTTCAGGAGTAATAGCATTAGATATACATTTCAACTTGATTATTGAGGAATCGGATCAAGTAGCAAGGTATGTATAGGAGAGGATTATGTATGACTCCTACTTGCACTAAGGTTAATTTGTCTGGGATAGTGAATAATAGTTTTCATTTCTAATGTTGAATTGCACATCAACGGTTTATAAATTCATTATTTGGAGAAATACTTTTTTTTTGGCAAATGCTTCCCATAATCTTATACAGCAACACCAAGAATATAGAATGAAATTTGACCTTCTTGTTATTTGATCCAGAGATGCAAAATACAATATGAGGGTGAGGACAATACTTTTATGCATCAGCATTTGAAAAAAAATTACTAAGGAGACTAATCATTGATTAGGTCTCAGGTTACTTTGAGAGGTGAAACAAGTTAATTCAGCAAGACTACTCTCATAAAGGTACGATTTTCACAAAAACTAGGCATTGATCAAAAGCCTTTAAAAAAAGCGTAAAAAACTACACACGCATGAAAGGCATAATCTTCCCGGTGAGTGCTTTATCAGAAACAGATACTTAGGTTGGATAGTGATTTTACTTGATATCAGCTAGCAATAGGAAAAGTCAAAGCTAGAAATGAACCAATTCTGCCGTGGACAGTCTGGTTGAGAAAGGAGGAGGAATCTCCGTGTTTCCCCATCCCTAGCTTCATTGATTCCTCATCCTAAATCCCACGAGCAAATGGTAGTCAATGGTCTCGGGGCCATACATTGCGTTTACTGGTTCCCCAATGACGGGACACTAAATGTTGAGACATGCCAATAACTGTGAATACACTTGCAACTCTATTACTAAATCCTACTTACACCCACTTTTTTTGTGGCGACGTGAGAGCATGAAGGCAAGTTTTTCGCGCCTGATAACAGAATTGAAAGTAATAACCATGCCACAGAAATGGAGGTTGGGCGATGGGCTAACTTGCGATCTCTCTAAAACCCTACATTGTTTCGAAAACTGCAACAGAGTTTCGAAAAGAATTGGATCTAGGGTAACGACCCCGCAACTGAAACAAGTTGGGTAGACAGACCTATGCTCATGTCAGAAGGGGTTTGTACTCAACTTACAAAATGCAGTAACCAGCAACGAATAAAATCAAGAAACATGTCAAAGACGATTTTATTGGAGAAAATGTAAAATTCGAGGATCATACTATTATTAACAAAGTTGAAAGAATTTAGACTTCTGAGGTATTTGTTAGAGTTATACCCATAAATATCTCCCTTGAAAATTTTTTCAGATTTTTTAAGATCGCGGATGTCCATTCGCGAGGGAGGAAACACATTTTTCATGTATTCCCCCCCTGTGCCCCCACTGTAGCAAAAACTGTCAGTTTAAGAACTGTTTTGAAAAGCTCTAATAGAGAATTTTCAGTTGATACTCATATCGGCTACGTTTCATGAAATTTTTTTCCAGGGGCCACTTCTCTGTACTGTAGTCATCGATTCATGGCCAATTTTTTCGAATCCTAGAATGGTAACAAAGCCCTTTTGCTAGGAGCTCTCTCCTGCCTCTTCGGCTTGTTTCAATTATATGTACTCTTCTTCATGATACCTATCATTCCTGCTATTTTCTTGCAAATCCTAGCAAAGCTGTAGTGTCTAAGTCGGTAAAAGCGCATATGGCTCCATAGCCATATGTTTCCATAGTAATACAGGAAAATTCAAATCGCTATAACTTCGTCAAATACCATTCGGTCTTTATGAAACTTTCAGAAAAGATCAATCTTATTAATGATTATCTGTTTGTTAAATTTTATTGAATTTAAGGTTACCGTTGAGATTTTATTCAAGAAAACATAAAATCGATAAATCATACTATTACTAACAAAGTTGAGTGAATTTCGACTTCTTATGTATATGTTGCTGTTGTTCTCATTAAGGCCTACATTCAAGATTTTTTCAGATTTTTCGGATGGAAAGTGTCCAATCGCGAGGGGGGGGGGGGGGGGGGTACGCGAAAAGTTCGTACATTTCCCCTTCCCCTGCCCCCCTCGGTACTAATAAGGCAATTTTAAGTTTTGTAAAGATCTCATTAAGACCTTTTCAATGACACCCTACTCGACTACCAATGGTGAAAAATTTTTTTTGAGGGGTCACCTCCCTATATGGAGAGACCCCCCTTGAACCCCTTTGAAAAATTTTTTCACCCTTGAACTTTCAAGAAGTCACCACTTCTGACCTTTCCACAAAGTTTCATGGCTGTAGCCTCTATAGTTTCGGAGAAAAAGTGCTGTGACATACAGACGGACGGACAGACGGACACAGGTCGTGATTGCAATAGGGTTTTGTATTTTAGTCCAAAACCCTAAAAAGGACTACAGGTTTGGATCCTGGAATGTCAGATCACTCAATTACCCTGGCGCGGTTAAGGACCTTTTACAACAGGCCAGTTTAATAAATTAAACACGCTGACAATCCAGGAAACGAATTGGTCGGGTTGTGATATTCAAGACATGAGATCTCACACAATATCCAAAAGTGGGAAGCCTGCTGGAAACCGAGAATTTGGAGTGGCTTTCATCGTGAATAGCGAGTTCAAATCGCACGTTATTGATTTTAAAATAATCAATATGCAGTTATGTGCGATCCGTATAAAAGCGAAATTCTTCAAAATTCGGCTAATTAATGTTCTCGCCTCGACCGAAGATACCTGAAGCGTCCTGCAGTGCTTGCAGAAAACTATGTATAAATATACCAGAAGGTGGAAAATAAAATCATTGTCATTACAATCATCAACACTAACGTCTTTTATTTACTTCACGCAGGAACATTTGGTCCGTCGAGCCGGATCCACTTAGAAGTGGATAGCAGCAAGAAAAGCAGATATCATCATCAGCAGCACCCAACTTCAGATTTGCAAGAAGAAATCTTGGACTTGCAGAAGGACAAGAAGCATCAACACGCAGCACTTGGATTTGCAAGAAGGAAATTCGAACTTGCAGACTAACGAGTGGGTTGCAACGCAATTCTGACTTGCAGGAATCATCAGCGCAGTTTGGCTTTGCAAGTAGGAATTTTGAGCTTTTAGAAGAACAACTGGGTTGCAACACAACATTCAGCACGCAGCACTTGGATCTGCAAAAAAGGAAATTTGCAGCAGCCAAAGAACGAGTGGGTTTGGCACACAACATTTGGAGTTGCAGAAGAACGAGTGGGTTTGCACTACAACATTCTGACTTGCAGCACGCATCACTTGGATTTGCAAAAAAGGAAATTTGCCGTAGCCAAAGAACGAGTGGGTTTGGTACACAATATTTGGAGCTGCAGAAGAACGAGTGGGTTTGCACCACAACATTCTGACTTGCAGCACGCATCACTTGTATTTGCCAGAAGGAAATTTGGACTTGCAGAAGGACGAGTGGGTGTGCAACGCAGAAATCTCCAGCTGGCAAAAAGGTATTGGGGAACTTGCGAAGTATCTACAACTGGCAACAATCAAGGTTGAATAGCGTTAACACACCCCGGAACCAACATGAGTGGCCAAGAGACAGCGTTCAATACGGTTCAAAGGCTCATCACAAATTATAAGAAGGACAGTGAGTCACGCCATAGTCTCGCATATTTCCAGACAAGGATGGAAAAATTACAAACAATGTGGACTAAATGCGAAAATCAGCATGAAGCGGCGTGCGATCGATTGAAAGAAAGGAAGGATGAGCTTCAGAAATACAACACAGAGTATGAAACTTTGGAATATTTAGTGCTGGACTATCTCACTCTATTCCAATCGAAAATAAATGGATACTCCGTTGAAGGTTCAGTTCCAGCGCCATCTAAGGCCATCAAGTTAGACGACATGAAAGGTGACACCATTAAGCTCGAAAGAGTGAGAATACCAGCTTTTAGCGGCAACTATGCAGGTTGGTTCGCATTTCGGGACCTGTACCAAAGTATGGTGCACAATAATGCACAGTTAACCAAAGTACAAAAGCTGCAGTACCTTAGAAGCGCCCTCCGCGGAGGAGCTGAACAGCTCATAAACCACTTGAGCATAACTGACGACAATTATGAGTCTGCATGGACTCTGCTATGCGAAAGATACGACAATCATCGTATCATAGCACAAGAGATGATGCAGCGCTTATTCAACATGGAAAATTGCTCAAAGAACGATCCATCTGGCTTAAGGCACATGTTGGATACTGTTAACCAACTTTTAGCAAGTATCAAAACATTAAGGGCAGATTCATTTGCACTCACAACAGTGTATATGCTGAACCAAAAACTTGATGAGGAGTCAAGAAGAGAATGGCAGCGACATATCTCAGATTCAACCGAAATTCCATCTCTGAAACAGTTCTTGGACTTTTTGAAGCAAAGATTTTCTATGTTAGAAGCTTTGTGTCCTGGGAAGCCAAAACCAAAGGCACTAAAGGTGAACACCATTCAGGTGGACTTAAAGCCATCATGTCCAATGTGCAAGGCAGCGCATAAGCCTTTTGAATGCAGTTCGTTCAAGCAAGCTAGCGTTCAAACGCGTCGAGATGTTACTAAAAAATCGAAGTTATGCTTCAATTGTTTTGGACAACACCAAGTGAAAAAATGCTCCTCTACGCACGGATGCAAACTTTGTGGAAAGAAGCATAACACATTGTTGCACTTAGCGACCGCAGAATCTCCACAACAACCAAGGACACCAGCATCAATGAGTATTCAAGGACACGGAGCGTACACTAAGCAAAACTACGTTTTACTAGCCACAGCGCAAATAAAGGTGGGTCGTCCAGATGGTGAATGCCTGACATTCCGTGCGTTGATGGACTCTGGAGCACAACGTTCCTTTATTAGTGAATCGGCAGTCAACCTCTTACAGGCAAAGCGCAACAATGCCAAGTTCAGGATCAGTGGCATAGGAGCCGTGGAAAATGTCACCTCAAGAGGAGAGACGAAGTTACGCGCTGTTGTCCAATCTGCAAATGGATATCAAGAAGAATTGATTTTCACCCCGTTGATTCTCACAACAATTACCGCACCCTTGCCTTGTACCGAGATTCCATTGATCATTCCGCAAGGATTGGTGATCGAAGATTTAGCTGATCCAAGGTTCAACGAACCATCAACCGTTGACATACTGATCGGAGCAGATCTTTATGATAAACTACTATTACCAGGACTGCTGCCCGGCCAACCTTGTGCACAAAACACCAAACTTGGATGGGTGCTATTTGGATCAGTCCCATGTAAAACATCTGCTGCACTGTGTGCTTTCGTTTCGCACCAAGGCTTAGATGAAACCTTACGTCAGTTCTGGGAGATTGAAGAACTTCCTACAGTAAAACATCTAACCAAGGAAGAAAAGGAGAACGAAAGTCACTACTCACAAACCGTACACCGACAACCATCAGGAAGATACTCTGTAAGTCTACCATTTAAGAGTGAAATGGATCCATTAGTAGACATCGGTGATACACAAAAAAATGCATACATACGATTTCGACAGTTGGAGCACCGTTTATCACGAAATCCTGAACTCTATGAACAGTATCGGAGGTTTATGAAGGAGTATATTGACTTAGGTCACATGTCAAAGGTACCAGCAGACCAAACGAAGATGAAAACAGCATACTATCTCCCACATCATGCCGTAATTAAAGAAAGCAGCACCACCATCAAGTTAAGAGTAGTGTTTAACGCGTCACAAAAAGGCTCCAAAGGAAAATCCCTAAATGACTTACTGCACACTGGTCATTCAATTCAAGGAACGCTTTTACATCTTTTAATGCGATGGAGACAATACAAGTATATCATTGCAGCTGACATCGAAAAGATGTACCGGCAGATTTTTGTCCACGATAGGGACCAACATTTTCAGAGGATTCTATGGCGCTTTAACCAAACTGAGCCTGTGAAACACTACCAATTAAGGACAGTCACATATGGAACAGCATGTTCGCCATACCTTGCCATACGAACACTACGTCAACTGGCTACAGATGAAATACACTCCTATCCAGAGGCAGCACAAATCTTGGCAAGAGACTTTTATGTCGATGATGTGCTGACTGGATCAGACAACTTGGAAAGCTTACTACGGCTACAAGCAGAGCTGCGGAGTCTTCTGAAGAAGGGCGGTTTTTGTTTGAGGAAATGGTCTGCCAATCATTCGAAACTGTTGGAACGGATACCGATAACAGACAGGGAAACACAACTGCCCCTGAATATAGTAGCTACAGAGAGTATCAAAACACTAGGGATTCAATGGCATCCAGCTACGGATGAGTTCTCCTTCACTATAGCAAAGCCAAACGAGGGTAAAATATTTACAAAACGGCAAATTTTAACAGAAGTCGCCCGATTGTTTGATCCTATCGGTTGGCTACAGCCGTGTATCATCATAGGAAAAACGACCATACAGAAGCTATGGCTAGAAAACAAGGGTTGGGATGATCCATTAGACGCAAGGACAACAAAGGAATGGACCCAACTGAGACAGCAACTTCCTGTCCTTAAAGACTTGAAGATAAAACGATGGATAGAACTGAGCCCATCCTATCAATTCGAACTCCACGGGTTTTGTGACGCATCATCAACCGCCTATGCAGCAGTGATATACATCCGAGTCACTACTCCTTCAGCAACAAAGGTTACCCTTCTCGCAGCCAAATCAAAGGTGGCTCCAGTCAAGGTCCAGTCAATTCCAAGACTAGAACTTAATGGAGCAACGTTGCTAGTGAACCTAATAAAAGAAGTTGTGAGTGCTTATAATTGGATCAACGTCTCTCAATTTTATTGGACGGACTCAACCGTCGTACTTTCCTGGATTCAAAGCCCTGCTGCCAAATGGAAGGTTTATGTTGCTAATCGGGTTAGTATTATCCAAGAGCATAGCTCCATTGAGCGCTGGAATCACGTTAGCACTGACGACAATCCAGCTGACATCGCATCAAGGGGGATGTTCCCAAAGGAGCTTGTTAATTCCACTCTATGGTGGGCGGGACCAACATGGCTAAGTGCACCCATCATCCGAATGCCAGCAAAAATTCAGACAATACACCATGAAGACGAAGAAAGAAGGATTACATCCCTAACAACTACCTTAGAAGAAGAACCTGCAATATTAACAAGATTTTCATCCTTCCACAAACTCAACAGAGTCGTAGCAATGTGTCAACGTTTTGCGTTTAATACCAAGCACCCCAATATGAAACGCACAGGAATCTTATCAGAAACCGAACTCAAAGAAGCCACAAACACATGCATAAGAGTGTCTCAAGCGCACGCATTCAAAGAAGAAATTCATCAGCTCACTAAAGCTGATGGTGTCCACAGAAGCAGTCGGATTTTGGACTTAACTCCATGGATCGATAATGCAGGTATCCTTAGGGTGGGCGGACGCATCCACTTTGCACGCACGGCCGATACAACTAAACACCCGGCTATAATTTCAAAGGGTCACTTTGCAAAGCTACTGATTCGGCAAGCCCACCAACAAACTTTACACGGTGGTTGCCACTTGACTCTGAATACATTACGTCTGAAGTACTGGGTAATCTCAGCACAAACGCAGGTGAAGAAGGCACTGCGAGAATGCATAACATGTTTCAAAATGACAGCCAGGCCAAGGACACAACTTATGGGAACCCTGCCAGCCTCAAGAGTGCAATTAGAAAAGCCCTTCCTACAAACGGGAATTGATTACGCGGGACCAATTACTATAACATGGAATGGAGGAAGGGGTGCCAAGACTACAAAGGCGTACATTGCGATATTTGTATGTATGGCAACGAAGGCGTTTCATCTGGAACTGGTGTCCGATCTCTCAACAAACGCATGCATTGCAGCCATCAAAAGATTCGTGGCAAGACGAGGAATTCGCCGAACAATATTCAGCGACTGCGGCTCCTATTTTCTGGGAGCCAACAAACAACTCCAAGCCATTTACAAAACGTCCCTTCAAGCGTGCTCTTCTGAAGTTGCTAATCATGGTATAGAATGGAAGTTCATCCCTCCCAGCAGCCCACATTTTGGTGGACTCTGGGAAGCCGGCGTGAAGTCAATGAAAAGGCACTTCTATAAAACAATCGGAACTCAAATCTTAAATATAGAAGAAATGAACACACTGCTAGCTCAGATTGAAGCATGCATGAACTCACGTCCATTAACACAAATAAGTGACGATCCAAATGATGTAGCCGCACTAACCCCAGGCCATTTTTTAACAGGAGACAACCTATTTGAAATTAAGGATGACCCGTGCGAAGTAAAAAGCACCCTACTGAAAAGGTGGCAACTGGTCCAGCAAATGAAGCATTGATTCTGGAAGAGATGGACGGAAGGGTACCTACAACGTCTTCAGCAAAGATCTAAGTGGTTGGAGAAAAAAGACAACCCAAAAGTAGGTGAACTGGTGTTAGTAAAAACGGACAACATTCTGTCGATGAAATGGCCTTTAGCGAGAGTCATAGCAACACATCCAGGACCAGACGGTCTAGTCCGAACTGTATCTGTCAAGATGAATGGAAGTATCAAAAAAAGACCTATCGTTAAAATTTGCAGCCTACCGCTTAAGAACATGGAAGAAAAGACACCAGAAGTAAACCCAGAACCATCACTGACAGGGGTTCACTCAGAAACCAATACGGCAATCAAACGTCCGACAACAGAAGCTGTTGACGCAAGAAAGAGAAGAAAGGAAATCCTGCCCAGCATCTCAACAGTTTTACTCACCACGCTCTTTGTTCTTGGAGTTTTACCACATCCCGCGTTATCAGAAGCTAATATAACGAACTTAGACGGTGGTCTCTACATTGAAGAGATTGGAAAGGGAAACATCAACCGAGGAGCTTTACAACTCAACATCGAGCTTCCCCTATCTGATCTGGCGACTGATGAGAACAATCTGCGAAGTATGAATGCAAGCTTATACTCTATGTGCTCCCTGGGCACGCAAGCAGCTGGAAAGGTACATTGCTGGGATTTAGTCCATCATATATCGGAGAGGATCGATGACACGCAACATAAAATCAATTTATTACAGTTCATGCACCATCGGAGGAAGCGTGGAATATTCGGGCAAATGCTTACAGCAGTATTTGGGGTCAACGACGAAATCATCACTGACGTACAGAACTTATCCACAAACCAGGAAGCGCTCAAGAACCTGATCAATCATCAAGGGAAGATTATGCTTCAAGCCACCAAGAAGCTTAACACAACATCTAGCAGGATTAACCGCCAGCTTGGACGGTTCTCCGACCAATTGAACAAAGGCCTGGAACAGATCAACGAATCGACAAAATGGTTCTCTAGAGTCGATGCAAACCAGTTCTTAGCGACGTATCAACGCGCCATTAATTTCATTGAAGAAGTTTTCTACAAATACAATAACATCTTGTTAGCAATCAATAGCAAGGAAGGAATACTGGATTGCATTAAGATTGCAGACCTTCAAGCAACTATTCACAGCACCCAAGCTCTTCTGCCAGCTCATATTACGATCTTACATTCCGCGATTTCCAGACTCATAACTGACTCTACCGAAAGCAGTATCCAAATTCATGGTTATTTACCAATTATCGACAACCGCAGGTTCAACCTCATCAAGGCTACAGCAATTCCCTTCCACCAGAATTTTACACTATTTACAGCGTTCAGCGTGTCGAACTTGATTATCGGAGTCAACTACAACGATCAAGTTTATTTCGAAACAACCAGCAGCGAGATTGCAAGGGCGCCAGAACTTACAACGGAAACCTATCTTTTGTCCAGCACAATCCTGATCGACATGAAAGCCAAGGCAAATTGTGTGATTCGAGAACTGTACAACCTACACAATCAACCTAAATGTCCTCAAATATCTTTCCGAACATCTTCACTGATTCTCCAACAAATGATGTCGATTAACGCATGGTTGTTCTTCACCCCGCAACCAGTTCACGCGCAGACAGTATGCCAGGGAATACGAAAGGATATTTTAATCAGCGGGACAGGAATCATCCGACTCACACAGGATTGCCAATTGCAAGCTCAGGAATTCATCCTCGTAGCCGACCAAAACCAAGCGGGACGCTCTTTTCCCATATACATCTCGCCAACGATGCCGGAAATAAATATTTCACTACAGCACACAGAAATCAAACAACTGAACATATCAACCATCATCGGAGCAGAGGAGTCCTTCACAGCACTTGTAACCGAGCAGGAAGAACTAACAGCAGCAATGAACAATGTCGAGTGGAAAGCTGTCAACCATCATAAAGTGTTATCAACAATATCTATAACACTGTCTGGGCTGATCCTTGCCATACTGGTTATCATTTGCATATACCGATACAGACGAAGCAACTCCAAGAAAATCAATGTTACATCACAACCTTCCTCAGTTTCCACCTGGTACCGCGAGCACAGTTTATAAGACCCTGTTGGTCTTGGTGGGCGGAATGTTAAAGAACAATTCAACATCTAGAATAAGTTCAAATACGAATACACATAGTGTAATGTAAAGAATAATTTCCAACTTAATTTTAATGTTCAATCTAATGTAAATGTAAGCATAATTTTAATTTAACCTAAAGTCCAATATATCTCACGTTATTTTGTTCGCACCATAAAGTAATTACCATACAGTAAGCAAATAAAGTTCATTTAACTTTGCACTTGCACATATTCGTAAATTGCTTACAATCAATAAGGCATTACTGCCATGTCAATCATTTTGCAAGAAATCAATAAATTCAAAGTTCAATTGAAGAATACTGAACTCGCTTGAGAATGTACACGCGCTTGGCAACATCTTGCATGCTAGCAGAAAACTATGTATAAATATACCAGAAGGTGGAAAATAAAATCATTGTCATTACAATCATCAACACTAACGTCTTTTATTTACTTCACGCAGGAACAAATACTATGATGACCAATAGAGAAATACGGATGTAAGTTTAGCGAGTTACAGCACTAGAAGAGTATACAAAGTAGTGAAGAATCTGAAACAAACTTGTCAGCCCAAGACCACGCTCTGTCGTGATGACATCGGCAGCATTATCGCTGACAAAATCAGGATTAAAGAAAGATGGGCATAATATTTCGAAAACCTCCTTAATCCTCCGCACAGCTCCGGAATATCGGAGCTTATAGATATTCCCGGGGGAGCTTTCATTGGCCACACTTACTCTGAATGAAGTTTCTTCTACCATCAAAGTCCAAAAGAATTATAAAACGGTGGGCATCGATAAGTCTCCAGTGGAGTTCATCAAACATGGTGGTAGCAGTAATCAAAAAGTCATCCATAAAATCGTCCAGCACATTTGGCAATCAGGACATGTGGCTGTTTCCTATTCAAAAAAAAAAGGTGACAAGCTCCGGTGCAAAAATTATAGAGACATATCATTACTTTGTACGTCGTACAAAATATTTTCAAATATGTTAGAAAAAAAATCAAATCATACGCCAACAGTATTATTGGAGGTATCAAGCTAGTTTCAGATCAGGTAGGTTGACGATAGAGCAGTTGTTTACTGTCAAGCAGGTACTTGAAGAATGCTAGGAGCTCAAGGTGGACGTACGCTGGATTTTCGTTGACTATAAGTTAGTATACGAAAGTATTCACCATAACATGCTGTACTAAATAATGCTTCACTTTGGTATCCCAGCCCAATTAGTCCATGTTGCCAAAATGACAACAATGTCGATGACCTCCCAAGTTTGCATTAGTAATCAACTCACCGATTCCTTTGACACAAATATCGGACTGAAGCAAAGAGATGGGTTGGCCCCATTGCTATTTAACTTGACTCCGGAGTATGTCATAGGAAAGCTGCCTGTCGATACAAGAGGAACGTTATTATACAAGTCAAGCCAAGTCGTAGAGAGGAGAACTGAAGGCTGCAGACCAGTGGGAAAACCGAGGAAACAATGGTCTGGCTCGGTCGACGAAAACAGTTTATCGCTGCTCGGATTTGGAAATTGGAAGATGCGGGCAATGGACCGACACAGTTGAAAGCACTTGTTATAGGAAGCAAAGGCCCGAGAGGAGCTGTAGTGCTACGAAAAAGAATATTTTGATGACTGTAATGTAAATCTTGAAAAGATATCAGCGATATTGTGATTTATCGTATTTCTATATTATATTTTCCATCATAATCGAAGTTTACCATCTCGTTTGCATATCGAAGTAATCTGGACACGGATGTTGATGGTAAGTTATTTAAAGCATGTACAATTCTAGTTAGCGGTTTATAGTCCATTAACTGTTACTTTGTGTCCATGATAATTTTGAAAAAATATGGTAATGCCCCAGTAAATCGCTGTAGCCACCTTGCCTAGCTGTGAGTAATTGCTGTCATGTTGGTTCAGTGACCATTAGGTAAATGCAATAGGACATTCCAAAACCATATAAAAAAGATAAAAAAAAAGAAATACAACCAGCGGTTGCAGTCACGACGTTAAGAGTACATTGAGAGCGGTACTAACGACGAAAAAAACAAGGAATAATACAACGACAGTGAAGATGGACGAAATACGAAGATTAGCAGACAGTCTGTTAAAGACTGAGATTCCTGCGGCGTTAGAGTGAAGCAAAAAAATTATGCAAACCCCAGAGTATCCTATAAAGGAAAAGCGGGAAACTCTGCAGGACGCTTCAGGTGTTCGAGCGGTGGAAGAAAATATGAAGAATATCGAGAATTTGATGGTTGTTGCTGTGATCGTTACCGAAGCGACCGAAGCAAGGGTCATATATCCCGACATAATAAAAAATCACCCTGAAGCCAACGAGGAGATTACGACAAGAAAAGAAAAGAGTGACCAGACAAATAAAACAACGTAGTGTGATTGCATCGCCAGCATCGAAAATGTTTCGGAGGTACTGTATTCGGAAACGGAAAGCGATAACCTCTTCCAAAAATGGTCGCAAAGTACAATTGCCGCCTAGCGACACGAAGAAGAAAGGTCATTCCCATAAGCGGGAGATGTTCTGAAAAGAATACAATCTGCATGCGACTCCCAAAAATCAGCAAGGCAATTAAGATTGGGCTTTCTGAACTAGAGGAGCTCCTAGACCACATAGGGCATTATCGGAAGAGATGGCTAAAGGCCAAAGACGAGCAGAAGGCTAAAAAAGCGATGGGGGTGAAATCTTAAGGCCAGATGCAGATAGCTTGACCAGTAAAAATTAATAAAAGAATGGCGTCTAGCCCAATCGAAGGAGATCGGGATAAAAGAAGGAAGGAAGAGGCACTTGATGGGTATGGAGCACCAGATCAGGGATTCCAGATAGTGCTTACAAAAGGAGCGAAGAAAGCCGCAAAGAAACTCCTTCAAAAAGTACCAAAAAGTACAGTACCCACAGACGCCCAATCAGAAAACGGACCTGATTTAAAACAGGAGAGAAAGAAGCCCGGACAAAGACCCCGAAAGCAGATACTGCTCATAGAATCCAAGATGGTTGATCCTACGCAGAGGTTCTGCGGGACATCAGGGGAAACGCATGGCCCGAAGACAATAACACTGCTATTAAAGTAGTACGACCAACGCGGTCGGGCCACATGCTGTTTGAATTTGGAGCAGAGGCCAAGAATAGGGGAGCATTCTGCGACGCAGTAAAGAAAGTCCTCGGCAAAAAAGCGCAACCTCTTCAATGTTTCAAATGCCTTGGCTATGTTCACCCCGCACAAGTATGCAAATTACCCGATAGGAGTTCTCTATGTTACAAATGCGGTGAAATGGGACATAAAAGAAGAGAGTGTACGAAGTATGCACATTGTATTCTATGCAAGGATGCTAATCCAAGACCCAATTTTGGACACGCCTCGAAATCAGGAAAATGCCGGGGTTTCCAGGAAGCCCTAGCCAAGGCAAAATCAGAACTTCGATGACCTGCATCCTACAGCTAAACCTACATCGCAGTTTAACCACCCACAATCTGTTTGAGCAGTTTGCGAGGGACATGAAAGCCAAATTCTTGCTGCTGAGTAAGCAACATCATGATAAAAGTTCGGTATCATGGTATCCTGATGAAACTGGCACTGCCACCATCTGGGTTGTAAATAGTGATTTGCAAGTGGAGAGCTGTGGACGTGGGGATGGTTTTGTGTGGGTTTGGCACTCAGGGTCCACCTTCTTTAGTGTTTACCTAACGCCTAACTAATCGATATCATCTCTTCAAGCCAAGCTTCAGGCTTTGAAGGGCGCTATTTCGAAAGCATACGGGAACGTACTCGTTGGGGGAGACTTCATCGCCAAAGCAATCGACTGGGGCATGCCTCAAACAGATCCGCGGGGAAAAAGAGTCCTAGAAATGGTGGCCAGAACAGCGTTTATCTTACTAAACACCGGCAATACGCCGAGCTTCCACTGTATTGGCTGTGAAGGAACCATACCGGCCGAGACATTCGCCTTGGAGTCCTTAGGACAGAGGATATACAACTAGAGAGTATTAGAGGACTACTCAGCCAGTGATCATCAGTACATTCTGCTTGAGATAAGCGATGTTGTTTCCCAACGTCCGTACTCTCGGCTTTCTACAATTGGATGGAACATTGGGAGGGTGGACGTCGAGAGGTTTGTCGAGGTTCTCACAGCAGGTGTACCGCTGCAGGGGGCTTCGGAGGGGACGGAAGAACTGGCAGCTCAAGGCGTGGTGAACTCTACTATGAGCGTCATTACGACTGCTTGCAAAGCTTCTATGCCCCGCCAAAAAACCCCGGCACGGCAAACCCTCAGTGTACTAGTGATCAACTGAAATCGCTGAAAAGCGAATGGAGTGTCACAAGCTTCGGCGTTAGGCTCAACTGGCACGGAGCTGGGACGAGGTAAGCAACCGGGCAGCAGCATATAAGTCGGCGAGGAAATGTCTTCGCAAATTGATCAACAACAGCAAGGCTCGCTGGTGGCAAGATCTAGTGCACAATGTGAAGAACGATCCGTGGGGCCTTGGTTACAAGTTAGTTATGCGGGAGCTTGGTGCCCTACGGAAATCTTTTATTCATGATGCGGAAAAGATGAATGAGAAAGTGCGGGCACTCTTCCCCACCCATCCCGTCCGTGTTGACGCTGTCCTTGGTGAAACTGCAGTCGATTGGCCACTATTCACACAGCTGGAACTGGAGGAGGCAGTCCTCTCATTGAAAGCGAGGAAGGCTCAAGGTCCAGATGGTGTTCCAGCTGAGGTGTTGCGGCTCGTCTATCACCATTGTCCTGACTTGCTGCTCAGCACATTCAACGCTTGCCTACGGGACGGGGTTTTCCCGGTACGATGGAAGTTGGCGAGGCTCGTGTTGATCAGCAAGGGAAGGGAAATTCCGAATTGCCGTCTGTATACCGCCCGTTATGCATGCTAGACACGGCAGGGAAAGCGCTAGAGAAACTCATCAAGGGAAGACTCACTGACGCGATTCGTGCTGCTGGGGATTTATCTCCTCGGCAGTACGGCTTCAGAGCAGGACGTTCTACCATTGATGCGATTGCAGAGGTGATGAACGCGGTCCAAAAGGCAGAGGCATGTAGTCGCACCAAGCGACGGATCCTCCTATTGGTGACACTCGACGTCAGGAATGCCTTCTACTCCGCTAGATGGGTGGATATTCTGGACACGCTGGAAAACTCTTTTCAAGTTCCAGAATATCTAATGCTGCTTTTGAGAAACTACCTAGAGGACCGAAGCCTGCTCTACGACACGACACAGGGCCAACGAAGAATGAAAATTACATCGGGTGTTGCCCAGGGATCTATCCTTGGTCTGGACCTGTGGAACGTGTCTTACGACGAGCTACTGAGACTTGAGATACCAGATGAGTCGCGCTTGGTCAGCTATGCGGATGATTTTACGGCTCTGGTCGCTAGACGTACCGTTGAACAAGGGCAACTTAGGCTAGGTATGCTAATGCGCCAAATGAGGGACTGGATGACTGCTCGCGGGCTCAGTTTAGCACTGGAGAAAGCCCAAGTGGTCATCTTGACAAAAAAGAGAATCCCTAGAGTAAAGATGATCAGTATTGGAGATATACAAATCGAATTGAACCCAGCGGTGAAGTACCTGGGGCTACTGATCGACTCAAAGATGAGTTTCTCTGAGAAAATCAGGGCAACGGCTGAGAAGGCTGCTTCGGGGGTATCGGCTCTGAGTCGACTTATGGCCAACGTAGGGGGACCCAGTCCATCAAGATGACGCCTCTTGATGAGTGCTGTAGGGTCAGTGCTACTGTACGGAGCAGAGGTATGGGGCGACGCTCTCAGCAAGGAGGTGTACCGAAAACGTTTGGCACAGGTACAGAGAAGAGGAGCCCTGAGAATTGCATCTTCGTATCCAACAGTCTCTGACTCGGCGGTGAGAGTTATTGCAGGCGTGAAACCTGTCACCCTCCTTGTTAGAGAGCGCCGCGCTATTTACCTGCGCCGAAACGAGGATGCGAGGGAGATGGTTGTCCGCGAGGAGAAACAGCGCTCGCTCAACGATTGGCAGCAGTCTTGAGTCAATTGCACGACGAGAAGGTGGACTGCGCGCCTCATCCCGGATGTGAAACCGTGGCGTCATCGAAGGCATGGTGAGACTGACTTCCATCTGATCTAGCTTTTGAGCGGGCATGGCTGTTTTCAGTCTTACCTGCACAAGTCACGGTCCCCCGACTGTCGGTTTTGCCCAGGAGAGGAGGACAATGCCAGTGCCACATTTTTTGCGTGTACAAAATGGGTCAGGCTTGCAAAGGGAACTCTACAGGGAGACGGGAGAGCTCACCCCGGTGATGCTCGAATCGGTTGACAAATGGAACCAGGTGGCACATTATGCTCGGGCAGTCCTAAAATATAAAAGGGACTCACAGCAGCCGGGGGCACTGGGGCTGGGGGATCGCTCTTCTGGCATTTCATATTCTTTCCTCCCCTCCCACTAGGAAAGGGACTCCTCAGCTTGAAGGCACCCCACGGCGTAACAAAACGAGACCTGGCCCGAAGTAATGTGTGAAATGGTTCCAGGCTGGGTTTTCAAGTTGACAAGGGTGGTGTTTAGTGGGTAGTCCAGTCGCGCATGAGAGTCCCACACTCGGTGCATAAATAGCATTCACCTCCCTACCACAACAAAAAAAAGGCCGACTGGACGCCGCGTGGGGGGATTTTGAACTAAATGATAGTCACATCCGATCCCTACCAGAGGTCTTTTCGTCGCACGAGTATTTATTCAACATATATACGACACTACCAAAGGCAACTACCTTCGTTACCAGCAGCACTTCCACGATCAAATGCGTGTCAAAACACACGTGGACACACCAACCGGAGAACAGTCACCAAAAGGGCTCAGGATTCAGGATAGCGAGAACAAGGACTACATGCAAAAGCCTAAGCACCAAAAGATGCCAGTGTGGTCAGGATGCTGCGTCGCGACAAAGTCATGGCAGGCTCGTTGAGGAGGATCATCGACCATTTGGACCAGAAGGAGGTCACTCGGACCTAGTGCAGGAGTAAGCTCATGACCCTCCAACGAGGTTGGCAACAGCTAGATGAATATCACCTGCAGATCATCGAATGCCATGATGATTCTGAAGCGTATGGTTTTGACTTGCAACAGCACACTCATTTGTAAGATCTTACCCAAGATTGGGTCATACGTCTGGAATCGAAAATGGATGAACTCAGCACCACACCTGCCTCAACGACTCTGTCTGTGACTTTTCTTACCATGTCTCTGCTGAAAATAAAACTCCCCACTTTCGATGGGGACTATTTACATTGGCAACAATTTTACGACTTATTCCTGCAAATGGTGCATAGCCAACTGATGACCAAGTGCCAAAAGCTGTGGTACATCAAGGCCGGTCTCACTGGAGAAGCGGAGTTTTTGATTTGAAATTTTACATTTTCAAATGACAACTAGAAGGCGGCTTGGACAACCTTGAAGGAAAGGGACGACAACCAGCGATTATTGGTTGCGACTCTCATCAACGAATTGATGAGTAAGCCATCTCATACTAATGAAAGGCCAACACTGGCATCAATAAAGGCTCTACATGACACCACACATGTGTGTCTCCGAGGCCATGATAACATGCAAGTGTCCACAAGGGACTGGGATCCGCTGCTGCCACATGCACTAATCCGAAAATTTGATCCAGCGACTCACGCATCATACGAACAATCGTTATCCAACCCGCGCGAGCTACCAGTCTTGAAGAGTTTGTTGGAATCCATGAAAACGCGTTTCTAGGCCCTCTAGGCACTCAGCCATAAAACAAAGGAACCAGAGAGCAACGGTAGGAAAGCCGCCAAGTTGACCGTGGCCGCCACGGCAGCTTCTCGGTGCTTAATGTGTGAGCAGGATCACCTGCTTTACTACTGCTAGATTCCCGCAGCATCACTGCTGCAAAGAGACTAAGTTTCGTGCGTACTAAGAAGCTGTGCGTGAATTGCCTTCGAGAAGGACATCAAGCTACCAGCTGCATGGCCAGAAGTTGCAAGCAGTGTTCCAAGAATCACAACACCTTGCTACATCTGCCTGGAGACAACAGGCCCAAACAGACCAAGACGATATTCTCGAGCACGACAACGCCAAAACAGGAGTCGAAACCGCAAACAAATGCAAAACTGCCATCGCTCACTTAAACGACTCTGATGGAGCCGCAACCCAAAGAACATGTACTTCTGGGCACAGCCATTATCAGGCTGAGCACCAGCAATAGGAAGACGATGGATTGTCGAGCTGTGCTGGATCCAGGCTCACAAATAAACCTAGTCACCATAAGAATCATCAAAAAATTGCGTTTATCATCGACACCACAACTTGCACTCATTGAAAGGGTAGGCGGTAGTACTGAGAAGGTATACCATAAGATGAACCTCGGCCTAAGGTACAGATTATCAGGGCATACTACGCAGTGGGAAGCCTACGTCATGGACAAAATTATATCGTCGCAACCTTCTCAGAACTTGAATACATTGGGATGGCACATTCCCAGAAACAAAAGGCTGGCAGATCCCGACTCCCACCGAACGGAGCACGTCGACATGTTGCTGAGTGCCAAACACTTTTACGACGTCCTAGCCATATGAATAATTAAAATTAATAAAGTGTGGTCATGAAAAAAGGTAAGTTGTTCTATAAGGGGGAAGCTCTATCTTGTAGTCCTCAGTTAGCTCATGTTGAAACTAATTCAAATAAAGTCGGGCCCACAGCTCCCAGTGCTCCAGAACACGCTCCTAGGGTGAAGTGTGGCCGGAAGAGTGATCACACCTCAAGTGTCTTCCATGGCATGCAGTATTCTTGCAGAAGATAACCAGCTCAATCAGCTCATCAAGCGATTTTGGGAGGTTAAGGAAGTACAAGATCCGCGGCACAAGCTTACGTTAACTGAAAAGCCTTGCGAAGCACATTTCTATCAGACAATGACAAGACTTCCCGACGGCCGTTTCTTGGTTAAACTCCCATTCAGCAAGGATCCTGAGACGTTAGGTGATTCCCAAGTGGTGGCCACTCGCAGATTCATTGCCTTGGAGCGTCGACTGGAGAGGAACCCTGAGCTAAGACTTCCATACGAGGACTTCATGGAAGAGTTTATTCGGCTTTGCCATATGGAGGAGGTGACGACATAGCAGCAGGAGGAATTACGATACTTCTCTTTATATCACATCACACATGGTTTGCGATGCATCCTGTAAGACGACTACAAACGTTTCGCTGAATTATGTCCTTCATACAGGGCTTACTGTCCAGGATGACCTTTTTTTGATACTCCTGCCTTTCAGAATGTGGTGTTTCGTATTCACCGCCGACATCGAGAAGATGTATCGGCAGATAATGTTCCATCCTGAAGACCGTCGGTACCATGGCTTGATTTGGAGAAATAGTTCAACACAACCAATGCAAAAGCATTAACCTACGGCACAACGTGTGCCCCGTATCTAGCTACAAAATGTCTACAGGTTCTAGCACAAGAGAACCAGCAGAAAGGCCCCCTGAGCAGCAGTGTGTTGGAGAAGGATTGCTATATCAGTGACGTCATGATTGTGAAAGACAGCTTAGAGGAGGCACTTCTCAAACAGGAAGAGCCATACACCATACTCTCGAGGACAGGTATGCATTTGCGCAAATGGTATGCCAACCATCCTCTATTGTTGAAGCAGATTGAACCTGGGGACCAATAGGTCGAGCTGGTCTTCAGTAGCTTGCATGAGGATTATATTAAGACGTAAGGAGTCATCTGGCGTCAGAAGACTGACAAGTTCCAAATCCAACCAATGTGAAGTTCTCCAAGAGGACGATGGCATCTGATATAGCCAGAATGTTCAATCCATTGGACATTCTGACTCCTGTTGTGATAGTAGCAGCCAAGCTATTCCTGCGGGAATTATGGCGATCGGAATTGGACTGAGATGCCGCATTACCAGTGGGGATTCATACCCAGTGGTGTGATTTCCGCAGTGCTCTGCCATCACTGCAGCAGGCCCGATTTTCTGGTCACATTAGTACAGGCGAGTAACCCATGCAAGTACAGTTGCACACGTTTTGTGATGCCTCCAAGAAGGCATATGGCGCAGCGATATACGTTCGGTCAATCCTAAGGAGCGGTAAGGTCACCGTCAGGTTGCTGTGCACCATGTCGAGAGTGGCCCCGATCAGAACACTTACTGTTCCGCATCTGGAGTTGTGTGCGGCAAAACTAGGCGCTGAGCACACAAGATGAGTTAAGACAGCGCTCAATCTGCAGGAAGTTTTTCAGGTATTCTGGATCGATGCCCAGATCGTCTTGGCGTGAATCAGCTCTACTGCATCATCGTACAATACCTTTGTGGTGCACAGGGTCTCGGCCATACAAACCCTTTCAAGGCCGGACCGATGGCGCCACGTAGCGTCTGATCACAACCCAGCTGACATCCGGTCACGTGGGATGGCGCCAGCTGAATTGAGCCGCTGTAGTATGTGGTTGCAATGACCACCAATTTTATCCAGGGCAGGATCAGTTTTCCCTTCCAAGTAAAAGGAGTGGGGGCCCTTGCGACTTAGAGATGGGGCAAGACAGCTGTGGTAGCGGCATAGGCTCCTGAAACACACTTTATTCAGCGGATCTAACATGATAGCTCCTTCAAAAGGCTGCAGCGCATAGTGGCCTACATGATGCGGTTTATCTGTGGTCTCAAGCCAGCAGCCAAGCAATCTCAACTGACAAATCAAGCGCCCACGAGTGATGAATTATCCACAGCCCTGGAGATCATTGTGAGGTATGTTAAAATCACAAACTCTTAATTGCGAACTTTTGGAGATCAGGTCGGGGAGGCAAGTCTCCAAGCACAGTCTGTTGGTGGGACTGGCACCATTCCTGGATCGAAAGGGCTTAATCCATGTCGGTGGGAGGCTAGAGGCTGCCAAAATCACGTTCAACGCTAAACATCCCATTTCACTACCGTTTAAACATCCGCTGACCAGACTGCTGATGATGGACATCCATCGTGACCACTGCCATCTAGGTGTGCAAATACTGCTCGCTACCACTAGACAGCGGTTCTGGCCGATTCGAGTAAAACAACTCGCGAGATCGATCGTTCAACGGTGCGTGCGGCGCACCCAAGTCAAGCCTAAGCTGGTTTCACAAGTCATGTCGCGTGCACGCATTCAGCCAGCCTGTCCGTTCATCAACCCCGGCATGGATTTTCCAGTGATCCCATTGAAACTTTTTCATCGAAAAACCCCTCACAGCCATAGTGGATGGTTACGCAGAGCCAACCATCGGAGGTCTCCATGCCCGGCGGAAGCCAATCAATCACCTCAAACTCGAATTCTGGAGACGATGGTCGCACGAGTACTTGGCGCAGTTGCAACGTCGTGTCAAGTGGAGACAGTCACACGTCAATGACATCCCGAGAACAGTGATCATGATAAGCGAAGATAACACCCCATCGATGAAGTAGCAACTGGGGCGAATCAGCAAAACGTACGAAGACACCAATGGTTTTGTATGAGTCGCTGATGTGAAAACCACCTCTGGAACTTTGAAAAGACCAATACAAAAGCTAGCCCCGTTAGCAGTACTCGACGACGCACAGTCTAACGAAGAGCTATCCAAGCAAATTGCCCCCACTTGACGTAAGAGGCGTCCGAGATTAGCGGCGCTGACATCCCGAGAAAAAGGTGGCGATAGATGCGAACCGGCAAGTTAATTGTGGCGCTCCCCTTGATGTGGCTGCTAGCTCCCATAGCGCACGACTTTCCAATACAAGGCTCAACAACCAGATCCATACGCGTCTGCATTTTCAACCATTAAGTTGAGTCTACTTATCTTCCAGCGAGTGGAAGTTGCTCATTTATCACGATTTGGGACCGCATTAGCGGGAATTGGCTTTTATAATGAACGGAACGACCCTTGTGGACTCTTTCAACGACTCCACTCATTTCACTGAGTCTGCATCTTAAACCGAAGAACTGCGACGACTACTACAAGCGCAAGATATTTCAGGGACAGATCAAAGGACCATCACGACATCCACCAGGACACGATCGGGTACCTGGGCATTCTTGAACTAGTCATACTGTTGATCTACCTCCACTGGAGTTCCTGCAAACAACAATCCAACCTGCACGTCCAACCCTCAGTGCCGTTACCTAGGTGCTACAGTCTACCGCACACTTTGAAGGAGGTTGAGCTGACCGTTCAACGGGGGGAGGGGGAGGGTGTGGATGTTGAGTTCCTGACACCCCTGAGCGCCCATCATGGCCTCATCCGCTTCAATCAACTCACAGAGTTATTTGGGGTTAATAAGCACTGTAATAATTAGCCAATTTGTAATTCATTCGATTTATTTGATTGATTTATCAATTGATCGATGATTTTAATTCAATTCACCAAATTCAAATTCGATTCGCCACAAAGCAAAAATACTTCAAGTTTCAAATACCACATTTTCGTTTTATCAATCAAGTAACTCATTTTTCATTAATTTTTTAATTTATCAAAACTTTGAATAAAAAGCGTTGTACTCAGCGGACACTGCCGATAATAGTCCTGAGAAGTGCTTGTATATCTCGGGGCAGGCCTTTTATTAATTTGCAGTAGCACCAGAAGACATCTGCAAAATGACAATCAACAGGCCCTACCGGGTTTTGAATTCGTAAGAATGCCTCTCGGCCTACGCAACAAAGCCCATACCATGCAGCGGATACTCAACCACCAGCTGACGAAACTCGACTTTGTACACATGCACCAGGATGACATTCTAGTATTTACTCGGCTAGCCACGACCATCACCAGCGTTACCTCAACCAACTTCTTTCCATACTGCAAGTTGCAAAGCTCCAGCCCAATTACAATAAATGCCAGATTGGCCAACCCGAGGTCATCTTTGCTATGTACTACATCTGCCAGACAGATTTTCGCCCACCAGGTTCCAAGACGAAAGTGATCGCAGAATTTCCCAAACCTGCTTACTTCTCACAGTTGAGACGTTTCCATGGTATGCTCTACTTCCATCCCTGCTTTATACCAGACTCCGCCGAATTACAAGCACCACTTCCACAGCTACTGAAAGGTTGTAGCACCAAGCCATCACAAATCATTTGGACACCGGACGCTGAGGCCGCTTTTGAAAGCTACAAGCAAAGCATCACGACAACAATTACAGCAGCATTCCTTTCACCCTCGTACTAGTTGGCACTACGTACAAACGCATCCAACATCGCCATTAAAGCAGCCTTGGACCAGCAATGGGACGACGGTACTTAGATACCCCTGGGATTTTTCTTGAACTTTTGGCAGTCTTCGTTGAAATCAAGTTTTTCCAGCACATTTTGGAGCGGGAGCACTTCACAGTCTGTAGCGACCACTCGCCTTTGCCCTGACACAACACTCGAACGAAGCCTCGCCCCGCCAAGAGAGACAGTTAGATTTCATTGGCTGATTCGACACACGATACCAGGAGAAGACACGATCGTCGCCGACGTGCTCTCTCACGTAGGGACGGTGGCGGTACTCATTTCACTTACTACTCAAACTATCAGTGAGGCCTAGGCCATAGATGAACAGTTACCGCACCTCCTGGCGAGCCCCGCTCAAGCTGTATCAGTTGGTTTTGAACGGGTATTGTGCGCACTACATCGAGCTCAACGGTGCTATTAAGTCCTAGTTGCCAGCAGTGTTCCGCCGCTAAGGCTTCGATACCATCCGCCAGCAGAACGCGTAGTGCTGAAATTCTTCTGACCGAGTTTACGAAAGGATGTTTATCGCTGGGCCAAGCAGAATGTACCAAGCCAACGATTCATTGCCACAACCATGCCGAGCTTGGTAGCTTCAAGACGCTGGATGGGAGTTTTGACCACACCCACGTCGACCTTATTAAACTTCCGCAGTGTGACGGCTACGAGAACTGCCTTACCATCATCGATCAGTATACACACTGGCCTCAAGCAATACCAGTGCGCGACATCAAGCCGAGCACCATTGCCAGAGTGTTGTTTGACCACTGGATCGCCATTTACGGCACGCCACGCGAGATCACCTCGGACAAAAGACGTCAGCTTGAAGCCGACGTCCTCAATAATCTCGGTTGCCTTCTGGAAATTTTGAATTTTTTGACATTAGTTTGTATTCAACCAAACTGTTTGACTTGAATAAATAAGATTTATTTTGTAAAAGAAACGAAATGATAGAAATTTGAGTATTTATTTATTGAAATCTATTGTATTGATTCTTAGTTCGTTTAAAGATACCTTTTTTTCGTAGAACTACAGCCCCTTTCGCGCCTTCGCTTAGACATAATGGACCATCTCATTGTCATTATCAAATGTATCGGCACTCCGCACGGTGATATGATCATGATCACGCTTTGGCGTTGTGTCCGTCCACCTAGCTGCGATACGTTCTGATTATACCAGCACGTATCATAACTGAACAGACTACTTTCAATTAACCCACTGTCCTATTTAATGCTTCCCGTGTCATGAAACGGACATCAGTAAAGTGAGTTAAAGAAAATGCCAGAATATTTCTTAAAATAAATTTCATTTATTATATGACTTGTTACCAATAGTAAATTGCCACTTTGTTCCCTAAGAAAGGTTAAAGAGTTCTCAATTTCCCAACTACAGTATGTGTCAACCCTCCTCACTTGAACGCCCGTTTCATAGCGCATCCCCCCCACTTGCCACGTTCTTAACAAAAAATCTGTGAAATTCGGTGTTACCTAATATTTTAATTATGATGCTTCGGATAAATTTTGAGATCCATTTGCTGAACTGACTATTATTTTAGTTTTCTTTAGCCAAAACTTATATTTATTTTTAACTACAACCACGAAACAGGACGATTGCTTTGGCATGGGATTCCTGCGGTTATCGTTTCTCGCTATCTGGGTGAATCAAGTACATGCTTTAGTTTTTGAGTCTGAACTAGGGTTTTGATAAAGTTTTCCATCTAATTTTGGAATTTCGCACACGTTAACTTGATTTCTACTCGGGGATGAGAATTCGAATTAAAACATTTACAAGCTTAGTAAGATATCCTAATATTGACCGAATATCTGCTTTTTAGCGTATTTCTCTTACTACTCATTGCATAAAGACTTTCCTTCCTCATATCCAATTGTCACCACAATGGTAAACAAGTCAAAGTAACAAGTGAGTGGTGGCAGAAGGGTTTTGTAAAATAAATTAATAGCTTAAACAACGTCTTCTGAACATTAAAACTTGACTCACATACGAGTATATTTCATAAAATAACTTTGGCAAGCTAATCCATAAAGTAGTTACTATGTACTTCAATTTGCCGCCATTTTATTGTCAGTTCGTTCACCTAATCGTTTGAGTAGTCATGATCACAAATCAATGTTAAAGAACATTTCCAAAATTTTCATCAAAAATCCTACATATCTATAGTGCCTGTAGTCTTTACAAATGTTTGTTGTACTAATCAAGCAGCCGCCTACGCAAACTGCTCGAAGGACCTTTGCGAAGAAATTACCATCTTATAGAAATAACCACACAATAAGTGCGGAACAATTTGATACGTAACTTATTAACATTGTCATTACTAACCCACACTAAACCAAGCCACTATCACCGCTACCATTATCAAAAAAAAAAAATTTACACATAAAAAATTGGTAATAGTAACCCCCTTTGCGACACATTCTAGCGTAGCCATTGCTAGATTGTGTCAACGAGGATCTTTCGTTACCGCCATGAAGAGGTTCGTCGAGTCAAGCGCAATTAATTCGAATTGGGACTGGATGGGACAGAACGAGCGGAACAGGTCGCGTTGTGCAGCTACCTTGGAACGAACGGACTAATTTCGGTCAACATGTTTGCAAGATAGTGCAAGTATACGTACCAAGATATGTACAATAGACAGCTCGTGGTCATCGTATTTTTCACTTCAGAGTAGAGTGGAAAAAGTGATTGTTTCTTGTTCGATTTTAATACGTCAAAATCGTATGGAATAGTATCCACATTATCCTAAGTATTCAATACCACGAATAAATTGTGCAATATTACAAATATAAAGGGGATTAAGTGTTGAACTCCAATGTAAAATGTCCATCCGGGATGGACATGTTTTCCCTTGTGCATAGTACTTTCATGACGAGTTTTGTAGTCGTCATCAAAATGACTGCCACATTCTAAGCATTAAAGTTTGATTCTTTTCCGTTTGGACATTTCAAGCAGAACCTGTAGACAAAAATCATACTTCTTTTATTAATATAATTTCCATTTTTTTTAAACCTACAATGAAGATAATATTAGAGTACCTATGTCGTCATCATTTTCAACCATCCCTTTCATATTCCATATTAAATGAATAAATCATATTCTGAATTAGATTCATATTTTTATATACAGGGTGTACCAAAATCACCGTGCCAAAGGAAAACCCTGTATTCCTCATGAAATTCTAAGACTTTTTTTCCTTTGCCATTTTTAAAACAACTCAAAATTGAAAAATTTATTTAAGGTCGAAGTTTAAACAATAAAAGACCTCCCCCGACGAGTAGGTATCGAATTAATAAAAACCAATGATTTCTAAATTTTCTTCATATTTTTCTGAGTAAAAAAGTCCTCTTCCACCTTTAAAAAAACTCAAAATCAAAAAAGTTATTCAGGTTACAAGTTTTAACCAATAAGATTTCTTAGATTGAATTCTCTAATAACTTTTTTGATTTTGAGTTTTTTAAAAAGTGGAAGAAGACTTTTTTACCCAGAAAAATATGAAAAAAATTTGGGAATCATTGGTTTTTAATAATTTGACACCCACTCGTCGAGGGAGGTCATTTATTGTTGAAACTTTGATCTTTAATAACTTTTTCAATTTTTAGTTTTTGAAAAAATGGCAGAGGAAAAAAAATCTTAGAATTTCATGAGAAATACAGAGTTTTTCTTTGGCGCCGTGATTTTGGTACACCTTGTATTATTTATATCATATTTTGAATATGATGAATATGATATTCATCATCACATTCTCAGAATTTGAATTTATATATTATTTTTGAATTCATTGTAATCGCATCTTTCAATAACAATTAAAAATTCTTCATTTTCGTCGAAACAAATTTTCCAGAATAAATGTTGATATCTTCTTGTACCTACGTTTTTCCGAAAGAAAATTATTGCCTATTACTCTCTTAATCCCTAAGAGTGACTTTTCACTCCACATACAAACACAAAAAGAAAATGAACTCTGATGCAGTAATATTTCATTCTAAAAGAGTGGATCATTGCTCTATAAAAAGTAAAATTTCACCATTTTTTTGGAGTGGATCGTAACTCTAGATTCGAAGTCAAATTCAACGTTTTACAAATGATAATCTACAAGTGAAATTTCACTCTACACTGAGAGAAATTTTCGTTCATGGCTACTTAATAAATTTAGTAAATGAACGTCACAAATAATTTTCTACGGTGGAAGCTACCTAGAAGAATTTTTAAACTTTACTAATTCATGTCCCTCGACATATAAAAAAAAAAAACCTGCAACCTCGGGAC
The DNA here is from genome assembly GCA_963969285.1 of Odontomyia ornata. NCBI lineage: Eukaryota > Metazoa > Arthropoda > Insecta > Diptera > Stratiomyidae > Odontomyia > Odontomyia ornata. Next base: position 413,292,032 of record OZ017738.1, on the reverse strand, counting down.
GCGAAAACTCGACTTCTCGACTTCAAGTCCAGCCTCCTACCACAGAGCTATTGAAGCTTGTGAATTATATAAGTAAAAAAGCTTCGTATGGCTTTTTCGTATGGCTCACTAAAAATGCATAGTCGTGACGCATTTGTAAACGGGATCTCACATTTTTCTCTCAGTGTATCAGAGCGAATGCAAACTCTGTGTTTGAGTGGTACATTTATATGATCATAATATTAAATTATGGAATTTTCAATATCGTCACGACCTCTGATCATTCGTAAAATTATCTTCAATGTAAACAAAGGAATTATTAAGATTTGCGCGAATGTTGATTATGTCAACACACGATTTATCTCAAATTTCTGGCTCTAGCTTGATTTTGAGCTTAAAGTTTAGAAGAATATAAAATATATGATACTCACTTGTAAAAGCACTGCTGTTCCGTTCTCATGAATACGCCTGACTTGGAAATCCGATTCGGTTTATAGCGAATATACGTATTGAGATGTGAGTACGAGCATGAGCAACTATTATAGCAAGTATAGTATGAGTATAGTACAGTCGGCAGGCTAGAGACAGCTAAAGAGTGACACAGTCGAGATATGTATTATAGCGACGCCACAGTACGAGCCTTGCTTTGTCAGCTGTCAGATTGTATATGGCGACAAGCCGACTGAAATATAAACGAGTATACCGAGTGTACTCGGTACGCCTTTGCTCGTGCGCGGAGGGCACTGATATTTCTGCGCGCGAAAATATGAACTTACTCGTAAATCTCATTTCTCCTGATTACTCTCATTCAGGATCCGAATACCCGAAATTAAAAAAATTTTTGTCCGAATGCCCACTTCCTAGTCAAATTTACTGATTATGTCGACTCAGACGAAAATGCCGAACGGTACAAGAGTTTGGGGGGGTGTCACACCCCCAACACCCCCGCCTCGCTACGCCCCTGTCCATCCGTAAAACTTCCCAAGTCTGGCAGATCTTACGAGAACGCAAGTGCAAATTTCATTTCCCCATAGAATTGAAAATCTGCAGTGTTATCTCATTTGTACTAAGAGCATGCTAGCAGAATCTGAAAGATCTGAAATATGTGCGACTGACAACGAATGACAATATAGCAGTTTGTGTGATGACTGTGGATATGGTTCGCTTGTTTGTGCAACACATTGCTATGTAAAATTTGGTTTTTGCTGTTAACCTAGAAATTTTTGCAAACGATTTAACTGTGTTTGGCACGAGAATTTGCAGATTTGCATTTAAATTGGGTATCGTTTCAGTTTCAATGGTTATAGAGCAATGGACGTGTGTCGTCGTACCGTAAACGCAATTAATGAATGACCTGCGTGCGGAGCATTTGACTGAACTTTCGTCATCGTCTGCCAGTCCTGTGAGGAGAAAAACGGATTTTTGCACGATTTTCGATAGACAATCGTCGTCGTCAACGGATGCACCACCATCGACGACAATTGTAAATTCGGTCGAGAATTGCATCAGAACAGATGTGAACGAGATGGCAATCGGCTGGTGTTAGATGCAAGTGGAGCAGCCTCTGCTGATAGTGTTGGCAATTGTAAAAAAAAATGTGCAAAAAAATAAACTAAACAAAGAATACACCCGATAATACGAAGTGTGACAATTAAGTAATGAAAACCGTATACTTAAAAATTATTCTATAGCTCTGCCATTTTCTTCAAAGTAGTTCACTTGGGCAGCTATACAATGATTCCAGCGAATTTTCCATGCTTTGTAACATTTCTGGAACGCTTCGACTGGGATGTCCGCGAGTACCTTCGTCACGGCTGCCTGGATGTCCGTAATCGACTCAAAATGGGTTCCATTGACCACCGATTTTGTTCTAGGGAACAAAAATAAGGCATACGGTGACATACCGGACGAATAAGGCAGCTTTTGCAACACGGCGATTCCTTTAGAGGCCAAATACTGAGACACGGTGAGGGCTCCTCAGAAAGGTGCTTTGGAACTATCTTCGCGCATAACTTTTTTATGCCAAAATCGTGGGTTAAAACTTTTCTGACTGTTTCACGGTTCAAACTCAGTTCCAAGGCTAACATTCGAACTGTTAAACGCCGATCTTTAGCGTACGTTTCCGAAGAAGAAGAATTTTAGCGTACGTTTCCGAAGCTGTTTCACGCAATCTGGCGTAAAATTTTATCACGACGCGTTGCTCTTGATGTCGTTTCTCCATTTTCGTGACGAGCACCACCAACACATGTCTACTCAACACAACACAGCAGGCGAACTGAACAAGCTAGAGCGATAGCGTATCAATGGAGATGAGAAGGGTGCCGGGGAAGGGGAAGGAATTTCCCATAAGCGCGGCAATGAAATCAGTCTCATTACTTAATTGTCACACCTCGTAGATAGGACATTTCTTGAAATTTTAATTTTAAAGCATCGTTGAAGTAGAATGCATCGTGGAAGTAGAAGTAACAGTTTGGTTAAGAAAATTATTTAAAAAAACGTGAAATTAGATACCCTCACATTATTTCTTCCTCCCCATTTATATAAATGAAAAAACTATCGTATTATTCCAAAGAAATTTCGTTGAAAATTTTGTCTCGTCAATCCAGACGCAACGGAAGCTTTGTGCTCATGAAGATCTATGCCCATGATTTTTTTCAGATTTTTCGAATCATATTTCGTATATTTCTCCTCTCCTTGCACACCTGAAGCAATTAGCTTAAAACCTGTTCTGAAAAGTTCTCATCAAGACCTATCATTTGATATCCATATTGACTACCTTTAGCAAAAAATTATTTTTAAATGTTCACCCCTATATGGGAAGGCTCCCCTTAACAACTTTATAAAAGATTTTTTGTACTTAAAATCTTAAGAAGGCACCACTTTCAGTCTATGAAAAAAATTTTATCATTCTAGCTTATACGGTTCACGAGAAAACTTTCTGTGACACACGAACGGACAGACGGACAGACGTCGCAATTTTAGTGAGGTATTGTAAAATTACTATACAATACCCCAAAGTGAATCAACCAAAACAATCCTTTCAACAAAAATGTTAAATCTTACATAACATTACAATTGGCAAACAGCCAACCTAAAAACTGTAGACACGAGCAAAAAGGATAAAGCGTATCTTGTGACGTCGAAATAGTCCATATACGAGTACTAACCAAAAAGATCAACAGAATTATGGAACCTAAATGTTACCATATCATATCATATTAAAAAGTTCTTCTTTTGTGGTTTTTGTCTTCCTTGGGTTTTCTAGGATATGTGTAGAGAAAAAACTTCATGTGTCTGACATGGTTTTATCCATGACGAACACAAAAAACAGGATAATTTATTGTATCTCTGGAATATCTAGTGGAAAAATACTCTCGGAAAATTTAAAAGTTTTTCGGCTACGGAAGGACGATACAGCGTTGAATATGGGCAGGATGTTCTACCACAATTAAATCGAGTGTTTTGCCTTTACTTTTTATGGTGGGTGTAACGTTATCGAATATTGCACAACGTTCCTCATTGGCAAGGATGTGGTTAGCCGCCAGGTACTCGGGAAGAACTTTTTGTTGAAAGTGAATTTAGATAGAGAAATTTGTAATTGTAGCGCAAAGCAGTGAACTAGATAATCTAAAACTTTTGAATGAAATTTCAAATCAGAAACTGTTTTAATTTATTTAAAGTTTTTCATTAACATAAAAAATTCCTAAATTTTGCACGTGTGAAACCTAAAGATAACATATTAACTTTTCTATAAATATGTATTTCCATCAAATTTTATACTCTATGACTGTATCGTAAACAACCTAACCTTTCCCTACAGATATATTCAAATAAACCTATTCATGTCTTTCGCAAAAACTCGTTGGATTTTACGATATTACCTAGTTGTAACGGTTGAAGATTAATTTCAGGATGGAGCCTGGACAAAACCTTCTGGTTTGCGTTGATATATCCAGAGAAAATGGCTCCAGAGCCGGACTCGGATGCTTCCTAGCTTTTTCGCTTGAATAATTCTAGATGTAATAACATGAGCTAACGGTGAAATCCTACGTGCTAAGAATTGATGGACAAAGTCTAACTCATATGAAGCGAAATATTTCATGACGGTCGTAAAGGCTAAAGGAAATGTTAAAATTTTGTCGGCCATAGGTTCAGTCTGAAAGTTTGACGAAAATGAAATGTTTATGTACTTGTACGAGTATATACAAACATCGGAGAGTGAGTGCTTCGCATTTTATGGTTGAGTAGTTTGTATTTGGTTAGTGTCTGTTAAATTGTGAAATACAATTTAAAAGGTTTCACCACGGACATCGGGCATGGACAAGGACTTTTGGCGCTACTTTTCTGTAGGATTCTTTACGGAGTCGATATTCAATAGTTTGTAGTTGGACTGTACTGAGGATTAAAATTCTCTAAATAGGCGCGTTCAGTTCATCAATTAGCTTTTATCTTCAACTCAAATTCCTAAATTATCAGTTATACATACCTGTCTTACCACCCACCCCATACACTGTACCTTTGTCCTCTACGCTTTTGTTTCAATTATTGTCATCAATCAAATGATAAGTATTGCGTTATATTTAAGGCCAAACAGATAACCATGCTTTAATGTAATATTATACATAGTAAATATAGATGGACTAGCTCTTAGATGCAAAACTTTTACGTGTACTAATTATTAATTCAAGATGGCGGGTGAAGTAGACCCGCCAGATAAAAGTGAAGCAAACACATTTAATTGTCATCCTAAACAAAGTGTTGGTTTTGTTGTTTGCGTAATTTGTGAAGAGGATTTCAATAGATATAAAAAACTAAGTTCATAAGTAATATTTCTGTCATTCGCGAGGGAGGAAACACATTTTTCATGTATTCCCCCCACCCCCCCCCCCCTGTGCCCCCGCTGAAGCAAAAACTGTCAGTTTAAGAACTGTTTTAAAGAGCTCTCAAAGAGAACTTTCAGTTGATACTCATATCGGCTACCTTTGATGAAATTTTTTTTTCAGGGGCCACTCCTCTGTACTGTAATCATCGATTCATGGCCTACTTTTTCGAATCCTAAAATGGTTACAAAGCCCTTTTGCTAGGAGCTCTCTCCTGCCTCTTCGACTTGCTTCAATTGTATGTACTCATCTTCATGATACCGTCCATTCCTGTAAAGTTCGCATATTTCCCCTTCTCCTGCCCCCCTCGGTACTCATAAGGCAAATTTAAGACTTGTTTTGAAAAGATCTCATTGAGACCTTTCCAATGACACCCTACTCGACTACCAATGGTGAACATTTTTTTTTGAGGGGTCACCTCCCTATATGGGGGAGAACCCCCTTAAACCCCTTTGAAAAATTTTTCCATCCTTGAACTTTCAAGAAGTCACCACTTCTGACCTTCACAAAGTTTCATGGCTGTAGCTTCTATAGTTTCGGAGAAAAAGTACTGTGACATACAGACGGACGGACGGACGGACGGACGGACAGACGGACACAGGTCGTGATTGCAATAGGGTTTTGTATTTTAGTACAAAACCCTAAAAATGAGCTCTAAGTAAATACAATTGAATTGATGAAAAATAAAAAAACGACATCTTCTGGTGTTATGAAAAATTTGATCAACCGTCAAGCACGAATCCCGAACATTTTTACCCTCCGCGTAAGGGTTCTTCCGGCTTGGTACTTCGGACCCAGTTTGCCCGTCGAAGACGGTCGTAGAAGGCGCCATTTGCTTGTTCCTTGGTCCCAAGTAGCCGCCAAGCGAGAAACGCGGCCGCCGAACACCCCTCACACAGCTGGAAACAAGTTCCAATACTTTCATCTAGCAAGGAAAGCCGGGGCGACCACTTCGCACTCTTTAGCCGGTATGAGCCTACCCGACGTAACTCGCACCGGAAACCCGAGCTGAAATCTGAAACACACCCACATCAGGTATACAATTCACTCCTGAACAAATATTTTTAAATAAAATCCACGATTTCAACTAAAGAACACCGATCGTAAATTAAGATATGAATTAACTCAAGCTCGATATAATTACAAAACCTTGCCTTACGTTTGCTTTGTTAAAATAAGATATGAATTCTAGTCATCTACTAAAAGCTTGTAAGAATTAAAAATCCTTAGCTTACGTCTACTTCCCCTGTTTTGGGGCTTCCGAATTAAATCGCGTCGTGAAGTTCTCCTTCCAGCGCGCTACTTGATGAACTTCTACCGCCAAATTTCCTTGTCGATGTTGTAGAGTACGTCCCTGTCACGGATGTAATTTCTTCTACCGTTGAACTTCTGGATAAATTTTCTTGCTGCTCGTCGCACTCGATCCTCAGCCGTCGATCCTTGTTCACCATAAAGAGGCACGTTCTTTGTCTTCAGTTTCTCATCAGCTTGGTTTCAACCGGCGAGCCGTTAATTTTTCTTCGAGGTGATTCAACGTTCAATTGCGGTGCTGGCTTGCACCAGCATTCCACCAGCTGGTGCTCACCGGGTACGCACCTACGTTCCACATTCACTCCATTTGATTTCGCCGTCATTGGTTGTCCGATGGGTTATCATCTGGAAACGTCAATTCACGCACCAAAACAAACAGTCATATGCGGTATCGAGTAGCTCTTGTCGTAGCGCCCTGTAACGTATTGAAATATTTTAAAAGTTTTCTTGTTTTCAGATGATTCGATTGCTGGATTGATAATGTCGTTTCCTTTGCCGCTTTGCAAAATTGGAATTGGTTTAATCTCGGTGGCTGATTCCATTTCAATGCGATGCAGATGGTCCTCATATCGCTCACTCCTTTCAACAACGTCATTTCTCAAAAAATGTGATTTTCCAGGAGAATGATTTTAATGTTTGAAAGTGGCATAAAATCTTTTAAAATATAAATATTAAGCTACCGCTTGAATTTTTCACCATGCAGCAGATTGTTTTAGATAATGACTGAAATTTTCTCAGTTTGAAAAGGATAAACAGAAAAAAATTTAAATTTTAAATATTTTTATTTGATTAATGACGTTCTTGTTCAAAATTTCATGGATTGTGCTTGCAGCATTTCAAAATATGACGTTATTTTCCTTAAAATAATTCAATATGGAATTCCAGGATTAAATTATCTTGAACTATGACATTCTTCGAAGAGTAATTACATTCAAAATAGACTTATTATTTTTTAGATTATTACTTAATGGTTCAGGAATTTGTTGAAGATAAAACACAGTTTGAAGTAAAATCATTTTATTTTTTAAACGAATTCAAAATTTCTTTTTTTTGATAATTTAAACAAATTAAAATATAATTCAATAGTACAATAGTAGAAAAGTAAAAAATATAAATAGATATTTCATACTGAAGTGGTTGCATAAGAGTTAAACTTTAAAACAACTGATATTGTTTCTGACGAATACTATAGGTTTTCGTAGAAAGTTTTGTAAACTGTTGGTATTAAGTTTTTTTCAATAAGTCGCATAAGGTCTCTCTTTTTAGTCTCAGAAATCTTAGGCTTTTCTTCGAAGGCAGGTTTTAAACAGACATTACCCTTGGCTTTCTTTATAATTGTGGCTTTCATGAAGTCTGAATCCTCATAAGAGTTCTTGTAAAAAAATGAATTTGGGTAATCTTGTTGAACTTTCAATACTATCATTTCTTTAAATTTAATTGGTTGATTTCGTGTATTTTTTACAAAACGCAGAGGACCGATATCAGTTGCTAAACGTTTCAAATCGAAGAAATCTTCATACGAAAGCCCATTTACAGAAAATGGTTCACCCGTTTTTTTTGCTGTTTTGATCAAAGAAATGAGACCTTCTGGCGTATAAATTGGGCGGCTTTTAACTCCTTGTTTCATTTTTCTTTCAATCAAAGAGTGAACAGAATCTGCTTCATTTTGGGTGTGGCCTTTAATTGAAAATTTGTGAGTGATAGAGTTAAGGTTGTATTTACGAAGAGCAAAGATATATGCGGCTACCATAAATTGATTTTTTTGCTAACCACTACAGTTATCGGAATAGAAAGTGACGTCCTTGTTTGTTCCAATATTTTTCTCTATATATTTTAAAACACACGAACCGAGTTCATTTACCCCACGATGGCCGTTTGATTCATCCCAAACAAAACAATCAGTGGTTTTATTAAGAAGATCAGTTATCGTAAAGTTAACTACATTTAATTTGCATGAATAGTAAAACGCTGAGCAATCGCCTTTTGGCAACGGCATTACAGCTTGTTGTTGAAATATTAACATTGTCACAAAGTGTGGCAGCACTGTTATTGCGAAATTCACTGTCAAAACCTAAATGTCACTCTCATACACACATTCAAGCAGTAGCACAGTTAGTCCAATCAGAACATTCAAGCGATCAATATTCAATAAAATAGAACTCCATAAAAGCGAGCATTTCTTTTAGTATAAGCATAAATCGTTGTCTTTCAATTTTGTCTAATTTATTGCCTGGGTTAAACTTGAAATTACATTAGGTTATGGGCCCAGTGAGCCTAAAATAGTTAGACAATTGAAAAATAGTGAGTCACATCGTCGAATGTGTAAAGTGTTTTATTCCAACAGTCGTCTTGTCATAGCGTAATGGAAAATATTAAAAACGGTTTCCGGACTCTATAAAAGTGAATAAAAAGTTGGACAAATCCCATAAACATTCATAGTTAAAATAGACAAGCATCGCCCAATGTTTGTAGTGCAAAGCCAAATCAATTGACTTCATCGTCGCATGAAATATTTGAGTTTCACAATAGTGTGCAAGTGTTGCCGTTTTGTGTTTACAGTAAAGTGCGCGTGCACAGTAGTCGAACGTCGTGATTGAATTCAAAAGAACAGATTAAATAACCAGTGGCTACTCTTCGTCGGTGTTTACATACAGTTTTTTTTTTGTGCAATTTTGGCTGAAAGTGTTTCACCATGAACGACAAAGACGATCACAATTATATCGGCCACAAATTGAAAGTTCAATCGAGTTACAAATTATGGAAATTTAAAATCACTGCATACATGAAATCTTGTGATTTGACCGATAATATTGAGGGTAAGAAACCCGACGATACAGCGAAAGAAGAAAATAAGTCAAAATTCAATCGAAATGAGGGAAGGGCCATGAATGCAATTATTCAATCGGTTGATGCCACAAACGCGAATCTTGTTTTGGATTGTAAATCAGCGAAGGAAATGATGGATTAACTTGGCAGCGTTTATGAAAAAAATACCGAAATTCGCATAATGATTTTGTATGAAGAGTATTTCACAGCAAAAATGCGTGACGATGAGGGGGTAGCAGCGTATATTTCTCGTGTGAATCAATTGTCATCTGAAATTGAACAGCAAAAAGAGAAGGAAAAGTTACCCGAAAATTTGAAAATGGCACGCATCATTTCTGGGTTGACATCGAGATTCAACAATTACAAAACGGTATGGGACAATACTACATCGAATCGTACGCTCACCAAATTGATGTCGTCATTACAATTGGAGGAAGACAATCTTGAACGATTAAACGAAGAAGAAGTCTCCAATTCTAGTGCTGCGTTTTCAGCGAAAACAAAGAAAAATTCCAAAGCCAAAGACTCAAAGCCAAAGTCGAAAATCGATGATTTAAAGAGGAAAACGAAGTGCAATGCATGTGGTTACAAAGGCCATTGGGCAAAAGATAAAGTTTTTCCAAAGCACAACGAATCGTCAATCAAAAGCGATAAAAGCAAAAGCAACAAAAATGAAAAGGCATGGTGTTCCGTCGTGACAGCTGAGCCAAAGTGTGAAGAATCGGAAAGCTGGTATGCCGATTCAGCCGCAACAAAACACATGACATTTCATCGAGAATGGTTTACAGAGCTACATAAATACACTGGCCCGTGTAAAGTTGAAGTGGCAAACAAATGTCTTTTACCAATCGAGGGAATCGGCACAATTCTTATTGAAGCAAGAGTTGACAATCAGTGGAAGCCAATCCGTTTGGAAAATGTGTTGTATGTTCCTGAAATCAGCGAAAATTTGTTTTCAACGGGTGTATTAACGGATAAAGGCATCAAAGTTTTGATCGAAAAGGGAGGCTGCAAATTCATCGATGAAGCAAATAGAGTTGTTGGAGTTGGAAAGCGTGACACAAAGAATCGACTCAAATTGGATTTTCGTTTGCGCATTGGTGAATACGCAATGGCTGCTGTTTCTCTACAACATTGGCATCGGAGGCTTGGACATGTCAATGTCGATTCTATCAAAAAAATGTGCAAGAATGATCTGGTCGCGGGCGTCGAATTGGCTGGCAGCGAAAAGTTTTTTTGTGAAGATTGTCAATACGGGAAAATGACCAGAGCAACACATAAGCGATCCAATAAGCGAGAATCATCAAGAGGAGAATTCATGCATGGATTTATGCGGTCCAAGCGAAATCAATGGAATCGGTGGTATGCGTTATTTTATGCTAGTTAAAGATGAAGCAACCAGCTTTCGTTTCACGTATTTATTAAAGTCAAAAGATGAAGCGTACGCACACTTGAAGGCATTGATTCCACTGGTCAAAAACATGAATGCCGCTCAAATCAAATATTTTAGATTTGACAACGGACGAGAATTTTTTAACCAACGGGTGTTAATTGATGTACTGCAAAACGAGAGCATACAATTTGAGGGTATTTCACCATATAAACCTGAGCAAAATGGTCGAATCGAGCGTGACAACCGAACTGTTCAGGAGAGTGCGAGAACTATGTTCATAGCGAGTGGTTTACCGAAGTCACTATGGCCAGAAGCGGTACGTACTGCGACGTACTTATTGAATCGCACAACAAACAGTAAATGCGTTGGCGCTACGCCGTATGAGTTATGGTTCGATAAAAAGCCGTATTTGGGACACATCAAAATTTTTGGAACGGAATGTTTCGTTCAAATCCCAAAGCAAACTGGTCGAAAGAAGTGGGATCCAAAAGCAAGGAAAGTACATTTGGTTGGATTCGAGCGCACATCAAAGAATTTTCGTTTGTATGATCCAGAAAAGGGTAAAGTTTTCATGAGCTGCGATGTTAAATTCAATGAACAACCGGATAAATATGTGATTCGAGATGAATCGGATGGTGAGGAAAGCAGCAAAACAATTGATGAAAGCAGTGAATGTACTTTGGTAGAGCAACCAAATGACAAAGCCGTCAAGCAGGTGGTTGAAGAAACAGTAGGGAATGAAAATGAAAGTGATTCGTCGTTTGAAGATGCGTCAAATCAAACACCAGATAAACGACAAAATAATCGATACGGTTTGCGAGAAAAAGTCAATGCACCAGATCGTTTAATGTATTATGGTCATTCAGCAGTAATGTGTGAACCAACAACATATGAAGAGGCAATTCGTTCAGAGCAAAAAAAACAGTGGAAGCAAGCAATGAACGATGAATACGATGCACTCATCAAAAATTAAACATGGGAATTGGTTGAGGCACCGATCAATCAGAAGGTAATTGGTAATCGTTGGGTATTTAGGGTAAAGCAAAACCCAAATGGCGCAATCGAGCGATGCAGGGCGCGTTTAGTAGTTCGTGGATTTACACAACAATATGGTGTGGATTATGAAGAAACATTTAGTCCAGTGGCCAGATACACATCGATTCGTCTACTTTTGTCATTGGTAGCGATGAACGGAATAAAATTGAAACAGTTTGACGTAAAAACAGCTTTTTTACATGGTGAGCTGAAGGAAAATGTTTACATGAAGCAACCAATTGGATATGAAGACGGTACTGAACGCGTGTGCAAATTGAAGAAAAGTTTGTACGGTCTCAAGCAGGCATAGCGATGTTGGAACCAGAAGTTCACATCATTCATGCGTAAGTTTGATTTCAAACAAAGTACATACGATCCATGCGTTTTCATTCGTCGAAGTGAAAACACGATGACAGTTATTGCGATTTACGTTGACGTTGACTTAATAGCGACAAATGATGCGAATGAAATCGATAAAATCACATCATACTTGCAAAACCATTTCGAAATAAAAGTTTCTGAGGCAAATTATTTTGTCGGTCTTCAAATTGAACGATCACCTGACGGGTCAATTCGTATACATCAAGAGGCATATGCAAAGAAAGTATTGGATTGTTTCAACATGATGGATTGCAATCCCATGTCAACACCAATGGACTCTAATCAAAACCTTGGCGATTTTGTAAACGATGAGCACTGCGACACATATTCATATAGACAGGCCGTCAGAAGTTTAATGTATCTGAATGCCGGAACGAGACCGGACATAAGCTACGCTGTTAGTGCCGTAAGTCGTTATTTAGATCGACCGAGTGCGGCACATGTTGAGGCAGTAAAGCGCATCATGAAATACATAGAGGGCACACTAAATACAGGTATCCTTTATAAAAGTAATGTTACTTTTGATGTCGTTGGCTATAGTGATGCGGATTATGCCGGAGACAGTGAAACGAGAAAGTCAACCAGTGGCTACGTTTTTCACATTGATTCGGGCGTCATCAGTTGGGCATCAATGAGACAAGACGCAACAGCATTGTCTTCAACGGAATCTGAATCCATGGCTGCATATCAAGCAATCAAGGAACTCGTTTGGCTGAGGGGAGTCTTGTCTGAGCTCACGATGATTGATGATTTAAAAGCAAAATTCTACGTCGATAACTTGGGCGCGATCAAATTGGTAAAGAATCCAGTATTCCACAAGCGGACGAAGCATATCGATGTTCAATATCATTATATCCGAGAGAAATACGAAGAGGGATATTTCGAATTGATTAATATAAGCACAACAGAGCAAGTTGCGGATGTACTGACCAAAGCATTGAACAAAAATCGTCATAAATATTTGTGCAAATTAATAGATTTAACCTTTGAATCATATACTAATTAGCGTAGAGTTTATGTAACAATGAGTGGAAGTGTTGAAATATTAACATTGTCACAAAGTGTGGCAGCACTGTTATTGCGAAATTCACTGTCAAAACCTAAATGTCACTCTCATACACACATTCAAGCAGTAGCACAGTTAGTCCAATCAGAACATTCAAGCGATCAATATTCAATAAAATAGAACTCCATAAAAGCGAGCATTTCTTTTAGTATAAGCATAAATCGTTGTCTTTCAATTTTGTCTAATTTATTTCCTGCGTTAAACTTGAAATTACAATACTTGTAAATCGTAAACTGATAACAAAACTTTGTTCGCCAGTTCCTGTTTATCTTTCTCCTTCTCTGTTCTTGATAACTCTTTCTCAACCAAATCCTGATCGTAGCTTGCTTTTATGCTCACTTTATCTATTTCTGACATATTCTCATAAGCAACACAAGTTTCACACTGATCTTTCTTTGGTTTGAAAAAACTTAAATTGAAGTCATTGGTGAAAATGTTGTAGAAGTAATTGAAATTACAGAAAGTAACATCATCTCTTCTGCAGTTGCTCACATAATCGTTATATATATATCTGTTTTTGTTACTCTCTTCCTAATAGTTTCGTCCATCTTGGGTTGCTTTCCATGTTTTCCTCTGTTATCCTCTGCCATCACTGCACCTGCAAGCTTGTCTTTTTTCTCAAAGGCAGTACGAATAGGGCGGTCATTTATATCTAAAGTATTTTTTAAAAATAACTTACATACACGAATGCGTCGGTCACGGAGATTAAAAAAGAACGCAGAATTATTATTTCATCGAGGCCTTTGTCCACCCTCACGCACGTAGCGGTATTTTGGCTTAATTTCCGATGTGCAATTAAGAATAAACTCCCTCTGTTTGGCAACGTCTCCTAGGTTCCAATGGGCATCAAAAATACTCTTCCTTTCATCTTCACTGAGTTTTTTAGAGCACTGTAATCGGCATTTATTTGTACATGAAGTTTTCATTTTCCTCGCTTCCCTCACACGATTTGTCTTTGAATAAGTTTCATATTCTTTTCCACTATTTCTAGCTGCTTTCAAGATGTTCCGTTTCCAGCTGGATTCATTTCTTTTCCTTTTTCCTATTTTGACCGGCGTCAGATCATCAACGATAGTAGCAACGAAGGTTTCTGCATCACTTGTTGAAGTAGGAGTTCTACTTATAGGTAGGTTGGGAATATGGCTGACAGTGCTATCTAGTAGCACTGAATGCATTAAATCTGGAGCGCTGTTTGTTGCATTTATCTTACAAGCTTTACGAGCATCACTACTTGAAGTTTTTTTGGTCATAATAGCAATACGGTTAACGTGTTACTGGTTTTCATCTTCACTGCTTTCATAATGAGATGAAGGATCCCAATTTTTATACGCATCAGTATCATCGAAAACCTCAGATTCACTTCCATCACTTGAATCTCTGGAACTGCTAGACTCCGATGAAGAATGACGGGTTCCTGCAGCAGACAGAAATGCAAATGAAATAGTAACCATAATTCTTAGTCGGGAAGTTAGCAGGTAGCTTGCTAACTTCCCGACTTACAAATCGAGTCGAATCATGATACTGATACAGTTTGTCCTCAAAATCTATTCACGTTGCTGCTTTTTTAGTTCAATTAGATTTAGACAACAAAAATGTACGAAATAAATGAATTAATTGAGTTGAGGAAATAGTCATCAAAACAATTGAGTACCGTTTCATGCATATTTCGTGTTAAGCGTCATCAATTTTTGTTTACCGCCACTGTCGGGCGAATTTCTACAAGCAGTTTCTTCCTGAGTTTTCTTTTTAGTAATACTTTATGCTTGTTTTAACATTTTTTCTCCTCGAGAAGACATAATGATCCACCTGAAAGAGCAGGAGGTTCATTACCTACTGAAGAAAAGACTGGCAGGAACATGCTGCAACTTGTGACTATTTGCAAACAGCTAATCTTATACTGACAATAATGACAAATTCCGAAATGAGACTGCAAATATCCCTGATAAGGGGTCGAATTTTTAGTGGAAGATTGTCATATAACAAATTGATCCAAAACTACTCTGTATTAGGAAGAATTTTTTACTAACAATAGTGTCCTAATTCAAAATATTACAATTGATCTCTCCCAATTCCTGTGCGAGAACGTTATAAATAAAAATAATAAACAAGAGTAAGCTATATATTTTCGTTACAATATTGACATAAAGCCAAATAGTGCATTCTTGATACAAAACTTCGTATAAAAACTACACATACCTAGGGCTGAATAACGCGTTATAAAAAAATAATACTCTCTTGCACTAATAGACCTATGTACTTCCTGCTCAATGGTTCGAGAGCAACTGAATTGTGACACTCTTGAAAAGATCACTCTTAAACTTTTTTAAATGGAGAAACGACACTAGTGGGCTCAAGCGGCTAAACATTGAATTACAGATATGACGATTTTGCAGGTATGTACTACTCTTTACAGGCATTTCGACAATAGTCATAACTCAAAATTGCCCATTTTTGAGAAATGTCGTTATTGAAAGGAGTGAGCGATATGTGATTAGATTGAGGGCAATACCCAAATGTCCGAAACGCCCTGAACAGTCAATATAATGCAAGTAAATCTCAGTCGTACCTGAAAAATCGAAATTAATAACAGATATAGTAACGACAATAACCAAGTTATTTTCTTAGCCAGCAATTCCACACGTTGCGGTGAGTTCCCAAATATTATCAATTGATTTATTTGCAACTTAGAGAATAAAATATTAAGACAATGCCTTTTTAGGGTTTTGTACTAAAATACAAAACCCTATTGCAATCACGACCTGTGTCCGTCTGTCCGTCCGTCCGTATGTCCGTCCGTCCGTCTGTATGTCACAGCACTTTTTCTCCGAAACTATAGAGGCTACAGTCATGAAACTTTGCGGAAAGGTGAGAAGTGGTGACCTCTTGAAAGTTCAAGGGTGGAAAAATTTTTCAAAGGGGTTTAAGGGGGGTCTCCCCGTATAGGGAGGTGACCCCTCAAAAAAAAATTTTCACCATTGGTAGTCGAGTAGGGTGTTATTGGAAAGGTCTCAATGAGATCTTTTCAAAACAAGTCTTAAAATTGCCCCATCGGTACCGAGGGGGGCAGGGGAAGGGGAAACGTACGAACTTTTCGCGTACCCCCCCCCCCCCCCTCGCGATTGGAAACCTTCCATCCGAAAAATCTGAAAAAAATCATGGATATAGGCCTTAATGAGTACAACAACAACAAATACATGAGAAGTCAAAATTCACTCAACTTTGTTAGTAATAGTATGATTTATCGATTTTAAGTTTTCTTGAATAAAATCGAAACGGTACCCTTATATTCAATAAAATTTAGCAAACAGATTATTTATAAGATTGATTTTTTCTGAAAGTTTCATAAAGATCGAATAGTATTTAACGAAGTTATAGTGGTTTGAATTTTCCTGCATTACTATGGAACAATATACCCTTTATTACTATGGAAACATATGGCTATGGAGCCATATGCGCTTTTTATCGATTTAGACACTACAGCTTTGCTAGGACTTGCATGAAAATTTCAGGAATGATAAGTATCATGAAAATAAGTACATACAATTGAAACAAGTCGAAGAGGCAGGAGAGAGCTCCTAGCAAAAGGGCTTTGTAACCATTCTAGGATTCGAAAAAATAGGCCATGAATCGATGATTACAGTACAGAGGAGTGGGCTCTGAAAAAAAATTCATGAAAGGTAGCCGATATGAATATCAACTGAAAGTTCTCTATGAGAGCTTTTCAAAACAGTTCTTAAACTGGCAGTTTTTGCTTCAGTGGGGGCACAGGGGGGGAAATACATGAAAAATGAATTATCAAGGGCGATATTTATGGGTATAACTAAAACAAATACCTCAGAATTCACAATTCTTTCAACTTTGTTAACAATAGTATGATTCTCGAATTTCACATTTTCTCCAATAAAATCGTCTTTGACATGTTTCTTGATTTTATTCGTTGCTGGTTACTGCATTTTGTAAGTTGAGTACAAAACCCTTCTGACATGAGCATAGGTCTGTCTACCCAACTTGTTTGTCCTTCTTGTACAAATGCATAATATTTTGTAACGCCTTTCAGTGTTGATTCCTCCGTCAAATTTATTTCCTATGGTTGATGTAAATGTCTATTCATGACATTTTTCACACTGAGTGGGAATGTAGCCGGGAATAGAAAAATCTGTGGATCTTTTGGCCATTTCATTATAACATGATCCAAAATGCCTTTAAGATTTTGTGATAACAGTTTATCTGCCTAGTCCAATACGAGGATTTTGCATTGTAACCTATCCGTCATATTTTTATCCATCAGATCCAAAATATGGCCAGTTGTTGCAATGATTAATTGTACTTTCTGACAAATTCGCATAATATCATCCTTTAGTTTGGTTTGTTGTTCAACACAAAAGTCATCTTTTAAAAGAATATCTACAGCCCAATCAATATCACCTCGATTTTTCTCAAAGAGATCCCATAATCCATCTACTTCCTTACTTGGATAGATTTTTCGAAGAGTAGCAAACGATTTATTTTCATTATCACCGTCGATCACAAGTCTCTCCAATTTGTCGCCCAACACAAAATTAGTGGTGTCTTTAGTCTGATTTCCCTCAGGAGTGATAAGTTCATAGTCAAATGAAATCAAATCTTCACACTCTTTTTAAGTTTTTTTAAAGATTGCCGGTTTGTTTTTGATTGGTTTCTGCTCTTTATGCTGTTTGAGACGTCCAGGAGGTTTTGGGAAATTATTTGAACCCGCTTGGGAATTATGTCTAGCTTGTTCCTGTTGCCTTTCCCAGTACTCTTCACATTCTTGCCCGTAACTTTTCCAATCATCAGCATTATCGAGGGACTGAGCCCCCACTTGTTGTGTGAATTGGTTTTTATTTTGGTATTCAAAACTCGCTATACGTTTCGCAGCTTCCTCTTTCACGGTTAAAAATACGTCGTCGTCACTTTGCTGATTAGAAGCTGTTTGCCCCAGGACTCCTTTGTCCTGGCCTCTTTCTTCCTTTTTTTTGTCTTTGATAATTTATTTGCCTTTTTTCTAGAAATCTATATTTCTTTTGGTAAACTATTTGTTTGGCGGATACTCAATACAACATAGATGCCAAAATATATCTAACAAGGGTGAGAGAATTGTGCCGCTGGTCTTCCAGCTTAACGTTAAATTCAAATCAGATTAGATCTTTGTAAAACTTGTTTAATAATTAACACAACTTTAAATTGATGTTTACACAGAGCCTTAGCATTAAATTAAATGATTTGTAGCGACCTGTGTATCGCGACGATCTGATGACAACTGATGATTTCCTTCCCACACCAAGCAAAAGGCGCCAGCAGTTCCCACGCACGAAAATGCTGACGCTTGAGCGTCCACAAGCATTCAATGCCCGGAAACCGCTGACGCCCGCGTCTAGTACGGGAAAGGAAAGTTGGTTTCGCATTGCAATGCGTTCATGCGGCCACATATTGCATGCAAATGTGGTGTTTGTGTCTTACGATCGTTTGGCTGATGCGTATGAGTTAACAAAATGATTCGAACATCACGCGAAACTGCTGACACCCGCGTCTGTGGCGATGCAAAATGTGGCCACATGAGACATGCATGCATCTATGATTTTAGCAACTAAGTAAAACAATATTAGTCACATAAGGTGACGAAATCAATTATCCACCTTTGCAAATACGATTTGTAAAATAAAATTTTCACTAAAGTCTAACGCCCCTGATTGTGTGGACGGGCATTAACAGAAGCTGAATGTTAATCAAGTGGAGGAGTTGGCGATAATGAAGTTATTGTTTCATTTTTTTTGCCGGTTTTAAAAGAGGTTGCGACCTCAGTTGAGGTAAAGGTACAGTATATTTGCAGTTACATACGAGGTGGACAATTAAGTAATGAGACTGATTCCATGAAAAACGTATATTTAAAAATTATTCTACAACTCTGCCATCCCCTTCAACGTAGTCCCCTTGGGCAGCTATACAATAATTCCAGCGCGTTTTCCCTGCTTCGTAGCATTTTTAAGATGCTTTGACTGAGATATTCGCGAGTACCCTCGTCACAACCACCTGGATGTCTGTAATCGTCTCAAAATGGGTTCCTTTGCACACCGATTTTGTTCTAGGGAACCAAAAAAAGTCACAAGGTGACATATCGGGCGAATAAGGCAGCTGTTGCAACACGGCGACCCCTTTAGAAGCCAAGTATTGGGACACGTTAAGGGCGGTGTGGTTCTATGGAACCTCTTCGTGCACAACTTTTTCATCCCAAAATTGTCGGTTAAAATTTGTCTGACTGTTTCACGGTTCAAACCCAGTTCCGAGGCCAATATTCGAACTGTTAAACACCGATCTTCACAGATTAAGGCGCTCACACGCTACGCATTCGCGTCGGTCCTCACCTCGACTGGTCTGCCGCTCTGCGCCTCGTATTCCACGCTTTCACGCCCCTCCTTAAACTCTTTATGCCATCGAAACATCTGGGCACGACTAAGAGCACTATTGCCATGCACTTCTACAATTTTAGCATACGTTTCCGAAACTGTGTCACCCAATCTGGCCCAAAATTTTATCGCGACGCATTTATCTTGATTTCATTTCTTCATTTTCGTGATGAGCACGATCAACACATGTCTACTCAACACGACACCGCAGGCGAACAAAAAACGTTAGAGCGATGATAAATATATCAATGGAGAGGTAAAGAATGCCGGGGAAAGGGAAGGGAATTACTTAATTGTCACACCTTGTATCACTACGATCAAGGTGAGAATGTGTCTACGGTCAAGATACTTTATCAAAAGCCACAGGCAAGAGATGGTTCACTCGCTTTCATTCTAGAAATTTTGATATCAAAGATGCGCCTCACTCATTTCGACCAATCATAGAAAAAGTCGATGAAATCTTACAAAAAATTGAAGAAGACCGACACATGAGCAGCCATAACATTGCTAAAGAACTGAATATCCATCGCCAAACAGTTTTGAACCATTTGTGTAAGGCTGGATACACAAAGAAGCTAGACGATTTGTGCCGCATGAATTTGATTGACTGAATTTCCATTTGCGAAATGCTAATAAAACGCAACGAAATCGAGCCATTTTCTGAGCAAATCGTTACGGGCAATGAAGGACGAGTAAGGCACGAGAATGTTGTTCAAAAAATATCATCGTCAAAAAAGGTGAATCATGACAAACGACTTCAAAGCCAGGATTGACACCAAATAAGGTTTTGCTGTGTGTATAGTGGGATTGGAAGGGAATTGTTTATCATGAGGTACTAGAACATGGATAAATGCTCAATTCTGCTCTGTACTGTCGATAATAAACCAGATTGCAACAAGCAATTCAAAAAAACCGGCCAAAATTGATCAATAAAAAGGCTGTTGTCTTCCATCATGACAATGCCAGACCACACACATCTTTGATGACCCGGCAAAAATTGACAAAGCTTGGCTGGGAAGTTTTGATGCAGTGAAAAGAAATTCACTTCAAAAAGGGACTGTGAAAATCACTTGGTCAAGTTTTCCGGTGATAAACCACAGAAGTTCTACACAGATGGAATAATGGACAATATGTACTTAAATAAAATCCAATTTAAGTAAAAGCAATATTCAATCGAAAATTGACATAAAAAGGCTCAATGCTTTTTTTAATATCCAATATATATATATATATATATATATATATATATATATATATATATATATATATATATATATATATATATATATATATATATATTGTCACGTGATGTTCCTGAAAACGCAATCTCTTTTAAATTAAGTTAAAAGAGTTTATTTAATAAGAATGTACAATCATTAATTCCACTATTTTATAAAAGTTTATTAAAATGTTATTTTTCACTTGTTGAGAAATTTACATTTCAACTGTCTACACTCTCAATAAATATCACCTTCAATTCCACACTATCGCAGTTTCTGCTTTCGCGGTTTTACTATAGCCCCCTATTCGTTCAGTTCAGCTTTATATAGGGTCTCTAGTCATAAAATCCATTTCTCGTACATTGGCAAATGTTCTGACGAGACCTACCTGGAATATTCGAGCGATTCTGAATGGCCGCAGTGACGCCACTTTCAGATGTTGAGAATGGATCTAATAGGTTCATTCTTGTGCTTTCGAGTACATTCGTTTATTGGTCATGATGTTATTAATAGTTGCGGCAACAATTGCGACAGTAGCTCATAGAATTATTTGGAAATGTAACACTGCCTCTATGTCAGTTCTTCTTGCCCAGAACAAATGTGTCGCCAGTGGTAGTCAAGTCTCCCTGGATGTCATATGGGGCAAGACGGTCCAGGTGCACGATCTACATTTTGGCTCTTGGCTTACAGTGTTCCTGTATACGATATATGACGTCACTGATTTGCTTGGTAACTAAGTATGGTCCCTCCCAATTATGCTGCAAATTTGGAGACCTACCCTTCCACCGTTGTGGGTTATATATCCATACCAAGTCATTATGCTGGAGGCCAGTAGAATTTGGCTTTAGATCATATCTGATGTTCATGCGGTCAGTAGCCGATTTGAGGTATTTTTGCACTGTCCGATTTATCTGGTTCAACCGTCGTTTTAGCTCACTTGCGTACTCCGATATCGTTTGGGGTTTCTCAGAGGGTGTTACGAACTTTATATTAGCCGTTAGATGAAAAGTCTTTCCAAAAATGACCTTGACTGAAGCTTGGCCCATCGACGCATGTGCAGCAGCTCTATACGTCAATAAAAATAGTGAGATGTGCCGGTCCCAGTCCCTTTAGTTCTCATCAATCATCTTGGCCAGGTGTTTATTGAGTGTGCTGTTGAAACGTTCGACCATTCATCGGATTGGGGATGCAATGATGTTGTCCACGTTTTCTGTATTCCCAGTAGCTCGCACATTTCGCCAAAAACTAGTGACACAAAGTTTGGACCTTGATCCGAATGTAGTTCACAAAGTACAGCGTACCTACTGACTCAATTTAATACTAGCTATTCGGCTACAGTAGTTGCTTCCTGGTTGGGAATGGGGTAGGCCTTGGGCCACTTGCTGAAATAATCGACCACAACTAGCGTGTATCAATTTTTCCATTCGGATTCAGCGAAAGGTCCCGCGATGTCAACAGCAACCCTTTCAAATGGTACCCTCCGTTGTAGGTTTGCATTTGTCCTCTCAGTCGTCACTTTGGACCTTTGACGAAAGCGCAAACTGTGCATCTATGACACTAGTCATCTACTTCTTCTCGAGCGTGGAGCCAGTAGAACCTTTCCCGCAATTTCGCTAATGTCTTGATAACACCAAGGTGGCCTCCCGAGGAGCCTTCGTGCATTTCCTTAACCACATCGTGGATTCGGCTTTTGGGAAGTAAAGTTTGCATCCTATAGGAGCTGCCATCCACCGTTTCCCATTTCCGCTTGAGTACGCCACCCCCCAGCAGAAGGGAGTTCCATTGTGGCTAATAACTTTTCAGGGTGACGCCATGCATCGAAATGTCCTTTCACTCAGGTCGCCCAGTTGTCTCCTTACATACGAATAATAGTTCGATGTCTTCATCGGCTAACTGGGCATTTTGGATTTCCTCCAATGACCAATCGTCATCGAATTTCGCCGTTATCACTCGCAGATCAACGGTCAGCTCCTTTTGCTCAATCCGTCGGAAAAGCTCGCAGTCAGCTGGACATAGATGATGAGATAGGGCGTCAGCATTTCCATGAACTCCACCCTTATGAAGTAGTTGTTACCTGCCTAGATCTAGTCGGATTATCGATCGGGTTGCACCAGTGTCGCTTGTTATGTTATTTAATTTGTTTGCTTAGACTACCGAGCTCTACTTTCATTTCGGTTGACTGTTTTTGCAAATCTGTCTTGATTTCGACCGCTTGTTGGTCCAGCTTCGTTGATTGTTCATGTAGCTTCGCAGTTAGATTAGATGACTGTTTAATTAACTTCGCTGATTTTTCACATAGCTTCGCTGATTGTTCACTTAGCTTCGCAGTTAAACTGGAAGACTTTTCTCGTTGCTCTTGCTGCATCAGCATCAACATTTGCATTAGCGCATTTTTGGGTTCCTTTGATTTTGGTGTTTCTCCTTCTCCACCTTCTGCGCCTTTTTCCACATCTGAGGGCTCACCCCAATCCTGCTGCATGCCTTCCGATTCAATCGCGTCACACAAGCGTGCAATCAGTGTGGTCTTTGTATCTTGTGTGGCCAGATTTCGCTGTTCAAACTCTTCCTTAAGCTCCGACATGGTCAATTCATTATTTTTTAAATGTAGGTCTTGTGGCATTTTTACTATTTCGGCTTTTTCTTTCCCCAAGTTTCCACGTTAAATTTTACTATTGTGCTCTTTAAAAATCTTCAAAAGTTTTCGCTTCCATAGTTTTCGTTCTCACTTCTGACACCGCTTTCGCGGCCGATAAGTTTAATGTTCAGGAAAAGTGAAAACCCAATGTCGTTGAAATTGAGTTAAAAGAGTTTATTTACTAAGCATGCACAATAATTCATTTCACTATTTTACAAATCACACTTTAGTTTAATTTTCACTGTCTATCAATTTATAATCCCAACTTTCTGTATCACGAACATCATTTAACTATCAATCAATATTGCCACGCAGGGGGAATGCGACAGAAAAAATCTTGGAGGCAAGCATTCTTTGGGGAGTTCCGCCCCCACGTACCCGAAGACATTCCCTCAGGGGGAATACCGGTCGACAAGAGCATTCTTGGAGGCTAGTATTCTTTGGGAGCGCCGCCTCCACGGGCCCGAGGATAACGAACTGGAACTGATGCTTTGGGCTGGCGGATATGATGGTTTGGACCTAGTTGTTTTGCACAGTAGCGCCAAGGCGACACTCATGCGTGAATGGCTCCAATTCCACTAGCATACCGTCTTCGTCTCGGTAAAACCTTGGTAGGCCTCGGAGCACGTTCGAAGTTCGCACCATTAGGTTGGTGGTGTAGGTTCGGTTGAGACGACGCAACCAGCGGTTGCAGCCACGACGTTAACAGTGCATCGAGAGCGGTACTAACGATGACAAAAACGACGATGAATGAATGACAGTGAAGACGGACGAAAAACGGAGATTAGCAGACAGTCTGGCCCAGACTGAGATTCCTGCGGCATTATGCGAACACCAGAGCGTTCTATAAAAGAAAAACGGGAAACTCTGCAGGACGCTTCAGGTGTTCAAGCGGTGGAAGCAAAAATAAAGAACATCAGTAATTCTATGGCCTCTACTGCGATCGTTACCAAAGCGACCGATGCTGGGGTCATAAATCCCGACTTAACAAAGAATCACCCTGAAGCCAACGAGAAGATTACGGCAGGAAAAGCAACAAGTGACCAGAAAAATAAAACTACGTTGTTTGATTGCATCGCCAAAGTCGAAAATGGGGCGGGAGTACTGAATTCGGAAAACGAAAGCGATAACCTCTCCCGAGGATGGTCGCAAAATTCAATTGCTGCCCAGCAATATAAAGAAGAAAGACTACTTCAAAAAGCGGGAGATGTTCTGAAAAGAATACAATCTGCGTTTGACTCCCCAAAAATCCGCAAAGCAATAAAGATGGGGCTCCTTGAACTAGAGGAGCTTCTAGACCGCAAAAAACATAATCGGAGGAGGCCGAAGACGGCCAGAAGACTAAAGAAGCACTGGAGAAGAAATCGTAAGGCCACATGCAGATAGCTCCACCAGTAAAAGTCAACAAAAGAATGTTGTCTAGCCCAATCGAAGGAGATCGAGATAAAAGAAGGAAGGAAGAGGCACTTGACGGGCGTGGAGCACCAGAACACGGGTTCAAGACAGTGCTTACAAAAAGAGTGAAGAAAGCCGCAAAGAAACTCATTCAAAAAGTGACAGAAAGTAAAGTTCGCACGGAAGTCCAACAAGAAAAAGGACCAAATGCAAAACAGGAGCGACAGAAGCCCCGACGGAGTAGGCACTGCTCGTAAAACTCCAAGATGGCCGATCTTACGCGGAGGTGCTGCGCGATATCAGGGGAAACGTAAGGCCCAAAGACACCAACACTACCACTATAGCAGTACGACCAACGCGGTCGGGCGACATACTGGTCGGATTCGGAGCAGAGGCCGCCAATAAGGAAGCATTCTTCGACGCAGTAAAGAAAATCCTCGGCAAAAGCGCCACTATAGCCTCGCTTGAACCGATGGCAATGATAGTAATAAGAGATATAGACTGCGTCACGGATCTGGCTGAGGTAGAAGAGGCCATCAAACGGGAGTTCAATAGGGTGGGAAGGATCAAAGCGAGACAGACATTAGAAAACAAACGAGGACAACGCATGGCCATAGCTGATTTGACAGAAAAGGACGTCGAACAATTACTGAACAAGGGCAAAATACAAATAGGGTGAGTTGTATTTAGGGTACAGCGAATTGTAATGCCTCTTTAATGTTTCAAATGCCTTGGCTATGGTCACACAACACAAGTTTGCAAAGGACTCGATCAGAGTTCCCTTATGCTGCAAATGCGGTGAAATGGGACATAAAAGAAAAGTGTGCACGAAGGACGCACACTGTATTCTTTGCGAGGATGCAGATCCAAGACATGATTTTGGACACGCCTTGGGATCAGGAAAATGCCGGATTTTCCAGGATGCCGAACTTCCATGACCCGCATCCTGCAGCTAAACATACACCGCACTTCAACCGCCCGAAATCTGTTTGAGCAGATTGCAAGGGATATGGAAGCCGGCGTTATGCTAGTGAGTGAGCAACACCATGATAAAAGTCCAGCATTATGGTATCCTGACAAAACTAGTATTGCTGCCATCTGGGTTCGGAACAGTGGTTTTCAAGCAGAGAGTTGTGGACAGGGGGGTGGTTTCGTGTATGTTTGGTGCTCAGGGACCACCTTCTTTTGTGTGTACCTAACCCCGAACGAATCGATATCATCTTTCCAAGCCAAGCTTAATGCTCTGGAGGGCACTGTCTTGAACGCAGAGAGCAACGAGCTCGTTGGGGGGGACTTCAACGGAAATGGCGGCTAGGACGGTGCTTGTCGTACTAAGCACCGGAAATATGCCAACTTCCCGCCGTTTTGGCTGTGAGGAAACCATAACGGACGTGACATTAGACTCGGAGTCCTTAGTACGGTGGATACACAATTGGAAAGTATTAGAGGACTACTCAGCCAGTGATCATCAGTGCATTCTGCTTGAGATCAGTGAAGTTGTCTCCCGACCTCCGCGCTCTGGGCTTTCTACAACTGGATGGAACATTGAAAGGATGGACGTTGAGAGGTTCGCCGAGGTGCTCACAGTAGGTGAGCCACTGCAGGGAGCTTCGGAGGGGACGGAAGAATTGGCAGCTCAAGACGTGGTGAACTCAACTATGAGCATCATTACAACTGCTTGCTGCGCTTCTATGCCCCGTCAAAAACCCCAGCACGGCAAACCCCCAGTGTACTGGTGATCAACTGAAATCGCTGAAAAGCGAAGGGAGCGTCACAAGCTTCGGAGTGAGACTCAATGGGCGCCGAACCGTGACGAGGCATGCAACATCAGTCGGCCAAAAAATGCCTTCGCAAATTGATCAACAATGGCAAGGCTTGCTGCTGGCAAGACCTAGTGGACAATGTCAACAAGGATCCGTGGGGCCTTGGATACAGGCTAGTTATGCGGAAGCTTGGTGCCCTACGGAAGCCTTGCATACATGATGCAGAAAAGATGGATGAGATAGTGTGGGGACTCTTCCCCGCCCACCCCGTCCGTGTTGACGCTGTCCATGGTGAAACAGCAGTCGAGTGCCCACTCTTCACACAGCCGGAACTAGAGGAGGCATTCCTTTCATTGAAAGCGAGGAAGGTTCCAGGTCCAAATGGTGTTTCGGCTGAGGAAAGTGCTAGAGAAACTCATCAAGGAAAGACTCACTGACGCGATTCGTGCTGCTGTTGACCTTTGTCCTCGGCAGTACGGCTTTAGAGCAGGAAGTTATACTATCGATGCGATTGCAGAGGTGGTGAGCGCGGTCCAAAAGGCAGGGGCACATAGTCACACCAAGCGGAGGATCGTCCTGTTGGTGATACGCGACGTCAGGAATGCCTTCAACTCTGCTTGATGGGTAGATATTCTGGCTACGCTGGAAAACCCTTTATAAGTTCCAGAATATCTAATGCGCCTTTTGAGGGACTACATAACGGACTGGAGCCTGCTCTACGATACAATACAGGGCCAACGAAGTATGGCGGTTACATCGAGTATTGCTAAGGGATCTATCCTTGGTCCGGACCTGTAGAACATGTCTTACGACAGGCTACTGCGACTGGAGATGCCAGATGAGTCGCGTTTGATCAGCTATGCAGAGGATGTTGCGGCTCTGGTCGCTGGACGCACCGTTGAACAAGCGCAACTTAGGCTAGGTATACTAATGCGCAAAGTGAGAGACTGGATGACTGCTCGCGGGTTCAATTTAGCACTGGAGAAAACCGTAGTTGTCATCTTGACAAAAATGAGAAACCCTAGAGTAAGGATGCTCAGTATTGTAGACATACGAACCGAATCAAAAACAGCGGTGAAGTACCTGGGGCTACTGATCGACTCGAAGATAAGTTCCTCTGAGCAAATCAGGGCAACGGCTCAGAAGGTTGCTCTGGGAGTATCGGCTCTGAGCCGACTTATGGCCAATGTAGGGGGACCCAGATCCATCAAGAAGACGCCTCTTGATTAGTGCTGTAGGGTTAGTGGTACTATACGGAGCGGAAATCTGGAGTGACGCTCTCAGTAAGGAGACGTACCGAATACGCCTGGCACGGGTACAGAGAAGAGGAGCGCTGAGGATTGCATCTTCGTATCCAACAGTCTCTGATTCGGCGGTGAAAGTCATTGCAGGCGTGAAAGCCGTCAGCCTCCTTGCTAGACAGCACCGCTCTATTTATCTGCGTCGAAGCGAGGATGCAAGGGAGATGGTTGTCTGCGACTAGAGGCTTAACCGAAGGCATGGTGAGGCTGATTTCGATCTGATCCAGCTTTTGAGCGGGCATGGGTGTTTTCAGTCTTACCTGCACAAGATTGGTAAGTCACAGTCCCCCCATTGTCGGTTTTCCTCAGGGGATGAAGACAATGCCTGCCAGACATTTGTTGCCTGTAGAGTATGGGACAGGCTGCGAACGGACCTCTATAGCTCAAGCTGAATAATATAGTCGCAATGATGCTTGAATCGGTTGACAAATGGAACCAGGTGGCAGATTATGTTCGGGCAGTCCTTAGATATAAAAGGGATTCACAGCAGTCGGGGGTGTTGGAGCTGGGGGATCGCTTGTCTGGCACTTCCTCTTCTCCTTCCCCCTTCCTCTAGAAGAGAGATCCACGGCGTAACAAAACGAGACCTGGCCCGAAGTCATGTGTCAAACGGTCCCAGGCTAGGTACTCAGGTTGACAGGGAGGTGTTTAGTGGGTAGTTCAGTCGCCTTCTTGCGAGCATAGGCGTCCCACACTCTTTGCGTAAATGGGCAGTCACCTCCTTACTACAAAAAAAAAAACTCTGGCAAATGTTGGAGAACGATATTTGGAACACCGTCAATAACACATGATTTCTTGTTGTTTTTCTTGTCAAATATGAAACACAAGTCTTCATAGCTGACAAAATAATCAATAAGATTCAAGCTGGGTATGAGGTTAGATGTTAATATTTCATTGAAATTAAGATTTGGTTCGCTGTTCAATCTTTATTTGAAATCGGAAACTTTTGCTTCAACGACTTTTGAAAGTATTTGATTCCCTCTCTCAGGGTTTGGTAGATGAACCAACTCAAATTGAGTTCCAATCAGGGCATGTTTATACAAACTATCACATGTGATCCTGTTTCCATTTCTATCGGGAGTCATACTATTAATTATACCAGCCCTATCGAAAAGATTTATCTCATCACTGGCGACTTCAAAATTCGATACCTTCAATCGAGACTTCTTGCGGAATAATTTTTTCACTTTCGTGAAAACGCCATCTGGGTCCTGTGGGCTAACACTCATCAGTTTTTCAACCATTGATTGTTGACCTTGGCCCTGAACGATGAACGGATAAAGTTCCGGACATTCGTAAGGTGTAATTTCATCGCTGCAGTCCAAAAATCGCCGATAAATATTGTCTTTTTAACCTTGCAACGGTTGGTGTTTCATATCCTTCCATATTGTTTCGGTGTTTAATCTTGGGAACTACTTTCTCAATCGTTTCCGACGTCAGCTTCTTTAACCTTGACAAATACAGACCTATTTAATCGTTAGTTAGATTCCTGTCATAAGGAACCATTTAGCAAGCGGTGCCATCATCAGAGGGGGGACATTACTTCTGGTACTCTCGATCATACTTCTTTTGAAACTTCCCCCAATCCTTTTTCTTGAAATTCAACCGATAATTTTCATGTTGATGTGGAATAAGGAAGACATCACCTCTTTGATGATTGATTTCCATTTCGATTTTGTTATGGTCGCTATCGTGAGGAAGCACCTGCAATTTTCGTTGAGGACTATGAAAGCTAAATTCAAGTTAGCAATGCAGAGGTACCAATATGAATTTATCCTAGGGTATGTTGGGAGCTCTGACCCATATAGATTGCACCTGTATTCAATTTGGTTCTCTGTTATCCACGAATTCCAAAGACATTATGATGTTTGAAACGTAAGACAGCTTTTTTGCAAGCAAGCGCTAGGCATTATGGAAAATCGAAACATGTTTCAAAAGTAATAATTTGAGACATAGTTATTCGTTTTAATTGACAGAGCAACCACTTAACGCAACCTATAAAAAATACCCCAAAAATGTCTATTACCTAGTTTAAAAGAATGTCCATATTTTCCGTAGTTAGGGAAACTCCCTTCAAAAAAGTTTTTAAATCAAATTTCATAGAAATTCATCATTTATGAAAATATGCCGAAGTTACAGTTATTCCTAAAGTTAATCTACAGGCAGAAAAATAAGAGTACCAATTAAAATTCTTTTAGGAATCCCTCGAGTATTTCCAAGTCAAGAGTAACACTGGCTTCCTACAAGGAATCCTGCCTAGAATTTTTTTGACATTCCTCTCCTCATAACTTCATCATTCCCCCTTTGCACATATTTGTCATTCAATAATGTCCGGACCATAGGGGACTTAAAAATCCATCACAGATACAAGAAATTAGGTCAGCCATCCACCACCAACCACTCAGCTATTGAAAAAATCCATGATGAAAAGCTCGAATGGTCTCTTAGCAATAAATTTTATTGAAGTAATACAGCTTTTTTTAAGAGCACACTGAAAGGATCATAAAACTCCGGCAGAAGTCATAAAAGGTATATGAGCCAGGATGCACGTGAAATGTTGAAAAGCTGTTCTATAAGTCATGAGCCCGCCAGCGATTCTCGCGGGGGTGGGAGATGCGCGAAAAATGACTATTTCTACTACCATTTGCACTACCACTGATAATGTGGATGTTGGCACTGTTGCTGCAGCAACAAGACAATTTTTCCATTGGCAAATTTAAAAACAGCTCACAAACTCAATAAACCTGGGAAAAAGGTTAACGGGTTCGGGTCGATTTGCCATAAATAAAAATCGAAATCAATGGGAAATTGTGGAATAAAAATGAAAATCTGCAATGCAATTGTTTTGCGGATAACAGAAAAGTAAAGAAGGAAGAAAAGAAATCCGTGAAAGTGCTTTTGCTTGAATAAATTTCATTGAAAAGTTTCGCGGCTCATTCAATTTGGTCTGTTTTTGTGTTTGATTGGTTTTCAAAGGTTTCTTCTTCGCAAAGATCCTTTCGGAGGTGGAGAAAGCTCCCGAATTGAAGTAAAAAAACTGCTTTCACTTGAGAAAGGCATATAACATAAGTTTTCAATTAATTTTAGAAAGCAAGTTAATATCATTTTCCTCATAAATTTTCATAATTTCATATGAACCTTGAAACCCTGATTACACATAAATTATAAATTTTAGTAATTGTCTGGCCCTGTTAACTTCCAAAGTAAGCATTGCCTCGGGTATGAACATAAGTTCATAGGGTCGAAGGGTGCAATTGTCTTTGCACGAATCCTCGTACGTCGCTTTATCATTAATTATTCACTCTGTACCATAAACTTCCCAAAAATATCAGTACTGTTTCCTTTTTTCGCTTTTCGAAATCTTCTCTCCATGCTTGATGAATTTTTATCGAAAATGGTAGGAGAAGAATAGAAAAAGGAAGAATTTTACGTCTAATAAAACTTGTTGTTTTGTAGTCGTCTAAATGCTGGTTGGGATGGGGATAAATTGGATGCTGGAGAGGTACGTGACCTTGTTGAAAATTTAGTTATTCATTGGGGTTTAGAAGACTGTTATTACAAAGCCTGATGGATTGAAGGTCTAGGATATAGCTAGCAGGAGTTTGGGATTTCCGAGAATCTTAACCTTTACAGGTTTTCTGTTGAGCATGTTCTGAATAGGGTTTTTATTTTATGCGTAAGTACTTTATCCGGAAATTATTGCTTTTCAATAACGAACGCTTTACGAGGATCGAACTACTTAATTTCAATACTTACCGTTTTCTGTGTTCTCATTTAAGCCATCTAGTTGCACTGAAAAAAAGAAGGAAAAACATTTTAGATAAAATGAAGAACACAACAAATGAAGTGTAGAATTTTCAAGATCCCTTTACAGAGCGTTATCAAATCTCTTTACAATAAATTGAAAATTTCGGAAATGGCGCCAGACTTTTTATTGTTAAGTACATGAAGTGATATTTTCTTTTTACGACAAGGTTAACAATGGTGAATAAAGTAGTTTTATGTTTGAGGCGAGTTCGGTTATTCATCTAACTTTACGATAAAAAAAAATAATTTTATTGTAATAAATTTTCTTTATTATAATAATTTCACTGGATTGTTGTGTTAGATGTATGAATTTGGGTATTAGAATATCGTGGCTTACATAGAGATTACCACAGCGTCTAGGTACGCATATAGTTAAGGCAGAGATTGCCGGAATACTTGGCGTATGCGCCTGTATCAGAGGTCGATTTAGGGTTCAGGCAGAACGCCAGACCACTAGGCCAGATGGCCAGATTTGTTCAGGCAGCAATGCAAGGCTAGAAAGTATACACTAGGCGAGTGGCTAGTTTAAAATGTATCAAACGATTGTATTTTCTTTACTATCCCTTAGCCTATTTATACAAAAGTCTTGACAAGCTAAAAATCTATAGTCCATAAGAAAAGTATAATGAAAAAACTCTTATGCTAAAAATGCATAGGCAAGGAAAACTTGCTTCGCGTGAAACTGTACAAAAGATATATGCATTCATTGAAATCTATAGGAAAAAACTTTACATGCTTAACCTTCCGAGTACACACCTATTTTTTCGATCATCGAGTACATATGGGGTCAATTTGACCCCAACCTTCTTTGAACGTATACAGTATCGCCCCCACTACAAACATTAGTTTGAAAAAATTTTCAGAAATAGTTTGAAAGCTCTTTTAGTAATTCTCATACAATTTTTTTTTGTGCTAGGGAGGTGAATGCTATTTATGCACAGAGTGCGGGACTCCCATGCGCGACTGGACTACCCACTTAACACCTCCTCTGTCAACCTGAGAACCCAGCCTGGAACCGTTTGACACATTACTTCGGGCCAGGTCTCGTTTTGTTACGCCGTGGAGCGCCTTCAAGCTGGGGAATCCCTTTCCTAGCGGGAGGGGAGAGGGGAAGAGGAATTGACAGAAGAGTAATCCCCCAGCCCCAGCGCCCCCGGCTGCTGTGAGTCCCTTTTATATTTTAGGACTGCCCGAGCATAATGTGCCACCTGTTTCCATTTGTCAACCGATTCGAGCATCACCGCAGCTATATTATCCGGGGTGAGCTCCCCCGTCTCCCTGTAGAGTTCCCTTCGCAGCCTGACCCATTTTGTATACGCAAAAAATGTGTGACAGGCATTGTCCTCCTCTACTGGGCAAAACCGACAATCGGGAGACCGTGACTTACCGATCTTGTGCAGGTAAGACTGAAAACACTCGTGCCCGCTCAAAAGCTGGGTCAGATAGAAGTCAGTCTCACCATGCCTTCGATTAAGCCACGGTCTCACATCCGGGATGAGGCGCGCAGTCCACCTTCCCTTCGTGCAATTCACCCAAGACTGCTGCCAATCGTTGAGTGAGCGCTGTCTCTCTTCGCGGACAACTATCTCCCTCGCATCCTCGTTTCGGCGCAGGTAAATAGCGCGGCGCTCACTAGCAAGGAGGGTGATAAGTATCACGCCTGCAATCACTCTCACGGCTGAGTCGGAGACTGTTGGATACGAAGATGCAATTCTCAGTGCTCCTCTTCTCTGCACCCATGCCAAACGTTTCCGGTATACCTCCTTGCTGAGAGCGTCGCCCTATACCTCTGCTCCGTACAGTAGCACTGACCCTACAGCACTCATCAAGAGGCGTCTTCTTGATGGACTGGGCACCCCTACGTTGGCCATAAGTCGACTCAAAGCCGATATTCCCGAAGCAGCCTTCTCAGCCGTTGCCCTGATTTGCTCAGAGAAACTCATCTTCGAGTCGATCAGTAGCCCCAGGTACTTCACCGCTGGCTTCGATTGGATTTGTGTGTCTCCAATACTGATCATCCTTACTCTAGGGATTCTTTTTTTTTTGTCAAGATGACCACTTCGGTTTTCTCCAGTGCTAAACTCAGCCCGCGAGCAGTCATCCAGCATCTCACTCGGCGCATTAGCATACTTAGCCTAAGTTGCGCTTGTTCAACCGTGCGTCCAGCGACCAGAGCCGCAACATCATCCGCATAGCCGACCAAGCGCGACTCATCTGGCATCTCAAGTCTCAGTAGTCCGTCGTAAGACACGTTCCACAGGTCCGGACCAAGGGTAGATCCCTGGGCAACACCCGATGTAATTTCCATCCTTTGTTGGCCCTGTGTCGTGTCGTAGAGCAGACTTCGGTCCTGTGGGTAGTTTCTCAAAAGCCGCATTAGATATTCTGGAACTTGAAAAGAGTTTTCCAGCGAATCCAGAATATCCACCCATCTAGCGGAGTAGAAGGCATTCCTGACGTCGAGTGTCACCAACAGGACGATCCGTCGCTTGGTGCGACTATATGCCTCTGCCTTTTGGACCGCGCTCACCACCTCTGCAATCGCATCAATGGTAGAACGTCCTGCTCTAAAGCCATACTGCCGAGGAGATAGGTCCCCAGCAGCACGAATCGCGTCAGTGAGTCTTCCCTTGATGAGTTTCTCTAGCACTTTCCCAGCCGTGTCTAGCATGCATAACGGGCGGTATGCAGACGGCGGTCCGGGATTTCGCTTCCCCTTGCTGATCAGCACGAGCCTCGCCACCTTCCATCGTACCGAGAAAACCCCGTACCGTAGGCAAGCGTTGAATGTGCTGAGCAGCAAGTCAGGACAATGGTGATAAACGAGCCGCAAGACCTCAGCTGGAACACCATCTGGACCTGGCGCCTTCCTCGTTTTCAATGAGAAAAGCGCCTCCTTCAGCTCCAGCTGTGTGAAGAGTGGGCACTCTACTGCTGTTTCACCATGGACAGCATCAACATGGACGGGATGGGCGGGGAAGAGTCCCCGCACTATCACGTCCATCTTTTCCGCGTCATGTATACAAGGCTTCCGTAGGACACCAAGTTTTCCCATGACCAGCTTGTAGCCAAGGCCCCACGGATCCTTGTTCACATTGTCCACTAGGTCTTGCCACCAGCGAGCCTTGCTACTGTTGATCAGTTTGCGAAGGCATTTCCTGGCCGACTTATATGCTGCCACCTGCCCGCATGCCTCATCAGGGTTCCGCACCCGTTGAGCCTCACGTCGAAGCTTGTGACACTCCCTTCGCTTTTCAGCACCAGTACACTGGGGGCTAGCCGTGCCGGGGTCTTTGACGGGGCATAGAAGCAGTCGTAATGATGCTCATAGTAGAGTTCACCACGTCTTCAGCTGCCCGTTCTTCCGTCTCCTCCGAAGCTCCCTGCAGCAGCTCACCTGCTGTGAGAGCCTTGACGAACCTCTCGACGTCCATCCTTTCGATGTTCCATCCAGTTGTGGAAGGCCGAGAGCACGGACGTCGGGAGACAGCATCACTTATCTCAAGCAGAATGCACTGATGATCACTGGCTGAGTAGTCTTCTAATACTTTCCAGTTGTGTTTCTTCGTACTAAGGACTCCGAGGCAAATGTCACGTCTGGTACGGCTCCCTCACAGCCAATACGGCGGAAAGTCGGCGTATTTCCGGAGTTTAGTACGACGAGGGCCGTCCTGGCCGCCATTTCCAGGATTCATTTTCCCCGCGGATCCGTCTGAGGCATGCCCCATTCGATTGCTTAACCGTTGAAGTCGCCCCCAACGAGCACTTTGCCCTCTGTGTTCGAGACAGCGCCCTCCAAAGCATTAAGCTTGGCTTGGAAAGATGATATCGACTCGTTAAGCGTTAGGTACACACTAAAGAAGGTGATCCCTGAGCACCGAACCCACACGAAACCATCCCCCCGTCCACAACTCTCCGCTTGAAAGTCATTTTTCCGAACCCAGATGGCGGCAGTACCAGTTTCATCAGAATACCATAATGCAGGACTTTTACTATGGTGTTGCTCACTCAGCAGCAAGAAGTCGGCTTTCATGTCCCTCGCAAACTGCTCAAGCAGATTTTGGGCGGTTGAACTGCGGTGTAGGTTTAGCTGCGGGATGCGGGTCATCGAAGCTCTGATTTGGCCTTGGCTAGGGCTTCCTGGAATACTCGGCATTTTCCTGATCCCAAGACGTGTCCAAAATCAGGTTTTGGATCAGCATCCTTGCAAAGAATACAGTGTGCCTCCTTCGTACACTCTTTTCTTTTATGTCCCATTTCACCGCATTTGTAACATAGGGAACTCCTATCGGGTCCTTTGCATACTTGTGTGGTGTGATCATAACCAAGGCATTTGAAACATTGAAGAGGCGTTGCTCTTCGCCGTATCCTACAGACAACCCACCCTATTCGTACTTTGCCCTTGTTCAGGAGTTGTTCGGCGTCCTTTTCGGTCAAGTCAACTATGGCCATGCGTTGTCCCCTGTTGTTTTCTGGTGTCAGTCTCGCTTTGATCCTTCCCACGCTAGGGAACTCCCTTTGATGACCTCTTCTACCTCGGCCAGATCCGTCACGCAGTCAATGTGCCGTATTTCGATCGTTGCCATCGGCTCGAGCAGGGCTATAGTTGCGCTTTTGCCGAGGACTTTCTTTACTGCGTCACAGAATGCTTCTTTATTGCCTGCCTCTGCTCCGAATTCGACCAGTATGTTGCCCGACCGCGTTGGTCGTACTACTTTAATGGTAGTATTGGTGTCTTCGGGCCTTAGGTTTCCCTTGATGTCCCGCAGCACCTCCGCGTAGGATCGGCCTTCTTGGGGTGTTACAAGCAGTGCCTGCTGCCAGGGTCTTCGTCGGGGCTTCTGCCTCTCCTGTTTTGCATCAGGTCTTTTTCGGATTGGGCGTCCGTACGAACTTTATTTTCTGGCTTTTTTTGAAGGAGTTTCTTTGTGGCTTTCTTCGCTCCTTTTGTAAGCGCTGTCTTGAACCCCTGATCTGGTGCTCCACGCCCGTCAAGTGCCTCTTCCTTCCTTCTTTTATCCCGATCTCCTTCGATTGGGCTAGACGCCATTCTTTTATTGACTTTTAATGATGGAGCTATCTGCATGTTGCCTTTAGATTTTGCCCCAAGCGCCTCTTTAGCCTTCTGTTCATCTTCGGCCCTTAACCAGCTCCTCCGATAGTATCCCATGCGATCTAGGAGCTCCTCTAGTTCAAGGGGCCCTGCCTCTGCTACTTTGCTAATTTTTGGGGAGTCGCATGCAGCTTGTATTCTTTTTAGAACATCTCCCGCTTTTTGAAGTAGTCTTTCTTCTTCGTATCGCTGGGCCGCAATTGTACCTTGCAACCATCCTTGGGAGAGGTTTTTGCGTGTCGTTTCCGAGTGCAGTGCTTCGGCCACATTTTCAACGTTGGCGGTACAATCACGCGGTGTCTGGTTACTCTTTGCTTTTAGTGCCGTGATCTCCTTGTTTGCTTCTGTATTTTTCGTTGCAATGTCGGGATTTGTGACCCTCGCATCGGTCGCTTCGGTAACGATCGCAGCGGTGACAATCGAATTTTCGCTGCTCTTTATGTTATCTTCCACTGCTCGAACACCTGAAGCATCCTGCCGAGTCTCCCGCTTCTCCTTAATAGGACGCTCGGGCGTTCGCATAATTTTTTTGCAGCGCTCAAACGCCGCAGGAACCTCAATCTGCACCAGACTGTCTGCTGTTCTCCGTTTTTCGTCTACTGTCACTGTCGTCGTGTTAGTCTTCGTTTTTTTCGTGGTTATTACAGCTCTCAATGTTCTGTTGACATCGTGCCTGCAACCGCTAGTTGCGTCGTCTTTGCTATTATTTTTTATTTGCTTTTTTGGATTTTTTTGGTCTCTTGATTGCTCCAGTATTGTTGGGTCCCCCCTCGGAGCCGCTATCTTCGTTCGTGTGTGTAGTCGCCTTTTTATTCCCATTGTTATCTTTGCAGAGCAGTGACGCCATGCGAGGGTTGGCACAAGCCCTTATGGGGATAAGTGCTCAGAGCCAGACCAGCGCTAATCGGGAGTTCATCTCAACCGAACCTACACCACCAACCCAATGGTGCGAACTTTGAACGTACTCCGAGGCCTGCCAAGGTTTTACCGGGACGGAGACGGTATGATAGTTGAATTGGAGCCATTCACACACGAGTTTCACCTCGGCGCTACTGTGCAAAGCAACTAGGTCCAAACCATCACATCCGCCAGCCCAAAGCGTCATTTCCAGTTTGTTGTCCAAAGCGTAGTCCAGATACAATCAGAGTCGTTACCTGTCATCCCAGGAGGGATCTTCACGGCACCCCCCATATCCTCGGGTCCGTGGGGGCGGCACTCCCCAAAGAATGCTAGCCTCCAAGAATGTTCTTGTCGACCGGATTTCTCCCTGCGGGAATTTCCTCGGGTACCTGGGGGCGGAACTCCCCAAAGAATGCTAGCCTCCAAAAGTGGTCTTGTCGACCGGCATTCCCCCTGCGGAGTTTCCTCGGGTACGTGGGGGCGGAACTCCCCAAAGAATGCTAGCCCCCAAGAGTGCTCTTGTCGACCAGCATTCATCCTGTGGGAAATTCTCATACATTAGAGAGGCCTTAAATGTCCTAAGCCTACCTAAAAAGATTCGCGAACAACCAAAAAAAAGGGAAATTAGCATTTTTACAAAAAAAAATCGTAACTTTTTAATTTATAATATTTTTGGCTAAAAATTTACGCGGAAACTCTCAAGACATAACAAAATAAAGAAAAAATGACCCCTATAGTGTCCCCTAAAAAGAAAGTATTTATTTTGCATATTTATATATTCCAACCTGATAATCTTTCACGAGCTCCCATTTTCCACTTTGTCTTAATTTTAATGACCAATGTTGATGTTAGTCTCCCTCACGCGGCTGAATTTTCACGCTGTTGTAGAAGGCGTTCACTGAGAATTGCATTCTCCACATCATCATTGTCTGAACATTCAGAAAGTTCATAATCAGATACTGATTGCTCAGAGACGTGGTCGTCTTCGGAGGAGCCACTGCCGCCAAAATCATCAACGCTGTCTTCAGCCAACAAACGATTACGCACACTAGATCGCAGAAAATATTCAATATTGCTTTAAAAAAAAATAAAAGTACTTTCAAACTTTTTTGTTGTCTTTTTGAATTAATCTATCCATTTTTAAAGTAAAAAAATTCAATTTTTACCTCAAAATTGACGTTGAGTACACAATGGGGGCAAATTGACCCCAGGCTTATTTCAAAGGTTTCTCAACAATAGCTAACGTCTTCGAAAGGTAAACAAACTACATATGTAAACTTATAGTCAAGACACTAAAATAAAGTTAGAAGTCCATAATACCCCCACTCTCCCGCAGGCCTAGGCGCTGGGGTCAAATTGACCCATGTGTACTCGGAGGGTTAAATCTATTTAGAAAAAGTCTACATATCGGAAATGCACTAGCCAATGATTTGAAATCTTCATGAACATTCTAACTTATTCATAAAAAAAAGTGCAGTACAACTTATTCATAAAAAATGTTTCTATTCATATCCATTGGATTCTCCATATGTGGATCCAAAAGCATAAAGCGAAAATCTTTCTGTTGACTGCAAACTGGCACTTCTGTAAACAATGCATTGTCTTTGGGTGCGAAGATAATGCATCCGCATAGTCAACGTAAGGTTCAACGAAGTCGTAATCTAACACCCTTTAGATACCTACAACGAATTTGTCTTTGAGCGTGAAGACAATGCATCGGCATAGTCAAATGAAATTAGTAAACAGATGTTTTTTGTTTACTATATTATTGTGGCGCACGTCGTACATGTAATGAGATCTTTTAATGGAAATTAGAATGTGAATTGGAATTTTGATAGGAATTTAATTTGAATTTTGAAATGTAAATTAATTGCAATTGTAATTAGGATGAATGAAAAGATTTTCGATATACATTACAGGATTAAGACCTAACACTCAACAAGGTTGAGTTAGATTCACTGACTGACTTATCCTATGTGTCAACTCCAACTTAGCAATACCGTAGCGAGGTACTTAGTTAGTCGAGTTGGGTCGAACCAAGCAAGGAGTTCGTAGGAACAACGTATCCCATGATATGAGAGTGAAATATATTTTTAATGTGAATGTGTGAAGGATAGTTATTATTCATTGCTGAAACAAAGCGGTGCTATCTTTCAATTAAAGCAATTCCCTAACATCAACAGTCCTTTTATTCCTGACAGTTTTCAGAAGTGGGATGCTATGGAAGTTTCGCTTTATTGAATATTGTGTGCTTTTAATAACAGTTAGCCATCCCGTAACTGCTCACTGCTTATTTTTGATTGATGAGTCGACATTTTGAATCGTGAATATTAACGCGATTGCCGTTTCAAATTTTTATTCGAGTGTGCCCGCCATATTTCTTGGTTGAAAATTCCGAACACCATAGTTCGTATTGATTCGCTCACAATCAACGAGCTCCAACATGAGCTACGTTCGCGAAATTTGCCGACAAAAGGCAACAAACCCGAATTAATTTTACGTCTGACGGAAGCCGTCAATGGAGACGAAATTGAAATTATAGCCGAGAACTCTCGTGCATCCGACGAAGCGATAAAGTTACACGAAAGCGTGCGAAATCCCACATCTTTAGTTCAAGCATTAAATGTTCAGGTATAGAGTATTAATGGCGGATTTACAAACTCTGCTTAGGTATAACCTATGGTGTGTCACCAAACTTGAACAAGGCATCAACCTCTAGTTTTGGTTTTCCGACGGACGATAGGCAAAACATGTCGAATGAGGCTGTTGTGATGGAATCAACACCGAACCTACATCCACCGCAGCCATATGAAGACCAGCCGCCATATTCGACACAACAAGCAGTCCAAGTACGCCAAAGCATGTTGCACAATTTGCGCGACGTCATTGAAATAATACCGACGTTGAGCACATCACTGACGGGACAACAATTCGTTCATCGTGTCAAATCACCAGCATCCATATATTCATGGGATGAAAATATTGTTCTGTTTGCAGTGCAAACGAAAATTCAAGGGCCAGCAAAATCGTGGCTAGATGCAGGAAGCAGTGTTTTCAAAAGCATCGATGAATTTACAAGCTCTTTAGAAGAGGGATTCGAGTCTACCGAAAATGAAGCCGAGGTACATCTTCGTATGATGGCAAACGTTAGACGTTCAAATGAGCTATAAACGGATTATTATCATCGAATATGTGCGGAAGGTAGACGTGCGGGGATTAGTGACGCAACCATTATAAGGTATATGTGTGAAGATTAAAATGACGTTCAAATGCAAACCGCTATGTGTGCTTCACTTTCAAAACAACTAAGGAGTTTTTGTGTTGCCTTAAAACTTATTCAACAAACCAAAGTAAGATAAATATACCGGTAACGCGAAAATCACATAGTGAAATAAAAATTTTAAGCCCGATGAACGTGAACTCTGTGTCAAAGAAAATATTCAATGTCTGTGTCGGAAGCGACGACTGTTGCCGATACAAATGACGTGTCAAAGCATGTTTGTTATAATTGTTATAAGCCGGGGCACATTTTCGTGAACTGTTCTTTGTCCCAACGATGACCGCGACGTGTTACATGCCTAAAGACGGGACACAGTGCGGATAGATGCATAAGTCGACATAAACCGGAATATGTGAATAACGCGAATATTCGTCAGTTACATTCAAAACCAAATAGTGAAAAACATTTAGATGGATGGAAAAATTTTGGACACGTTTATAGATTCAGGAAGTAACCGATCTCTCGTGCAAGAATCATGCGCGTAAAACTTAATAAAGTGTCCGCGGATCGAGCTGAACGGATTTGCAGGTGGATGCTTAGAATGTACTAGTAAAATTATAGCGACATTAAAAATAGACGATACAATCGTACGCGTGAACTTAGATATTGTAGCCGATCATCTCATACCAAATAGTTTGCTTTTGGGATTGGGTGCGGTGAATGGAGTTCTACATCGAATAATTATTGAAAATGGCGAGTGCCACTTTGAAAGTAAATATCCTGAAAACCCCGACATGGAAAGAAATTTAACTGCAGCCGAAGCAACCGAACTGTGGGTACTAATTGGTGATTTCCGTGATTGTTTTGCCGAGACTACGGCCGAAATGGGTCGACGCAGCACAAAATCAATGAGTATCGAGTTGATGTCCGACACGCCTATCCACACTCGACCATATCGTATACCGTTAGCTAAAATGGACGAAATTGAGCAGATTGCGAATGAATTGTTGGCCACAAAGTAATTCGTTCAAGTAATTCATTATATTCTTCGCTTATTTTTTTGGTTCCCAAGCGAGACGGGAAGAATCTTCTTTGTATTGACTTTCGTGCGATAAGCGCTATCATCAAGAAGAAGCCGTACATAATGCCAACTGTTCAGGAACAGCTCTCACAACTCGCAGGAAAGCAGGTCTTCATGACACTAGATTTATTCTCTGGATACTATCAAGTTCCTATGGATAATAAATCACGTCAGTACACCGCATTTGTGACTCATCTTGGTCATTTTAAGTGCAAAGTAATGCCTTTTGGCCTCATTGATGTGCCGATGATTTCCCAAGAGTTCATGATCAACTTAATTCGTCGAATGAAATCAAGAAATATCGTAAGCTATATGGATGAAGTCATGATCTCCAGGTTGACGGTGACTGAGGGCCTCAAAACTCTGAAGGAAGTTCTGCAAATTTTGCGGGAGATGGGTCTTACACTTAGACCGTCAAAGTGTGTTTTTTGCATCCGAGTTAACCTTCTTGGGTCATCGCATTCATAGAGACGGAATGAAGCTTGGAAGCAAGAAAATTGATTCTATCCAAAAATTTCCAGCGACTGAAAATGTAACCGATGTCAGAAGATTTCTTGGATTAGCGGGGTTCTTTCACAAAATGATTGAAGTATTCTCAAAAATTTCTAAGCCGCTAATGAATTTGTTAAAAATGAAGGAACAGAAATCCTTCGTATGGGGCAAGACTTCAGACATGAGCTTCAACGTGTTGAAAACTCGTTTCTGTAGCGAACCCGTTCTAGCTCGTTATGATCCACAGACTAAACATGAGGTACCCACCGATACCAGTTCTGTTGGCCTCGCCGGAGTCTTGATCCAATCTACGGAGGAGAAACCATTCCGGCCAGTAATATATTTCAGTAGACATTGCACCGATGCTGAAACGAAGTACAGTAGCCACGAATTAGATGTACTGGCAATCGTTGAAACGTTCGATTGATTCCGATTTTATTTGATTGGAAAACACTTCCGAGTGGTGTCCAATTGTA
Source organism: Odontomyia ornata (assembly GCA_963969285.1). NCBI lineage: Eukaryota > Metazoa > Arthropoda > Insecta > Diptera > Stratiomyidae > Odontomyia > Odontomyia ornata. The sequence goes on along the minus strand of OZ017738.1, from coordinate 413,249,336 downwards.
ATGCAATATCGACGGTGAAGTTGACAACTTCACTTAACAATCGAGTTGCTCGATGGTGGCTAAAACTCCCAGAATTCGACATTGATGTGGTACATCGAGCAGCAAACAATATGAACCATGTCGATGCATTAAGTCGTCGATCAAATGAACAACCGCAAGAGCCGACAACAATAGCAGATAAAGTGTTACTGATACAAAAACCTGATCAAAGGCACTCGTTGATATCATTGCAGCGACAGGACCCGAAACTAATGGAAAATATGGATATAATTGATAAAAGTATGTAAATTAGCCCAATTTGCCGAATTCAAGCGCGATTACACTCTTAATAAAGGAATTTTGATGCGAAAAGTAAATGGCGATCTTAAATTGTTAATGCCATCAGCCGTCCGTAGGAGACTAGTTAAAAAGTTGTAATGACGATGTCGGTTAATTTGGCGTTGATAAAACGGTCCATATGATACAAGAGCTTTTTTGGTTTACTCGAATGCGCAACTATGTGAAGTCGTACATGTCCGGAATGTTGTCTCAAGAAAGTACCAGCAGGAAAAACCGAAGGTCGCTTGTTGTATGAACAGATTGAACCTATACCTTTTAGGGTATTGCATATTGATCACTTACGATCATTTCCTAAGAGTAACAAAGGCAATCTATACATAATCGCAGTAACGGACCCTTTCAGTAAATTCATAATGGTTCGAGCCACGAGAGCAGCCAACAGTCGACCCGTAGTTACAATGTTGAGGGATATCACGTCATACTTTGGATTACCAATCCGTACTATAAACGATCGTGGGTCTGCATTAACATCGAAAGAATTCGAGGATTACTGTGCAACGTATAACATTGATCACATGAAGGCGCCTGTGCGAACACCAGGTGGTAACGGCCAAGTTAAACACGTTAACCAATCAATATTGTCATATCTACGATGTTCGATGACGGATTGTAAAAAATGGGACGAGCTTTTAATGAGTTTGCAATGGGTATTAAAATCTCAAACCAACTCGACGATCGGATTCACACCTAATCAGTTAGTTTTTGATTTCCGTTTGAGGGATGTAACAGCGAGCCATATCATCCAAGCACTACAGGACGATACGGGTGAGAATAATCAACTGTCGATAAGCGAAATTCGGCAGGAGGCTGGACAGCATATTATGACCGAAAAGGAACGATGGAAAATAAGAAATGACGAGAAACATAAGACTCCTGTTTTATACGAAGAAGGCGATTCAGTGGTCATACAGAACATACCAATGCGACCGGAGAGTCCCATAAATTAGAGCCAAAGTATGGAGGGCCATATGAAGTAGCCAAAGTTTTGAAAAAGGATCGCTTTGATATCAAAAGCCTCGAGTATGATCAGAAACGAAAATTCAGTTCTGTGTTCACGAGAGATAAAATGGAACCATGGGGCCGACTCAGGCCAGATTTGGATACCTACGACTTTAAAGACGATGACGAATACTACAAAGAAATCAGGCGATTTCTGGCCAGGAAGGCTGAGCTGTCAACTCCAACTTGGCAACACCGTAGGGAGGTACTCAGTTAGTAGAGTCGAGTCTATCTTTTAATTAAAACAATTTCCTAACATCCACAGTCCTTTTATTCCTGACATATGCAAGAACTAGGTCTTTTATGTCATAAAAAGTACAATGTTGCTTTTTTGAATGCAAACTAATTAGTTTCTCAAGAAAGATGCTCACTCAGATGAAATTTGATATTACAATAATGCTCGTAAGATGATCAAATGATCGGATATTTACAAAAGATAAGAATTGAATGATTGGATAAGGCCTTGATTAAATGAATGAATAAGAATTTAATTAAATGAAAATGCAAAGTCAGCACAAAACTATTCTGAAGCAAATTTGGTTGTTATGAATGATTCTTTGTTATGTTTTATTGACTCATTTCCTTGCTCATATTGTCACCTTACTTAAAGAGAAATTCAAAACAATCCTCACCAAACCCTACCTCATCATAAATTCCCAAAATATCCAAAATCTTGACGAGAAATGCCAAGACATCGAATGGATCTTTTATTGCAAGTGCAACCAACATTGGAAACTGATCGAAGAGTCCAAGTGCAGATCCTCAGGAATGAACCAGCCAAATTAAAACTAATCAATCGACAAAAGGACGCAGAAATTTTCGAACCAGTACCAAATCATCTCGTTTCGTCGGTTTATGTTCGTTACTGATCTTAGTGCCATATGTTGTGGTTCATACTGAATCTTTTCGTTCTTACATTCAGTGCTTGTGCTATATGAGTGGTTCTCAGACTCACTACTTACGAGTTTAGCCCAGACAGAAAGCTTTTTTACGTATTTCTGGGGACGCAGCAGCTCGCCGCTACAATGTTTCGAAGTTATGGATTCACCGCCAGAGTTAATGCAATGTTCAAAAGAGAATTAGACAACAGCGTATGAGTTGAGAAGCCTGCTAGTGCGTGATGCAAGCAACATGCAACTCCGACCGTGTACATACCGATACGTGCTTGTTGTTAGTTATTAAGTAAATAAAGTTATATACAGTGACGATGCTTGTATTGTATTGTGTGATGCCCACAATTGGTGAGTTTCGTGCAATGGCAGCAGAACAATGTCACGATGTTCATAGTACGGAGCAAAGTGCAACAGTGATTTACACACTGACGGAGTTGCATAGTATGGTGGCTGTGAAATTACCTCCATTTTGGCAAAGCCAACCGGCTTTATAGTTCGCACGCATCGAGCACAATTTCGCGCAAACAAAATTAAAGACGATGCTACGTGCTTTGACAGGGTGATAGCGGAACTCGACGTTTCTGTGCTCGTGCAAATCGCCGATATCATCGACTCGTCGCCAGAAAGTTATAAATATGACAACCTTAAAACACAACTTCTGGCGTGCTTCGACATGTCGGAATCGCAGAGTATGCATGAACGATTGCACGGGTTTGAACTAGGTGATCAACGCCCGTTGCAAATCCTTCGCCGCATGCAAAACGTAGCTAAGGCAAACATATCCGAAGGAGTCTTGCATCACATGTGGCTCGAACGTCTGCCATCAGGGGTGCGCTCAATCGTGGCCGCGTCGGACACCCCAACATTAAGCAAATTGGCACAAGCAGCTAATTGGATTTTCGACAATTTCAATGACGACGTCATTTCAGAAATGAAAGTTGATGGGCAGAAACGTGAAGGTGCATGGAGAGAATCGCAGAACTCTGAAGAATGTTACATCAAACTCATGTCCAGCCCGTCAACGTCAGTAGTTGTAGTCGCCATTCCGAATGTAAGTACACGCAAGCAAATCAGTCAAGCGCAACCGTAGGATTAAAGAAATCTCCGCGAAAATCCAAAACAACAACATGTTATTTCCATCGCTGTTTCGGCACGGCAGCCAAACAATGTCAACCACCCTGCTCCTCTCGAGAGAAGAAGGGAAACGAATGACGCAGTGACAAACTGCCTGATAGTGCGCGATAGAAATAGCGGACTACAATTTTTACTTGACACCGGGGCTCATGTTTAAGTCATTCCGAAATTCCACGCACCAGATCGAAAAACGGCATCAAGGTACAAATTGTTTGCAGCAAATCGCACTGAAATAAGCACATACGGGACGAAGAATATAATGCTGTCACTGGGACTGCCTAAATAACTGACTTGGAAATTTTACGTAGCCGGCGTGTCTCAGCCAATACTAGGCGCCAATCCTCTCAAGCATTTTGGGATAATTGTAGGCCTTAAAAACAAAAAACTCCACGATCTCGCTGGATGGTCTGCAAAAGGACAAATAAGCCATTCTAGCGGTGTTCACTGTGAACGAAAATTCGGTATTCCACGCCTTATTAAGAGAGTTCCCGGAAAACAGGAACTCATGCAAAACGTGCAAAGTCACAACTCATAAAGTTCAGCACAACATAATTACAACTGGACCACCCGTAGCCAATCGGCCACGTAGGCTTAATCCCGAAAAGTTAAAAATAGTATAGTCTGAATTCGACTACTTAACCAGAAAAGGCTTTTATCGCCCTTGCAATAGCCCATGGACCAGTCCACTCTACTTAGCACAAAAGAAGGATGGCACGTGGCGTACATGCGGCGATTACCACCGATTGAACTCAAAAATTCAACCCGATCGGTACCCAATGCGGAGCAGCGAAGATATCACTGCTATCGCAGCTAAGAAGGTAATCTTGTCAAAAGTGGATTTTCGAAAGCGTTCCACCGAAATCCCATTGCCAAAGAAGACGTCCCGAAAACTCCCGTAACAAAGCCATTTGGATTTTATGAATTTATGGTAATGACGTTCGGGTTTAGGAACGCGACACAGACTTTCCAAAGACTCATGGACAAAGTTTTAAGAAATCTCGAGTTTTGCCGTGCTATGTAGATGACATTTTTGTCGCGTCTGACTCACAAGAGAAGCATTTACAAAATCTTCGCTTAGTTTTCGAAAGATTAAACAAGTACGAAATCGTTTTAAATCCTAAAAAGTGTGGTTTTGGCGTACCAAACATCGAGTATCTAGGACAAATAATATACGAGAAAGGAATCTCACCACCCCCGTTGCTCATAACCACAATCCGCACATGACTGAAACCTGTTAACGTACTGCAACTTAAAAGGTTTTTGGGAACATTAATTTTCTATCGACGTTTTACAAAAAACGCAGCGCAAATTAAAGCCCCCCTACATAAAATTTAGTTGCAGACTTAAATAATTATAAGCGACAAGGCACCTCCTCAACAGCTCCGCAATGGGAGTTTCATATCTCTGTTCTAAACGGACATTAGACACATGGCTGGTGGTAAAAACTATGTTGCAGACGCCTTGTCATGCCTAGAGACCATATCAATGCCCGTGTCCGTTGGAGTCGATGAATTAATACATCATCAAAACTCAGACAAAGAGCTCCATGCCCTATTAAGGAACAACATGTCATCTCATCGCCTTCAATGGTGGATCTGAACTATACTGCGATACATCAACGGGAAGAACTCGCCCTTTCGTACCAGTTCCACTGCGGAAAAAAGTTTTCAAGGCGTTCTATTAGCCATCATACCCTAGCGGCCGCGCCACATATAAAGCTGTTTCCCGAAGTTTCGTCTGGCCCTACATGCGAAAATATACACACCAATAGGCACGAAGCTGCATCCCGTGCCAGCACTCCAAAGTAGGCCGACATCAAAGAAATTCACCACAGCATTTTGCAGTTCCAGCTGAAAGGTTTCAGCACGTACACCTTCACATAGTAGGACCACTTACTTCTTGCCAGGGATTCAAATACGTCTTCACTAATATGGATCGATTTTCACGTTGGCCCGAGGCAGTTCCGCTTAGCGTTCTATCAGCCGAATCAGTCGCCAAAGCGTTATTCAACAATTGGGTGGCACGGTTTGGAGCCCCACAGACCGTAACTATGGGCCACGGCACACAGTTTGAATCGTCATTTTGACAGCTTTAGCTAATCTCATCGGCTGCAAACGCACCAGAACATCACTATACCACCTATCGTCTAACGGGGCGATTGAACGATGGCATCGCTCCTTGAAACAAGCTATCATGTACCATGAAAAGAACTCAGCCTGGGTTGATGTACTCCCGACAGTGTTATTGGGCCTTAGAAATACAGTGGAAGAAGACATTGGTACATCTTCGGCAGAAATGGTATACGGGACAATGCTTGGACTTCCAGGTGTATTTTTCAAACCCAGCAACGAAACAATAAGTCCTCACACGTTTTAAATTACCTCCGTCAAACGATGCAAGATGACCAACGCCAACATCCAACTACAGCAATTCACCAACATTCCGCCACAAAACTTAAGCAATTGCTCACACGTCTTTCTTCAAGTGGACGTCGTACGCAGAGCTCTATTGCAACCATTTACCGGCCCTCATAAAGTACTAAATCGATTATAATGAAAAAAATTGACGGAAACGGGCGCTCAATAAACGTCTCCACAGAGCGATTGAAGTCCGCGTCCCAAATGCGAACAGCTACCCTGAAACTAGCCAACCCAGTGCTGCAGCGACCACATCGCAAGCATCCGAACTGTGAATTCTGGTCCATCATGCCGCAATCGCCCAAGCCCTGGATACTAATTAATCCACTGCCACCAAGCATCACTCGCACGTATCCACCAGCTAAACGTCATATCATGAACGACATGACTCAGGAGAGAGTGCTGTGGGACGGAGCAGTTCGCTGCTACAAAGTTTCGATGTTATGGACTCACCGCCAGAGATGATGCAACGCTCATAAGAGAATTAGACAACAACGCATGAGTTGAGAAGCAACAGAGAATCGATGACGCCATTCGATGCAAGCAACATGCGATTTCGACCGTGTACATGCCAATACATGATTATTGTTAGTTATTAAGTGAAATAAAGCTATATATTGGCCAAATACCACAGCCGTCATGAGTCTGTATAAAGTGCACCTTGATCTTCGAACGTAGTTTTAATAGATTCTGGGCCTCATGATTTTCTACCCTCCTTATGTCAAACTGTATCGATTTCATCGGCGGAATCTTCATTTATAAGGCAGAGTCCAGCAAAATTGGCAGTACAAAGTGCTGTTTGTGATCCATCAATTACACCAGCTTATCCTCCGCTACTACTTCAAACCACATCACTTTCCTCGAACACTGAGCCTCAGACTTTTCTTCCGCCGCTCGATATTATTGCTTCATCTGCTCAAAGCTTCATATCGTGTTTGGGCTACCATGCAAAACGTGAATTGACTAGGAGTCACATTGTTTCAAAGTTGGGATAGTCAAGAACCTAACTCCAGAAATGGATTGCATCATTCCATATCACCGCCGACCCGGAAATTAAAACCCCGCTTTTATTTGATTTCTGGCCTCATGTTGTTTTTGTTATAGAGTTTGTGAGTCAACCGCGACAACATTTTTGGTCGGATGTTCATCGGAGAAACAGAGTATGAGTAATACTGTTAATGTATTTATCAAAATGTTTGCGGTCTAAGGACAAAGATCAATGAATTTCGGCTTTTATCAATTGTTTTTCTTGATGACATCGTTCGTTTCTCGGAATCATGACCTGCCGAAGATATTGTGGATGTTGAAATTCTTCCTTCTCATTTAGTCTTCTGTAGTGATTGTTATCGTTTAAAATCTCGCAAGTCTAACGGAGGCAGTTTTTTGATCGAAATTCGTAATTAGACTTCAGTAGCTTCCTCATGCGATTTCAAGGCATCATTTCCAGTAGAATGCATTGTTCCATCTGTTACTTTGTCCTCAGTTACAACCTTACTGATTTTGTTTGTATATATTCCCTGTGGGAGTTTAATTCTTCTTTGTTAAGATTTCCTTTCAGAAATTTCTTCATGCACTTTTTGCCATTTTTCCTCTTCATTGCTTTTGATTTGTAGGGATTTTAACTTACCCCACGTTGTTTGGAATAGCTCATTTTCCAAAATCTTATCTCCAGATAATTACTGTTACCCTTTCCTCCTCATTTCTTTAATTAATTTACTTTACTAAGCCATTCCTCTCCCGTTCCTCGGGAACAGTCTTGTTGCATGAAACGGAACGCCAGATCCAATCTTATGTTTTTGCTCTTTACACCTTCAGTATTCATATATCTGAATATTTGACGACTTCTTTCCATATAATTTCTGAGTTGGCTGATGCAATAGCGGGTGCGCGGTGAATTGATACTCAGTTGAGCAGAGTGCAAATGGTACATACATTCAATTGAGTTCGTGTTCCCCATGTGCTCTGGACTGCCATGTATGCGTGTGGAATTCGCCGGGGAGACAATTCAGTGACTTGATCAATGAAACGTAAAATATAAGGTTCTTATATACAATAAATTGCGATTATGTTTTCTGTGTAGGGTGTCGCCATTCCCTGAATATGGGCGGTGAAGCATACATTGCATGTTGGTTCGCAGAAAAGTGCTACGTGCGACGAGCGAGGCATGGGGAGCGTGATCAACTGTTATTTAATTCCGAGTAATTAGTATTCACATATGTTCATAAACGTTGTCGTAAGCGAGGCATGGGGGCGTGATCAACTGTTATAGAATTGCGAGCAATAAGTATTCACATATGTTAATGATTGTTGTCGTAACGTGTCAAAAGTGGAGCATGGGGAGCGAGATCAACCGTTATAGGATTCCGAGCAATTAGTATTCACATATGTTAATGAATGTTGTCGTAACATCTATCGAAATCTAGTATCTCCCTTCTTCTTCTTGTTCTTAGCATAACAGCCCCTCTCGGGCCTTTGCTTCCTGCAAATAGCGCCTCCAACTGTCTCGGTCCATTGACCGCGTCCTCCAATTTCGAAATCCGAGCAACGATGAACTGTCTTCGTCGACCGAGTCCAACCAGCATTTCCTCGGTTTCCCCACTGGCCTCCGGCCTTCATTCCTCCCAACGAATACCTTTTCGGGTATCCGTTGTTCGTCCATATGACTCATGTGGCCAGTCCATTGCAGCTTCCGCAGTCTTACAATTGTTGAAACCTCCGGTTCGTCAAAAATTTCATACAGCTCACGGTTGTATCGAATTCGCCATTGGTCCCCATCTAGCTTCATTCCACTTATTCACCATAGCACCCGACGCTCAAAAGCGTACAATATATTTGCGGATGCTTGGGTTAGGGCTCATGTTTCACACCCATAGCATAACACAGGTCTTATCACAGATTTGTATACTTGGAGCTTTGTTTTCCTGTGTATGCAGCTGGTCTTCAAGATCGTCAATACTGAATAAAATATTTTATTTGCGAGCTGTTTTCTTCGGCGTATTTCGTCTCTACCCGTTTTCGTTATTTTGGCGCCTAAATACACGAACTTCCTAACATTTTCGATAGTGTATTCGCCAAGTGTGATATTTTTATATTCAAGGTATCTTTTCTCGACTGCGTCATGAGCTTTGTTTTATTTTCATTGATTTGTAGCCCTACTAGTTTTGCTTCGCTGTCGAGTTTCAGGAAAAGTTTGTTGGCAGTTGTTAATGACCGTTACAAAATGTTGATGTCATCCACATAGGCTATTACTTGGTTCGACTTGCATAGTAATGAACCACACGTATCGAGAGGTAGCTTCCTTATGACGTACTCCAAAGCCAAATAGAACATCATTCAAGTGCCCTTCACGGGACCTCTTACAGGCTTCAATCCTTTGGAGGTAATTTTCAATGACTTTTCGGCACATTTCCGGCAATATCTCGGCAATAACTTCACGAATATTGGTTTTCAATTGCTCAAGATTTTGAAGATTGTTTGCGTAGACACGATCTTTCACACAGCTCCATGAAAAGAAATCTAAAGGTGTTAGGTCGCAGGATCTTGCGGGCCAATTGACATCACTCAATCTCGAAATTACGCGTCCTGGAAATTTCTCTTGCAAAAGTGCTCGATTAGCCTGTGTTGTGTGGCTTGTGGCTCCGTTCTGTTGGAACCACATATTCTCCAGATCATAATCTTCAATTTCTCTCCAAAAATAATCGGTTAAAATCCGTCCATAGCGGTCAGAATAGACTGTAATGGCTCTTCCTTGATCGTTTTCAAAAAAATACGGGCCAATAACACCACCAGATCATAATGCACACCAAACGGTCACTTTTTCCGGATGCAAAGACCTTTCTGCGATCATCTGAGAATTTTGAGAGCCCCATTTGCGGGAATTCTGTTTATTTACGTAACCACTGAGCGAAAAATGAGCCTCATCACTTAAGAAAATTCTGTTTGAAAAATCGTTATCAATGGCTTGTTGTTCAATCACCCGATTCGCATACATTCTGCGTTGTGTATGGTCGTGAGGCGTTAGTTCTTGAGTGAGTTGGATTTTGTACGGATGGAGATGCAAATCCAAATGCAAAATCCGCCGCAATGGGCCGTAAGACAAGCCCAAATGTTGAGCACGTCGAGGAATCGACAAATTCGGGTCTTCCTCCACACTTTGAGCAACGACAGCGATATTTTCAGCAGAACGAATGTTGCGATGATGTGCAGGCCTTGCAACATCAATAACCAATCCAGTTTCTTCAAATTTTCTCACTGTGTTCGAAATTGTTTGCTGTGTAGGTCGATTATGTGCGATGCGAAATGGATAACCCTGTACTTTGGTATGCTTGCTTGAAGTCAACGAAAATTTGGTGTACGTGTATGTTGAACTCCCGGCACTTTTCAAGTACCTGCTTGACTGTGAACATTTGGTTTATCGTCGATCTACCTCCTCTAAGACCACTATGATACTTCCCAATAAACCTGTTGGCGTATGATCCGATTTTATTTTCTAAAATTTTAGATCATGTTTTGTACGCCATACAAAGCAGTGATATGTAATTTTCACACGGTAGCTTGTCATCTTTTATGTGGATAGGGAATATAATTGATTGGCTCCACTCTTTCGGCATATGTTCTTGTTGCCAAATGTACTGGATGGCTTTGTTAATACCTTTATGACACTGCTGCCACCATATTTGATGAGCTCCACTGGGATCTCATCGGTGCTGGGCGCTTTATTATTCTGATGGAACAAACTGCATTCACAGTTGGTAGGGCCAATGGAAGCTCTCCGCAGACATCTATAGGCTCCGGTGCTCTGGAACTGTGCGGAAGACTGATCAGGGTTTTAAAATATGATGCCTATCTTTCCTTAATCTTGATTTCATAAGCGATGATATTGCCGATGTCATCACGACAGACCTTGGTTTTGGGCTAATAACCACGTTTCAGTCTTTTTACTACTTTGTATGCTTGTCTTGTGTTGTTGCTCGTAAAACTTACATCGATACTTCTCAATTGGTCGTCATAGTATTTTCTTTTTTTAATCCAAATTATCTTATTCGCTACTCTTCTGAGATTTTCATAGTATTCTCTCTTCCTTCTGGTTTTCCCACCTACATTTTCTTTGTACGCCTGATTATTTTTATTTAGCGCATTCTGGCACTCATCATCAAACTGACCATATATCTTGTGCCGAGCTTGATGTCCGATCTTCTATTCGGCCACGGCCCTAATAGCCGCTTTCACTTCAATCCAGAGCCCATTGCTTGTTTACAGCGATGTGTCTGATGAGATGGGAGTTAGCTGATTGTCGAGGGTCCCCGTGAAATTTTTGGCCGAAGGTACCGTTTAGAGCCTTTCGATGTCAAATTTTTGTAGCGGGCTGGTTTTTGCCAAATACACCTTTGACATATGACATCGATAGATTAGTTACATCAAGTAATGATCTGAATTACAATCGGCTCCTCAGTACGTACGGACGTCAAGTATGCTCGAGGACAACGTTGTTGGATAAGAACGTTATCGATCTGGCTTTGTGTGTTGCCACCCAGTGATACCCAGGTCATTTTATGAATTCGTCAATGTGGGAAGCAAGTCGAACGTTTGACTAGATTTCTGCTACATGCAATTTCAATCAGACACTAAAATTAATCAGCCAGATTTTGAAGAATTTCGCTTTTATACGGATTGCACACAACCCTTCATTGAGTGTTTTAAAATCAATAACGTGCGATTTGAACTCCCCATCCACATTGAAGGTCACTCCAAATTCTCGTCTTCTGGTAGGCTTCCCACTTTCGAGTATTGTGTGCGGTTTCATGTCCTGAATGTCGTTTCCAGTCGACCTGGATTGCCAGTATGTTTAATTGATATTGACTGGCCTGTTGTAAAAGTTCCTTAACAACGCCATGGTAATTGAGTGATCTGACATTTCAGGATCCAATACTATAGTCCTTTCTTCGTTTGCGAGGTCATTGCCGTGATTCCGATCGATTCCGAGGGCCATCTGCAGGTTTCGAAATATTTTAAGGTTTTCAGGGACGGGGAGTTAGGCCGTCACTCAACCTCCATTCCGGTGGCATGGTTATTGCGTTATCCGTTATCAGGTGCGGAAGCTTCACCTTCACCCTCTTACCTCCCCACAAAAGAGGTGTAGGTAGGATTTAGTAGCAGAGCTGGAGATGTATTTGCAGTTATTAATATTTCGCGGCATTTAATGATCATTATTGGGAACTAGTAAACCCAATGTGTGGCCCCGAGAGCATTTACTACCATTTAATTGGGGGTTCGGGATGAGAAATCATAGAAGCAGTGGGTTGGGGAATCAAGTAGTTCCCTCCTCTTTTCTCAAACGGGCTTGGGACCGTCTACGGTGGAGTCTCCTTCGGGTTGCTCTAGTCCCCTACGTGAGAACTGATCTTCATCATCCTCCGCTTCATTTGTTGATTGTTCAGGCTCGTGAACTTGGCCAAAACAAAATTAGCCACAATCGCTTTAATTTTCTAAAAGCCATATATTCTGACATGGAGTTAGAATTAATCTCTGTTAATTGATTTTCTTTTTTCCGAAACTTAAATGTTGATGAAGCGTGTAGAAGGTTAAAAGATGCCCCTTGGTTTAATAATAAGATTGCTTCAGTCTTAGATGCCAAGGACGCGTCCCGCAGGTAATATAACTTGACAGGTTCAGAGGTGCACCTATGTTGTTATAAAGATCTTTGAACTGAAGCCAAAAGGTTAATTAAAAGTGCTAGTTTTCATTATATTGATAACGTGGAGGGCTCTATAAGGTCAAGTGCTAAAAGTCCTCTCTGGGCCTTTATAAATTCGCTTAAAAAGCTTCGCGGTATGCTTTATTCACTGAATTTCAATGGTATCACGCCATCTGATAATGGGAACATTTGTGAACTCTTTGTGCAACATTTTTTCTCTTTTGGTACTAACACAAATGCTGCAGCATCTTCAGTTATCAATGATTCAATCATGAATTTGCAATTCGCATAGATGAAGCGTTCACATATGCAAATTGCAAATTCTTGAAGTCGAATGCTTATTATATAGTCTTGATGGAAGTATTGGTTGTGGCTCAGATGGAATTCCCAATATATTTGCTATATCTTTGTCATCTTCGCTGTGTGTTCCTTTTTCCATCTTATTTAACCAAAGTATGTCAAATAATTACTTCCCATCTCGCTGGAAAAGAGCTAATGTCTTTCTAATTTTTGAATTTGGTGATAAAGCAAGTGTGTCCAATAACCGCCCCATTTCACTTCTTTCCTATTTTAGCAAAGGTTTGGAAAGAATCGTGTACAAACAAGTTTATCCTTTTTGGCTTCCATTTTTCGCCAACGTACAGCATGGGTTCATTAAAGGTAGATTAACTCTCACCAACCAGCTATCTTTTACAAACAAAGTTGCTGCTGAGTTTGATAAGGTGAACCAAGTAGACGTTATTTACACAGACTCCTCTAAAGCATTCCATTCAGTTGATCATCTTATTCTTTTCCAAAAACTAAGCAAATTTGGGTTAGGCATGTCTATTATACATTGGGTCTGTTCTTATGTAGCTGATCGGAGTTATGTTGTAAAAATTAATGCCCATAAATTCTGTCCATTTTAACTCTGTTCTGGAGTTCCGCAAGGCTCCATTCTTGGTCCTTTGTTATTTCTTGTATTTGTGGATGATATTCAATCTCTACTCAATTCACACTCGCTTATGTCCGCAGATGATTTGAAAATATTCAGGGTGATTGAATCTACCAACGATTGTATTATTCTGCAGAAAGACCTGGATATATAGCTGGCTGGAGTGCAACTTATCGGCTGAGGTTAAATATTAGCGAATGTTTCAAGATGACTTACTCCTTTGAAAAGTCTCCTTTTGATTGTAACGCTACCTAAGTGATATTGTTGAATCTGTACAACGTAGGTGTACTCGGTTCCTTTTTTCTAAATTCCGTATCCCATATTGCACTTATAGTAATCGTCTGTCTTTTCTGCACATTCCTTCACCAGTCTCTTGCAGAGTTTTTCTCGATGAATGCCTTATCACAATTTACTTCCTATAAGTCTTGGCATTGAAATTTCCTCCTCCAATACCGGACGTCAAACTAGAACCTCGGTAGTCTTCAATGTTCCCTTTGCTCGCACTGATATTTTGTAATTTTTGCCAGCTGTAAGACCACCGCGTAATCATAACGTGCTTGGCTTTGGTTCAGTACCGCTGTTTTTGCTAAATTCAAAAAAAAAAACATTAAGAATCTGTTCTTCTATTTAACTTCGTGGAATAATTTTTCTATTTCTGATTGAGTTTATTGAATTTTGTAAATAGTTTCTTTTCAATTTTTCATATTCCTTTTTGATAAGTTGATTGTATAAACTTTGCTTTATTTTTAGTTTGTCTATAATGTAATTGGATTATATCTATTTTATAGATTTAAATAAAATAAAAAAATAACTCACATTTAAACAATAAAGTATTGATGAAACAATAAAGTTTTTTAACATTCTATTGAGTGGGCTATTTTTAATTTCGCCGAGCGTAATCGCCAATTAAAATCATTGATTTGAATAATTAAACCCTATGAAGATACTTGGCAATTTAAATTACATCTCAAATAACATATTTGTTCAACTTTCAGCCAAAGGTCAATTAATCTGTGGAAATATTTTTTTAATGATGAAATTGTAAATATATAAAAACAAATGAAGCATATGTGTGTTTTAAAAAAAAATTGGAATTGCAAAAATTAATAAGTCAAATAGGCAAAAGAGTGCTCCTACTAGAAGGGCTTTTTAGCCATATTAGGGTTCAATATAACGTTTTTGATGATAACATATGCATCTATGACTTGAATTATGAATCGGTTGCATGTACAAGAAATCATTCAAGTATATACGAAAGATTGAGAGCTACAATTACGTCTTAAATCAATTTTCTGAATACTCGGCCTATCGAGCAACTTCAAATTAAAGACGTTTCACGAAATTTTCAAAAAAATTCGAAGAAGTTTGTGCTTATGTTGATTTGAAATATATCCCATCCACCACCACATATTACTGTTGTCCTGCTTCCAAATAATTGAAATTGCTATACCCCACTTAGTTATTATTTGATTTCAATGAAATTTCGTGGGCAAAATGACGTTTGGCTAATTTATAATTTCTGATTTTATGGAGCAGAATGTGGAATTCGTAAATCGTACTATTATTAACAAAGTAGAATAAAGTTCGATTTCTGAAGTATTTGTTGCCCTTGTTATCATAAAGACCTACCTTCGAGATTTTTATTCCGATTTTTTGGCTCAAATGTGTCCAATCCCGGGGGAAGGACAAATTTCCCGTACATTTTGTCTTCCCTTCATGCATGAACTAACTTTTTTGTTTCAGATTCTGAAAGTTCTAATCCAGACGTTTCATTTGATACCCTATTCAACCACCTTTGATACAAAATTTTTGAAGGGTTACTTCTGCATTTAGGGATACTCCCCTTAAAAAATTTTGAAGCTTTCGATAAGACCTGAGCTTTCTAGAGACCACCACTTCTGACCACAAAGTTTGAGTCTTGTAGCTTCTATAGAGAGGTAGATGATCGGACAGATAGACAGACAGACAGGACGCAAAAATAGTAGTTCTTTGCAAAATTCGTTTTACAAAGCCTTAAAAAAACGCATTATCTACATACCTAAACGGCTTTACGTAACATTGGACACAATAATTCAAAGATAATGAAAGACCTCATTAGCACAATATGAAATGCGTTTATTGTAAAGAGCTCAAATGAAATAATAAACAATTGGGGAGAATCATTCATGTGTGCAATTGTATATGTTGTAGAAAAAATCAATAAAGTGTGTTTTCGATTGTGAATAATTCCATTAAAGCTGATTATTTTCACATGTGGTTGTTACACAAAAGCACATTTTAAAAGTTGATGTCAATTACAATAAACATAGTTACTTTTACCATTTTATTCGTGTTGTTTATTACAATGGACTGCAATTAATTTTAAAATTTTGTTTGAAGCCCTGAATAAAACAACAAAAAACAACACATAACTTACAATACATAGAAACACACAGAAAAATTTCAAATACATAGCTTTTAGGTCATTACCGAATTTGAGTGGTCTAAGAATTTTTTTAGGGTTTTACCAAAAAACAAGAAGTTTTTATACTACCCTATTGAAATCAGTACTACTTGTCCGTTCATCTACTCGTATTTCTCAGTGCGTCATAGTAGGGGCTTCATAAGAATCTTAGCTAATCGAAAATAGGGTTCCTTTATAACAAAATATAACTCAAAAATAATGCTTGAAAAACCATTTTAATCATTTTGCATAGAAATTAAGAACATTTTCTGTATAATTATATTACTTCTTCACATTATAGCCCCAACGTATAGCTTCCTCTGAGTTGCAGTGAGTCATTTATTTTTTCCATCTATTATCACTTGTCAAGTGGCCTGCTCACTACCACTTCAGAGGTCTTATCCTGAGAATCGCATTAGTTACAAGGTTTCTCCAAATCCATTGATTTTTCCCTTAATTTTGTTTTGTGATCCCACCAAGCATCTCTCCATGGCTCTTTGTATTGCTTCTATCTTTCTAATCAGGGGAGCTTGTAGTACCTAGATATCAGACGAATTGTTCGAATTGCCTGGTTTTAAAAAAGTTGTACGTTTAACTTGAATATCAGGTATCTACGCCTGAAAGCCTACCAACCCAATTTTTTCCTTCCATCGATCTCCAAGGGAAGTGACCAAGATTTATGTATAAGCTATCTCAAATCGACATACATCATCATCTAGGCTATGACAGTCCAAGCTCCAAGATTAATCTCCTCCAATCATCATGTTTCTGTGACCTCTTTTGCCAGTTGATAACTCTCACTATCGTGGCTTCACATCACTTCTGCTTTGCGTTCTACCCTATGGTGTTCTTTTAGGAAGCTAGTTTTCTTCCATTCTTTCTACATGGCCTACATTGCTGTAACATAGTCTCCACTCTGCTCCTTTTTCTACTGCACCGTCAATTTTCCCGAGCACTCTACATTCAAGTATGTCCACTGCCTTTTCGGATTCACTCGTCAGGGTTCACGTTTCACTTCCATATAACAACACAGGTTTGACTCGTGATTTGTAAATATGATCTTGTGTCTTTTGGTGCTCTTCTATTCAGGTTGGTATAGAATAACCAAAATTATCCGAACTTTAAAAACTGTAGTCTCTGCGATCAGGACTTGTTTTTTTTAGACAGGGTAAACCGTGAAAAGGTAGATAGACAGCAGATAGAAAATCTGGTGGATCTATCTAAATTATTTGGATTTCTACCAGCACAAAAACTTAACCTGCCGGCTACTGGAGACCCGAACTGGAGACCGCTTTTGCATTACTTCAGCTCGGCAGTGCAAGTCCCCTTCAGGTATCCACTAGTTTTCTTGATCATCCGTCCTTCCTGTCGCTTCAGTCGCAGAATTGATTCAGAGTATTAGCTCATAGGGCAGTTCAGTTTGCCTCAAACTCTAGGCTAGCAATGCTTCTTTGGTATCTGAGTTGATCATGCCATAATGTTGACGTTATCAGCAAACGTTACTAATTGTATGGATTTGAACATTAGTCTACAAGAGGTTTCCGCTGTTGTCTTCCTGATTATGCGCTCCGGCGCAATATTAAAGAGCATTGAGCCCTTGCATTAAGCCTGATTCCATTATGAAGCTGTCTGTTAGTTCTCCGTTAACCTTGATCTAGAACTCTTTATTCAGCATCGTGACCTTGACTACATGGACTTATTTTGTTGGGGCACCAAAGTTAAGCTTTATTTTGTACATGTCATTTCTGTTGAGACTGTCGTATGCTTGATTGGAGTCTACAAAGAGTAGTTGCACATCAATTTTATATTCATACCACGTAAGCATCTGCTTAACTGAGAATATTTAGCCAATTGTTCTATAGGTCATCCACTTCGTGAGCCTCCCTAATACTCTCGTATAATACTTTCATAGTACGGCTTTAATTTTCTTTCTTTGATTTTGGCAAGTAATTCATACGACGTTCACAGCAAAGTAATGCTTCTATAATTTTCACAACTGAACTTGTCTCCCTATTTGTCTATAGGTCCTCCCCTGATCATGTTCTGTATATTAGTTGGTAGAGAAGACTTCTTAGATTGGGGCCCTTTCTGTAGTAATTCTGCTGGTATTCCAACTATTCCAGTGGCCTTACTTTTCCAGAGGCCACGTGCTGCTACCTGTTCCTTGTCGCTAGTTGGTGGCAGAACTGGGACCTCTTTTTCTATTTCTGGAATGTTCACAGCATTAGTAGTTATATTACGAGATAAACCTTTCTTGAATGGATTATCCAACCATAACTGCCGACTCCGGCAATGGGCGTTTTGGGTTCCGGGTTGCTCCGTCGGAGATGCGCGTGGGCGCCACTCGTCTATACGTAAATTAGTCCCCTGAGCCTCGAGATGAGCTTTGCTCGCACCGGAGGCTTTCTTTTTCAGGGTAAACTATCACGATCACTGCCTATATATGAGTAATAACCCAGAATAGGAGGGAAATGAAACCACCCAGCAAACTTCCGGGATAATCCTGTTACCTATCTATCGAAAGTCTCAATTGTTGATCAATGAAATTCACCGGGAGCTTGTATTCAAGTCCAAAAAAGGGGGTTAAATTAACCCCAGCACCTATGAAATATTTGTTAGGCACCTTGAAATTCTCACACACACTCCCGAGCTAAGTCCCATAATTTACTTTTAGCATGTTCTTGATTGGAAATCAAGTATAAAACAATATCCAGTGAATTTCTTATTTCTTCTTATTTCTTAGCTCTACCAATATATTTACCTAGCGTCAATTAGCGATTGTGTGTCTCGTTGATCGACTCCCGCTAGCAGCGTGCATACCTATACAAATCACCGTTGAACAAATGTTGTTTGGAGTATTTCTGGAGAAATTAATTCGGAGACAGCCACGTTTCTTCCCCTTGCTGCCAACTCGAGTATGATTCCAATCGGTTTTTTTCCTTGTTTGTTGATACGTCCTTACCACTCAGGTTCCAAAACAGAAGAGAGTTCCTCGTTCTTTTTTAGGTCCATCCTTGCCTTGGGTGGGATTACAGCCCCGTTAAGAAGCCCTGCAGTGAAGTTGGCCGCATTTTCTTGGAATCATGGATTCTAGCGCCAACATTGATCCTTTGGATCTTCAGCTATCTGGGGCTCCACCCTTCTATGCTGCGAGCTTTTTCCCTGTATTGTTATTTAGTTGTTTTGTTTTCAATGTTTGTAGCCGTGCCTGATTGAAACGTCAAGTGTCTTCCGTTTGTTTATGTTTATCCCATCCAGGAGTTGAAATTAAATTTCGCTTGCGTTTTGTGAAGAATTATCGATTTTGTGTGGGTCTTTCACTGTCGGCAGCTCCGAGTTGATGATATTGATGGCTGGTTTGATTTATTAAAAGCTAGACCAACGTCAAAATCGTTTATATTGTAGCGCATTCGATCATCCCAACTGTTCCGGTATTACTGTCCACTCAGGATTCCTTAGTGCGTTAGTTGGGGCTGCTTTTGAAGACTGCTAGACAGGGCTCGATTATTCGAGGTAATTATTCATACATTATGTTTTTCCAATTTCACGGACTATTTTCCCGGCTAACCTATTGCACCTCAGGTAAGTAGAAATGATGTGTTCGAAACCAATTTAAAGTTGTATATTTCAGCGATACGGACGTGAATGGTAAGACTTCTTCTCCGCGTAGGTGTCGTCTGTACTGTACCGAACATTGCAAGCATCTGCTGGGTTCATATTTTTCGGTGCAAATAGTATTGTCGCTGTTCCAACCAATCTTAGTTTCCCTTGAGTACAGGAGAAGATTATCTTCATAGGATACGGCCTAACACAAAGTTTCGTTTTGGAGTCGATACTCTTCAACCACTTCCACAAGTCATTCGATCAAATTGCACGCTTGCGTGCTTTTGTGCATGTACGTAGGTTTGAGGTTAATTTCTTTTCGCTTCGTGATGGTTCGCATGTGGTGGACTAATTGCCGTCCCTGCCGCGAATAGTTTTTGCTGCTGTCGTTTTGGTTGTATACGAGTAAATGTCTGCTATCATCCTAACGCACACACTATTTTTGCCATTTGTATTATTATTATTGATTACATAATATTTCTATTTGCGAAATTTGGCTCGGATGATTCTATCATTTTATAAACAAATTGTGAACTTATTGCAGTGGCAAGTGCTGATGTTTGGAAGGAACTTATTTGTGACAGTTATTGGGGGCTTTGTGATTAGCTTCTGGAAATATTGTTTCGATCTGATTTTGATTTTGACTGAATTACCTTTGATTCATGTTTGTACTCTTTTGCAAATACATGTTTGTAGATTGATGGCCCCTCTTATTTGTTTAATTAAGGCATACAACCATCTGAGTCCATGTAGGGTCATATTTTCGTTTATCTGTTGAATTATGGTGTTAGTGGTCAGCTGTTTCTTTCTTTCGCACATTTTCTCAGCTTGTCATCGGAGAGTATTGTAATGTTTGCTAGTAACGAGGACCTTTTTTCGTTGTAGAGGGCAGGACACCCACAGGTGAGTCACCCTAGTTCAGTACTAGGGCTGTCCGGTTGGGAGTCCTGGTACCGTACCAACCCTAGCGTGCTCAGCGTCAAGATGATGGGAGGCCTAACGCATTTCAATTCATGTCACTCTAGCTAAGCTCTTCTCTTTACGTCAGGCCATCCCAACGTACCTCACCACACCTTACCTCCGTCGTCATACCGTTATTTTCGGTTCATGATCTAATCTGTACCAAACACAAGTACTCCACAGCAACCGCGGATCTCCTTAAAGACAGTTTGATTTTAAGTCAAGTTTATTTTTTACCATGTGGATAATTTCGCTGATCTCCATATCCAAGCACACTTTCCACTTCAGGCGCGATTTTCTGCGTATACACATTTGCATTAATGCTGACGGATGTAACGGTCGTTTTGCTGACATGTGGAGCGTGCACATGGATGAGTATTACATTTCAGCACAATGTGATGAATGCTTGGAAAAGTATGGTAGCACCGCCACCAAGTCAAGTAGACCAAAAGGCCTACAGTTATGGTGACACTCCTATATCTAATGCTATAATGGCGGATGTGATGGGAAGTGTTGCTAAACTGAGTGGGTTCGGCAGCTGTGAGCTCTTTGATTCGGTCACGGAGACCCACGAAGTCGTTGTTGCTGATATTAGTGGTCTGAAGACTGTGGAGGTGAGCTATGTCAGGGCTATTTACCTTGTAGATATCGATCAACTTGTCGGATAGGGGAAAAGAAAGTTTGATATTTCCCGAATACAGTTTGCTCGCTTGTGGGATAACAGCTTCGTTGGATAATGTGCATCCGTTGGCTGCATCGAGCATTCCTGTACTGCTTGAGGTGATAGTCCGAACGATGGAACCAGAGACTAGATGGTAGTTGGTTGCCTTGTTTAGGACAAAGATCCAGTGATTGGGTCAATGTAGCTACATTTTTGCTGGGATGAGGCTGGAGCGTGTCACCTTGCATGGCGTTGATCGATCCAACTGGGTCATGATAGCTATCTCGCATGTCTGAATTAAGGCAGCTTTGCGGACCGCTTGATAAGTTTGTCGGCAGATGGAGGACATGTGGTCGGCTACAATATCCCAGGAGCTCCGTGTTGGATATCAAGTAGAACAAGTCGCGAGCGAGATCAACCATAATATATTTTGAAGATGATAGGATTGTGAAGAACCTCGCTCCATTACAAGAGGAACTGCATGCACTTGCATAATTTCGTAGTACTCGGTGGATACCAGCGGGATTCGGAATCAGAATATCACTTGATTTGATAGGATTGTGCCTTCAATCGTGAGTAAATTATAAATTCTGGGGAGATCGTGGTAGTTTGCACGTAATTGGAGCATTGATAGTAAGTTGTCTTTGATCAGCGTCAATTGGTCCAGTAACTGATCTGGTGGTAGAAGTTTTGAATTGATTTTGCCGTGCTGCAAGTCGATAATAACCTCGAGTAAAGTGGTTTGCGTAGTTTCATAGGCTGACATGATCCAAAGGATGCATTAAAAGAGTCCTTGCTTTGACTTGCTGATCGTTGAAGGTGAGAACAGCTATCGATTTCGTTGTTTTCTTTAAATTAACGGTATCTTGAGTTTGCTGTGAAATGATACTATTGTTTTCTGCATGACGTCGGTTGTAGCGTTGATGATCGAGATTTGGTTCTGGATGAAAGACATGCGATGTTCTTCTTTGTTTCCGATTCCCTTGAATGTGTGTGCCATTTCAGTTGTGTAGTTTTAATAAAGGACACCGAATCAAGAGTGCACAATGTGGCTGATTAGATCCATGGCTTCCCGCCGTTGACCGTTTAGGTATTGCTCCTGAAGTAGCTTATTCCATTCTTAGATGCTATTGAAGGTTCCATACAATTGGAAAACTATGATTGCGCATATCCAAGGCGAATTGATGTGTTGCAAATTTGGTCTAGCTGGTAGATTTTGTGAATGATGACGATGGCTCTCGCGTAATAGGTCGACAAATTATAGAAGACGATCAGACTCCATTCGTTTGAGCTGAGGTAGCTTCCGCCTATCTGCTCAAAGAAGATTCCTTCAATGGTGTCGGGTGCGGTCGTTATCACGAGTGGAGTTGTCTCAGCGGGCGCGAGAGTTACAAGTAGCACCAGTAAGACGTTTGGCATAGATGCAGCTATGCTTGTTCAGTTGGGTCGGTGGCATGGCCAGTGGCACTATTAACACAATTCGGTGTAGCCGGTGGAAGTTCATATCCATAAATTAACGTTCTTCGTGGATTTGCTCGATGGGAAGCGGTGCAATGCTGGTTATGGCTTGCCGAAAGATGCCCGAGATAGTTTCTACGTCAGCCACTCTAGCCATGCCGTCAAGTCTTTTGATCACCTTGACGATGCAACTTAGTTACCAGTGCAATACCAGGGTATTATTCTCCTACAGCACAACCATGGTTCCAACTTTGAAGTTTTAAGCATTCTATTTCCACCTCACGCAGTGTTGGAGTTGGGACACATCTTTCCTCGTCCAGTGTTGCCAAAAGTTGTTTTTGATCACAGCAAATCGCTTCCAATGCTGTTGGAGATTGGCTTTCGATGGTTGCCACATAGGATCAGTGAGACTGATTAAGGGTTCACCTACCAGGAAATGTCCTGAAGTAAGGGCTGTAAGGTCATTCGGATTGAATGAAAGTAGTGTTGAACGACGTGAGTTCAAGATGGCTGCCACCTCGGCCGCTGCCGTGGCCAAGTCTTCGCTCGTTAAAGAAATGTCGTGCAGGGTGGTAGACCGTAGTTGCTTAGTGGATTTGATTGCGGCTTTCCACAGACCTGAAACGTGCGGTGATCGTGGAGGGATGTAGTGGAAATCCATGCTCTTTGGCATGCAAAACTTAGTGATAATCTCTATGGAACTTTGTGCGTACAATATTTCTGACAGCTCACGGAGTTTATGGTTGGCACCGACGAAATTTGTGGCGGTGTCACAATAAATATTTCGGCAATTACCTCGCCCACTGGCGAAGTGCTTGAAAGACCCGATGAAGGTATCGATTGTTAAGGGGCCGACGATCTTGGGGTGTGCAGTCTTGGTGGAGAAGCAGACAGACAGCGCAATATAGGTTTTCTGTTGCTTCTTGCTTAGAATCCAGTAATGTGTCCAGAGAGACCGCAAAAGTTTAATCCCAATGTTAGGAAAGGTCTTGAAGGTCGTGATCAATTGGCAGGGAGGCTTTTCATGACCTGGAAACACAATCTTGGCTTCACCCTGCAGCACTCGACTCAGTCACAGAAGATGTTTCTCGCTCGAGTCTTGCCTTTGATTGGCCAGAATCGTGACGTGTTATTCCAAGCACAGGAAGCGGGGCCACATGAGCATGTTGCAAATTGAGTTGCGTCATAAGGAGCTTGGTGATATAATGAGCATACGGTAGTAAGGCAGGATGCTTTGCTTTATAACTTATTAGAGCCTTCGTCAGTCGACCGCCCACTCTGATTATACACTTATCATCCAGGAATGGACAAAGAGATGCTCGTGGCTCCGACTACCCACCTGTCTGCAGTGCTGAAGTTCCTGGATGTCATCTCCAAATGCTTGAGTTTGGCATCGTTTTAAAATTGCAATAAGGGTGCTATCGAGTTCCATTACTGCTAGATGCTGGGCCGGTGGTTGTTGGATTTTCCGGGTAACATTGGTAAAGTGCAGAAGAAAGGCGACAATTTTCTGAAGATATTAGAATACTGTTCTCTAATTCAGGTCCAATCTGGCCCGGCTCGCAGGCTTGGTAGCCAGAGCTCTAATCACGCCAAATTGGTTGCTGCAGTTGGGGCTAGCCTTGCTTTAGCACATAACAGTTGTACAATGATGAAGTCGCTTGATTATTGCGATCGCACATATACAGCCACACCACAGGCCTTTTTGGAAGCGTCGCAGAATACGTGCATTTGAATATCCTTGGGAAGCGAAAACGTGTCATGAAAACTTGGTGCTGAGAAGTTTCCATCTTTAAGAAATTTCAGCCAGCATTTGGGAGTTCCCATAGGTGTTGCAGCGTCCCAGTCCAACTTTAGTCAAGTAGAACAAATAGATGTGCGATGTTGGCTCTGGTCATAAGGTCATCAATGAAGACGTTCTGCTTGATCGTTACGGATCCATACGGATAGAAGCTCTGCGCTCGCATCGCTAATAAATGAAGGTATTTGATGGACAGATAAGGAGCCGAGTACAAACCATACGTGACGGTGGTGGAAGTTGGAAGTACTGAAAGGGATGGTCAGCCAAGTATCTCCAAATCACTTGTTGGTAAGGCTGGTCTCTGTCATCGACCTTCACCTGCCGATACATTTTTTCCACGTCTGCTGTGAAGACAAATTTGGGCAATCTGAATAACAAGAGCACTGAATATATGTCCTGCTGAAGAGCTGGTTCCATATGGATCACTGGATTCAGGGAGATATTTGTCGAAATCTTTGGATATGAGTCGAAGTCGAGTTTAGTAAGGTCTTTGGAAAATGACAGAAACACTACAAAATGGATGCTGGCGTCTCAATTGGTTGTTCTGGAGAATAATTCCTCGCATTGCATTTCTTGTATAGCCAAAAGGCTGGCTGGCATCACGTCATCCAGCTGCCAGAACGCTTTTAACCAGGTTCTTAAGTTGGCGTCCCTCCTCAGCATATACGCTGCAGACGCCTGAAGTGGGTTGCTCATTTCTGGGGTATATTTGCAATCTTGCCAAAGGCGGTATTCTGCAAGGTAGGCAGCTCTTCTCCCAATTGAATGCGGTCAGTCGCCAAGAGTTGGAAGAAATTTTCAGCTCAAACGAGGCGGACGATTGCGCAGGGTTCACTGAATGCTGGATCTGCCAACTTGACATTCTTGGGCATCAGCCACATGGAAACATCCAGTCGTCTGCTGAGCTGTTGATTGATGATTTTCAGCAGTACAAAGGCGTCAAGCGTAGCCTCATAATTGATGATCCTGGACCTAATGCGTCAGGTTGTCTTTGTTTGGGAGCTTTGCTTCCCCTGACGAATGCCTTTGATGTCGAGAGCTTGCGATGTAGTGACTAGCCAAAGTTTACTAGCCCATCGCTTGGTTATAAAGTTTATTTATGAGCCTGAGCCCAAGACTGCCCGGCACTCTGTTTCAAAACCATCGCTTGCCTTGGCCTTAAGGCCGGTAGTGCTCAGAAGGACATAACATTCAGCCAAGCTTATGAGATCTGGGTACGCGTTGACTGCCCATCGGAAGGCTGATTGCCGTTTGGAGGATGGTTGCCATTGGAGATGGTGGGGTTGAATTCTCTGAAGCAGCAGGTGATGGATCTTCAGCGAAGAGGAGGGTACAATGGTTTTGACTACACCGTCAGCATGTGCCGGAGGAGGATTGCTGATTACTGCGACCCACCTTCAAGCAGTTTGCACTGAGATTGAGCTTCCTAACAGTGTTATAGAGAACATTGACACTCCCTGCCGATTTGCCTTAGAAATTTGGTTGGAATAATACTTGAAGGTTACTGTAGCAATCGTTCAAGAGCTTCGATGCATCATCGTAATTGTAGCCAGTGATTAGCATATGTTAGACCAACCTCAAGACTTTGCTGCTCAAGTTGCTGATCAGATAAAACATCTTCTACGATTTGTTCATCACTTGGTCGTAAATAAGCCGTAAGTACAGATCCATTTTAGGTAATCTCCATCGAATTTTGACAGTGTTATCCTGGGCACTTTGATAGCTCTTGCATTGTTCGTGAGTTTTTTCAGATTTCCAGCATTTATCCCATCTATTTGCTGCTGCATTTGGACCATATTTTGTAGCAGCTCTTGCTTCAAGGAACGGTACTGCCCTACGTGGAAATCATTTACGATCGATGAATCTGAATAGTTTAGCAGTCGTTAGTCACTGCATTCAAACCATGTGGAACATGGTAGGAAATGCTGTAACAGATGCGGCTGAACAGGTCTTGGTGCATTGACCAAAGCAAAACCGGAACCCAGAATGCAAGAAAGCGATTGAAACAAGTTGAGTAAACAGACCTACGCTCATGTCAGAAGGGTTTTGTATTCAATTTACAAAATGCAGTCACCAGATCGAATCAAATCAAGAAACATGTTAAAGATGATTTTATTGTAGAAAATATGAAATACGAAGACCGTACTATTATTAACAAAGTTGAACGAATTTCGACTTCTGAGATATATCTCCCTTGATAATTATTTCAGATGTCCATCCGCGACGGAGGAAACACATTTTTCATGTATTTCCCCCCTGTGCCCCCACTGAAGCAAAAACTGACAGTTTAATAACTGTTTTGAAAAGCTCCCATGAAAACTTTTATTTCATTCTCATATCGGCTACGTTTGATGAATTTTTTTTCCAGGGGCCACTCTCCTGTGCTGTTATCATCGATTTATGGCCAATTTCTTCGAATCCTAGAATGGTTACAAAACCCTTCTGCTAGGAGCTCTCTCCCACCTCCTTGACTTGTTTCACTTATGAGCATTAATTGTAGGTACTCATCTTCAGTCATTCATTCAATTGAATCAAGTGTTCAAAGCATGCACCTTAAACGTTGAAGTTGGGAAAAAATAACTCCAAATTATTCAATCTTCGCATTTAAAACAGCCTCTATTTTGTTTTACGATTACTGATACCACTAGCTGAACCGATTCTCAAAGATATTCATGACACCTATCATTCCTGAAATTTTCATGCAAATCCTAACAAAACTGTAGTGTCTGAGTCGGTAAAAAGCGCATGTTGTTCCATAGCTATGTTGCCATAGTAATAAATGCAGCGCATATTGTTCCATAGTAATACAGGAAAATTCAAACCGCTATAACTTCGGTAAATATGATTCAATCTTTATGAAACTTTCAGGATAGATTATTCTTATAAATAAACATCTATGTACTGAATGAAAAACATAAAATCGATAAGTCATACTATTACTAACAAAGTTGAGTGAATTGCAACTTCTCACGTATTTGTTGTTGTTGTACTCACCAAGGCCTACATTCCTCATTTTTTTAGATTTTTCGGATCACAGGTGTCCAATCGCGAGGGGGGGACACACATTTTTCGTGTATTTCCCCTCCCTGTGCACCCCTCGAAGCAAATTTTGCCAAACTAAGACCTGTTTTGAAAAGTTCTCATCAAGACCTTTCATTTGATACCCATATCGGCTACCTTCAATGAAATTTTTTTTCGGGGGGTCACTCTCCTATATGGGGAGACCCCCCTTAAATCTATCTACGCAGCCAATCGCGCCTAAAGTGGAGTGTGTGCTTGGATATAGAGAGCAGCGAAATTATTCACATGGTAGAAAATAAACTTCACTTCAAATCAAACTGTCTTCAAGTTCAGATCAATTTTGGAAGCAACCATGCCATAAGAGTGGTACAGTGCAGATAAGTGTGACGACGCAGGTAAGGTGCGGTGAAGCACGTGGGGACGGCCTGACGTAAAGAAGAGATCTTGGTTCTGTATCAGGACTTAAAAACGAACAGTGCTAGTACAGAACTAGAGTGACACAAATTAAAATGTGTCAGGCCTCTCATTTTCTTGACGCTGAACAGGACATCACACGCCAGAACTTGGTACAGTACCAGAACTCCCAACCGGACAGCCCTAGTACTGAACTTAGGCGACACACCTGTGGCTCTCCTGCCCTCTACGATGAGGAGAGGCCCTTGTCACTAATATTGGCAACCCTGACGTGATCTGCAGCGTGAACCACACCCACATTTCCATTTGTGAATGCACATTTTCACCTAAGAATCGCATTTGGATTAAGGAGCTACACGTGTAAATTCACACCCAATTCGACACAATGCTTAAGCCGACCGAGATCAACCAATTGGCAGAGCGACAGGACGATATCGGACAGGAACCAAAAACTTTTCTGGCAAGGCTGAAAAAGAATTCGTACGACAGAAAGACCCAGTAGGCGTACTTGGAGAAAGCAACTCAAGGTCTTGACAAGTGTATGTTTTGTGACAACAACCAAATTTGAAAGAGGCTTTCCCCGCGGAGCACCCATACAAGCACAAGGAGTTTTTCGCGGCGATTGGGGCTATCCATGCCAAAGCTAAGGAACTCATCGCACTGTATAAGGAATCTAAGGTGCCAGTTCTTAGCCCTCAAGGGCGAATTATCTCCGCAGTATCCACGGGTGTTAACGAACTATCCTTGGCCTTGGAAAACGTTGAGTTGCATCAGGCGGTACGAAAGCAAAACGCCTTAATTGAGGAAGTGCCATCGTTGGTGCATGACTTGAAGTCACCATTAAGTGACACCTAGCTGTAGGCCTACTACGTGCTCTACGTTCGAACGCTAGAAGAGTATGGAGCAAAGTTATCACAAGGAAACGAACTATTGCTAGACTATTCAGATGGATCGATAGTAAATAGTTATGATGTGGCGCGGAACCGTTCATTGAAGCAAGAGCTACTGCAAAATATGATCCAAATGCGGGAAATGCAAGAGCTATCAAACTATCTAGAATAGTACTGCCCATATTGAATGAAGATTATCTAAAATGGACGTAATTCTGGGACCTCCATATACGGCTCAATCACGATAAAGCGATGAGCAAATCAGAGAAGATATTTTATTTGATCAGCAACTTAGCGGAGAAGCCTTGAGGTTGATCCAGCATATGCCGATCACTGACTGCAATTACGGTGACGCGAGGAAGCCCTTGAACGATCGCTACAGTAACCGTTGAGTATTGGTCAACAGCCTCTTACAACGTTTGTTGTTTCAACCAAATTGCCAAGGCAGATCGGCAGAAAGTGTCAAGGCTCTCTATTACACAATTAACGAATGTCTGCTGAGACTCAAAAACTAGGAGTCCATACCGACGCTTGGGATCCCATTCTGCTTTTCTTGCTTCGGAAGAAACTCCACCACTCAAGCTGGGTCTTATATGAATAGAGAGACAAATCACCCAAAAAACTGGCTCGATAAGCAGTTTCCTCACTTTTCTTGAAGTGTGCCTCTCGAACCTCGAATCCACCAATGCAAAACCAGCAAGTGCAAGGTCTGTGAGATTGGCTGCACCAACCGTACCCACCAATCAAAAATGTGCGGTTTGCTCGCTGGACTATCCAATATATCGTTGCACAAAACTCCAAGGACAATCTGATGATCTTCAAGATCAAAAAACCCAAAAAAGAAATAAAAAATAATAACGAAGACACAACCAGCGGTTGCAGCCACGGTGTTAACAGTACATCGAGAGCGGTACTAACCATGACAACAACGACGATGAATACAATGACAGTGAAGACGGAGGAAAAACGGAGATTAGCAGACAGTCTGGTCCAAACTGAGATTCCTGGGGCGTTTGCGCACGGCAAAAAAATTATGCGAACGCCAGAGCGTCCTATGAAGAAAAAGCAGGAAACTCTGCGGGACGCTTCAGGTGTTCGAGCGGTGGAAGAAAATATAAAGAACATTGAGAATTCGATGGTCACTGCTGCGATCGTTACCGAAGCGACCGATGCAAGGGTCACAAATCTTGACATAATCAAGAATCCAACGAAGAGATAACGGCAGGAAAAGAAATGAGTGGTCAGGCAAATAAAGCAATGTTGTCATACAACGTCGAAAATATGTGAAGTACTGCATTCGGAGCTGGAAAGCGATAACCTCTACCAAGGATGGTCGCAAAGTACAATTGCCGCCCAGCAACACAAAGAAGAAAGGCTATACCGAAAACCGGGAAGTATTCTTAAAAGAATACAATCTGCATGCGGCTCCCCAAAAACCAGCAAAGCAGTAAGGAATGGGCTCCTTGAACTAAGGAAGCTCCTAGACCACATAGGGCGTTATCGGAGGAGCTGGTTAAAGGCCGAAGACGAACAGAAGGCTAAAGAAGCGCTGGGGCGAAATCTAAAGGCCACATTCAAAAGGCTCCACCAGTAAAAATCAATAAAAGAGTGGCGTCTAGCCCAATCGAAGGAGATCGGGATAAGAGAAAGAAGGAAGAGGCACTTAATGGACGTGCAGCACCAGATCACGGGCACCAGACAGTGCTTACAAACGGAGCGAAGAAAACCACAAAGAAACCCCTTCACAAAGTGCCAGAAAATAAAATTCACACGGACGTCCAACCAGAAAAGGGACCTGATGCAAAACAAGAGAGACAGAAGCCCCGACAACAATCGCGGCAGCAGGCACTGCTCGTAACACCCCAAGATGATCGATCCTACGTGGGGGTGCTGCCGAACATCAGGGGAAACGTAAGGCCCAAGCACACCAACACTACCATTAAAGCGGTAAGACCAACGTGGTCGGGCCACGTACTGGTCGGCTTCGGAGCTGGGGGTGACAATAAGGGAGCATTCTGCGACGTAAAGAAAGTCCTCGGCAAAAACGCAACTATAGCCCGGCTCGAGCCGATGGCAACGATTGAAATAAGAGACACTGACTGCGTCACGGATCTGGCCAAGGCAGAAGAAGCCATCAAAAGGGAGTTCCTTAGCGTGGGAAGGATCAAAGTGAGACAGAAAACAATAGGGGACAACGAGTGGCCAGAGTTGACTTGACCAAAAAGAACGCCGAACAATTCCTGAGCAGGGGCAAAGTACCAATAGGGTAGGTTGACTGTAGGATACGGCAAAGAGCAATGCCTCTTCAATGTTTCAAATGCCTTGGCTATGGTTGCACCGCCCAAGTATGCAAAGGAGTGGGTTCAGTGCTCAAGGACCACCTTCTTTAGTGTGTACCTAACGCCTAACGAATCGATATCATCTTTCCAAGCCAAACTTAATGCTTTCGAAGGCGCTTATTGAACGCAGAGGGCAACTTGCTCGTTGGAGGAGACTTCAACGCGAAAGAAATCGAATGGGCATGCCTCAAACAGATCCGCGGGGAAAACGAAACCTAGAAATGGCAGCCAGGACGGCACTTGTCATACTAAACACCGGAAAAATACCGAATTTCCGCTGAATTCACTGTGATGGAACCATACCGGACGTGGCATTCGCCTCGGAGTCCTCAGTACGGAAGATACACAACTGGAAAGTATTAGAGAACTACACAGCCAGTGATCATCAGTGCACTCTGCTTGAGATAGGCGATGTTGTCTCCCGACGTCCGTGCTTTCAGCTTTCTATAATTGTATGGAACATCGGAAAGATGGACGTCAAGAGGTTCGTCGAGGTTTTCATAGCAAGTGCACCGCTGCAGGGAGATCCGGGGGGGGGGCAGAAGAACTGGCAGCTCAAGACGTGGTGAACTTAACTATGAGCGTCATCAAGACTGCTTGCAATGCTTCTATGTCAAAAGCCCCAGCACAGCAAGCCCCCAGTGTATTGTAATAACGAAGGGAGTGTCACAAGTTCCGGCGTGAGGGCCAACGGGCACGGAACCGTGACGAGGCAAGCAACCACGCAGCAGTATATAAGCCAGCCAGGAAATGCCTTCTTAAATCGATCAACAACAGCAAGGCTCGCTGCTGGCAAGAGCTAGTGGACAATGTGAACAAGGATCCGTGGGGCCTTGGCTACAAGCTAGTTATGCGGAAGCTTGGTGCCCCACGGAAACCTTGTATACATGATGCGGAAAAGATGGACGAGAGAGTACGGGCACTCTTTCCCGCCCATCCCGTCAATGTTGACGCTGTCCATGGTGAAACAGCAGTCGAGTGTCCACTCTCCACACAGCCGGAACTGGAAGAGGCAGTCCTTTCGTTAAAAGCGAGGGAGGCTCCAGGTCCAGATGGAGTTCCAGCTGAGGTGTGGCGGCTTCTCTATCACCATTGTCCTGACTTGCTGCTCACCACATTCAACGCTTGCCTACGGGACGGGGTTTTCCCGGTACGATGGAAAGTGGCGAGGCTCGTGCTAATCAGCAAGAGGTAGGGTAATTCTAAATCGCCATCTACATACCGCCCGTTATGCATGCTTGGCACGGCTGGGAAAGTCCTAGAGAAACTCATCACGGGAAGACTCACTGACCCGGTTCGTGCTATTGGGGACCTATCTCCTCGGCAGTACGGCTTTAGAGCAGGACGTTCCACCATTGATGCGATTGCAGAGATAGGGAACGTGGTCCAAAAGGTAGAGGCATATTGTCGCACCAAAAAGACGGATCGTTTTGTTGGTGACACTTGACGTCAGGAACGCGTTCAACCCCACTAGATGGGTGTATATTCTGGATACGCTGGAAAACCCTTTTCAAGCTCCAGACTATCTAATGCGGCTTTTGAGGAACTACTTAAAGGACCGCAGCCTGCTCTACGACACGACACATGGCCAACGAAGGATGGAATTACAGAGAGTGTTTCCAAGGGATCTATCCTTGGTTCGGACCTATGGAACGTGTCTTACGACGGGCTGCTGAGACTTGAGATACCAGATGAGCCGCGCTTGGTCGGCTACGCGGATGATGTTGTCACTCTGGTCGCTGAACGCATCGTTCTTTATGCGCAATTTAGGCTAGGTGTGCTAATGCGCCGAGTGAGAGACTGGATGACTGCTCGTGGGCTCAGTTTAGCACTGGAGAAAAACCGAAGTGGTCATCTTGACAAAAAAGAGAATCATTAGAGTAAGGATGATCAGTATTGGAGATATGAAAATCGAATGAAAGCCATCGGTGAAGTAGCTGAGGCTTCAGATCGACTCGAAGATGAGTTCCTCTGAGCAAATCTAGGAAATGGCTGAGAAGGCTACTTCAGGAATATCGGCTCTGAGTCGACTTATGGCCAACGTAGGGGGACCCAGTCCCTCAAGAAGACGCCTCTTGATGAGTGCCGTAGGGTCAGTGCTACTGTACGGAGCAGAGGTATGGGGCGACGCTCCCAGTAAAGAGGTATACCGAAAACGCCTGGCACAGGTACAGAGAAGAGGAGCCCTGAGGATTGTATCTTCGTATCTGACAGTTTCTGACTCGGCGGTGAAAGTCACTGCAGGCGTCTTACCTATCAGCTTCGTTGCTAGAGAGCGCCACTCTATTTATCTGCGTCGAAACGAGGAAGCGGGGGAGATGGTTGCCCGTAAAGAGAGGCGGCGCTCAGTCAACGGTTGGCAGCAGTCGTAGGTGAATTGCACGAAGGGAAGGTGGACTGTGCGCCGCATCCCGGATGTGAGACCATCGCTTAATTGAAGGCATGGTGAGACTGACTTCTATCTGACTCAGCTTTTGAGCGTGCATGGGTGTTTTTAGACTTACCTGCGCAAGATTGTTAAGTCACGGTCCCCCGAATGTCGGTACTGCCCAGGAGAGGAGGACAATGTTGGCCACACATTTTTTGCGTGTACAAAATTGGACAGGCTACGAATAGCCCTCTACAGGGAGACGGGAGAGCTCACCCGGGATAATATAGTTGCGGTGATGCTGGAATCGGTTGACAAATGGAATCAGGTGGCACATTATGTTTGGGTAGTCCTAAAAGATAAAAGGGACTCACAACAGCCGGGGGTATTGGGGCTGGGGGATTGCTTGTCTGGCACTTCCTCTTTCCCTCTCCCCTCCCGCTAGAAGAGTGATCTCCCAGCTTGAAGGCGCCACACGGCGTAACAAAACGAGGCCTGGCCCGAAGTAATGTGTCAATTGGTTCGAGGCCAGGTTCTCAGGTTGACAGGGGAGGTGTTTAGTGGGTAGTCCGGTCGCCTTGTTGCGAACATGGGAGTCCCACACTCTGTGCGTAAATGGGCATCAACCTCCCTACCACAAAAAAAAGGTGGATCTCATTCATCAGCAACTCTCCCCTAGCACATGCCAACGGTGCAGGCAAAACCATCATACCTTCCTCCAGATGCAGCTTCAAGGAATTCAACCCCATCAGTTTCAATGGCTACCAGCCTTCTAACACTAATCAACCTTCCAACGGCAACAAACTTTCTAACAGCAGCCCGCTCGTACCCAGATGCCATAAGCTTGGCGTAATGTTATGTCTTTTTGGGCACTGTCTGCCTTAAGGTCAAGGCAAGCGATAGTTTTGCAGGAAAGTTCCAGGCAGTCTTGGACTTAAGCTCACAAATATACTTTATACCCAAGCGATAGGCTACCAAACTTCGGCTAGTCACTACATCGCCAGCTCTCAAGATCGGTCAGGGGAAGCAAAGTAGCCAAACAAAGACAACTTTACGCTTCAGGTCCAGAATCACCAATTATGAGGCTACGATCGAGGCCCTATTACTGCCAAAAATCATCAATAAACAGTCCAGCAGAGGATTGGATGTTTTCGTGTGGCCAATTCCCAAGAACGTCAAGTTGGCAGATCCGGACTTCAGCGAACCCCGCGCAATGGACCTCTTCCTTTGAGCCGAAAACTTCTTCCAACTGTTGCCAATTGGCCACATTCAATTGGGAGAAGAGCTGCCCACTATTGCAGTGATGTGTGCATAAACAACCCCAGAAATGAGCAACCCACTTCAGGCGTTTGCGGCATGTATGCTCAAGAGGGACACCTACTTGAGAGCCAGGTGAAAGAGTTTTGGCAGCTCGATGGCGTGATGCTAGCCAACGCAAGAAACGAAATGTGAAGAGTTATTTTCCAGGACAACGGATCGAGACCCCAGCAGCCATTTTATAGTGCATCTGCCATTTCCCCAAGACTCTACGACACTCAGTGAATCCAAGGCTCTACAGAGGTTCTTGTCACTAGAGCGCAAACTTGCATACATCGACGCTCTTCGGCACCAATACTTAGAGTTCATACGGGACTAATTGAAGCTCAGACGAATCAAAGCTATCAAGGACAAGGATCTACAATGATTACACTACTTCCTGCCTCACCATTGCATTGTGAGGCCAGACAGCTCAACCATCAAATGAAGAGTGGTTTTTTGACGCATCTGCAAAGACTTCGACAAATATCTCCCTAAATCAATTGCTCATATTTGAACCACGTTCGTATATTTATAAATAAAGGGTGGTCCAACCATTATGCATAATGTTAATTGTGAGTCACACCTTAGAATCTAGTTTTTCGCCCAGCTTAGTTTGACATTTCTTTGTTTGAGTGTTTGACAAATTCTACAATTACACAATGTAGCAGCGCGTTAAGGTTGTTGAAGCCTTTTACGAAAATGGACGTTCAAATCAAAATGAATTTTGTGCACTTCGTGATTTTTTTGGTTAGCACAATCGACCAAATGTGTCTACAACCGGGGAATTCCGCGCAAATTTCAGCAAACCGGGCCTGTAGAAAATGTGAAATCACCTGTGCATGCTCGCTCAGTTCGTTTCAATTGACTCAACAGCTGAAGCGTACTGACCATTTCAACCGTCGGTAATACGCCGAATGGTTGGTTGAACAGAGAGAAGGGAATGATGACTTTAAAAAGAAAATCATCTTCAGCGACGAAGCACACTTTCACCTCAGTGGCTTCGTTAACTAGCTGAATTGCCACATTTGGGCAAATCAGAATCCACGAGTGATTGTTGAAAAGCCGATGCATCCTCAAAGAGTGACTATTTTGTGCGGTTCATAGGCTGGCGGCGTCATCGGGCCGTACTTCTTCGAAAACGAGGACGGCCAAGTAGTCAACGTGAATGGTGAAAGGTGTTTATCGACAGCTTCGTGTAAAATATGGGATTTCATAGCTCAATGGTAGTTTATTTACCATGAGATGCGTGTCTGATTCAGATTAACTCTTTTGGTGTCTTTGTGTGGCATTTAAAGAAAAACTTAATTATATCATCCATTTTGTACAGGGAATATTAGCAGTAAGCTTTCATAATAATTTTAATTTCAATTTTTTTTAGTGTGATTGACATAAGCGGCTAATTTGAATAAGGTGAAACCCTTTTGACTCGTTGAGGGTGCTTTTTCTTGCAGTGCATTGTCCTTATTCAAACTAAGATTTCGATCACTACAGTCATATTTGGAAAAATCTGCTGCAAAACATTATTAATATAAGCTGACTTGCACTCCTGCTTCCCAAAATTAGGCCATATTCAGTGACGATTCGATAATAGTTAAAATTTTTTGTCCTGCTTCATTTTAACATAAGCACCTCACACGAAAAACTAAATAACAAAGGCACCTTAGCATACATCACTGTTCCTTCAGGATACACTTTCCCAAAAGAAAAAACCCATTACTTTGAGGAAAACTTTCATCGCAGTAATTGAAAGTCCTACAATATCCCGTACTCCCATTACTTAGAAGTGAAAGGTAATTTTCCATTCCTTCCACACCTTCACATTTCCGTCGCCAAAAGAACAAACCTACGTAAATAATCATATCCTTGAGCATCTCCACCACACTGTAATTATTCCCGGTGATGTTTATGTTGCGGCAAAGGAACAAACCATCTTGACATTAAACAGTAAGAGAGCTGCGGCGAAAAACTTTTTAATGTTGATAAAAGGCTAAGGGAAAAGTGCACACCTGTGGTCTACAAATATACGAGTAGGAGTATGTTTAGACATGTGTACAGATGATTGTTTCTTTGTAGTAACAAAACCAAGACCTTTTTGCTCTGGAATGTCTGCCTATTTTACTTACGCTTTTCTGCTTGTCACTTACTCGTAATTTAGAACAAATGGGAATTCGGGAATGGTAAGATACATAAATTCTACAAAGGACTCTTAGGTTGACGTGCTTGATGTGAAATTGGTACCCAGGGACCGAGCGTCCCTTGATATATTCAATGCCATTACGCTGGAAATTGATGGAGTAATGTCAATCTTTGGTGGAGAAGGAAAGTGAGTTTGCCTAAGACTACATTGAAAAGAAAAGTCACTCCAAATGTTTTAAGTTGAGGATTATTTTTAGCTTTCGCAGGACTTTAGCGAAAAAAAATTAAAAATTTAAATGAACTCGGATCGTTTAATAACACTACCGTCTCCACACTTTGTCTACGAATTCCTTTTCAAAATGCGACAATTCCATGCCCTAGCTATCGTCGTCTATCATTCGCACCTGCTTTCAGCAGCCGAAGGTTGAGTGTTTACAAACCGCTGATTTTCCAAGTGCTCAGGGTGCCAAGTTAATTTGAAAGTCTTGTACAAAAAGCCTACGCTAGCAGGTGTACGTTATGTTGCACTATGAGTACTTATGAGTTTTAAGTGTGGTCCGGGAGTGGAAAACTGCCAGGAAAATGCTCAAGGCTATTCTGCATACCAGCTCGCCGTGTAGCATTCAAGGACAGTATCAATGGAGGAAACTTTAAAGCATCTCGGGGAGTTAATGTTCAGTGACGTTATCGTTGCCGCAGGAACTATTTTCTGTACTAACGACACCTGTAATGGGTGCGACATAAAGAATGTCTTACTGTAATAGGCAAATGTGTATCGCGAGTTGTTACTTTCAAAGGACATATAAAGTTATGTAATTAAATTCATGCCAGGGCAAGTTTTTGAAGGATGCAGAGAATAATAATTTTAGATAGTTTCACCTTGTGTGACGAAGTTAAAATTTAGTGAAAGAGCAAACGGACGAAGTGCAAATTATTAGATTTTCATTTTAACGTTTTATATTTACTCGCATGTTCTGATGATACAGTTCTTGTAAGGGACTACCCATATTGAAACGATATACGAAGTGTGCCAATTAAGTAATGAGACTGATTTCATGAAAACCGTATATTTAAAAATTATTCCACAACTCTGCCATCCCCTTCAAAGTAGATTTCAGCGCTTTTACCATACTTCGTAACATTTCTGGAACGCTTCGACTGGAATGTTCGCAAGTACCCTCGTCACGGCCGCCTGGATGTCCGTAATCGATTCAAAATAGGTTCCTTTGACCAGTGATTTTGTACTAGGGGGAAAAAAAAGTCACAGGGTGACATCTCGGGCGAATAAGGCGGCTGTTGCAACACGGCGATCTCTTTAGAGGCCAAATACTGAGACACGCTGAGGGCAGTGTGGTTCTTTCGAACCATCTTCGCGCACAACTTTTTCATCCCAAAGTCATCGGTTAAAATTTTTCTTTTTCACGGTTCTACCCAGTTCCAAGGCCAACATTCGAACTGTTGAACGCCGATCTTCACGGGTTTGGGCATGCATACGGTGCGCATTCGCGTCAGTCCGCACCTTGATTGGTCTCCTGACTGGCCCTCCTTAAACTCTTTATGCCATTGAAACACCTGGGCACGACAGAGCACTTTCACCATGCAAGTTTAACGTATGTTTCCGAAGCTATTCCGCCCAATCTGGCGCAAAATTTTATCGCGACGCGTTGCTCTTGATTTCGTTTCTCCATTTTCGTGATGAGCACCACCAACACACGTCTACTCAACACGACACAGCAGGCGAATTGAACAAGCTAGAGCGATGATAAACATACCAATAGAAAGAAGTAGGATGCTGGAGAAGGAGGAGGGAATTTCAAGGTCGCTAGTTTACCACAAGCACGGCAATAAAATCATTCTCATAACTTAATTGTCACACCTCGTAAAACAGTCATTTTTTGACCTTGCCTTTGCCGATTCCAACGAAATTCAGCAAACTTGTAGCTTGTAAAGCAGAAAACGTGCTGAATGTTGCCAAAAACTCCTACTTGAAAACTCATAACTTTATCAGTTTCCTTCCTAGAGATATGGAGCAAGGCTCATTTCAAAGAATAACTTATAAGAAAATGAGAAAAAATTAAATGAAACGAAATTGGGAAAAGGACATCCATTCTTGAATTTTTTTACTTTTTACCTTACGCTCTTAGCTTAAACAAATACACAATACTTACCGAATGAGGATCTTGACAGGATCAGTATGTTAAAAATTATTTTCTTGTCATCCTTTTTTTGCAAACTGAAGAGATTGATTAAGATTTTATTTTTTCATGACATTGATCTGTATAAAACTAAACACATCCTCAAAAGCTTAACAGATGAAAAAAAATTAAAATTAATAAATTTGAAAAAATAATTAAAAGTAAAGTAATTTCGATCTGTATTTAAGATGAACATATAAAATACATGATTCCGCTTTATTTTTCTCTTTGTGTAACTGATGTAATAAACGTCCTCATGAGGTTCCTCCATGGAATATGAAATGCAAGCCCGAATAATATCTGGACAACGATTCAACTGATAGTTTGAATTGACGCTTTGGGCTGGCGAACATATTGTTTTGGGTCTAGTTGCTTTCCGAACCAGGGTCGATGGAGTTTTAACCACGGACAAAAATATCGATTCATATAATTTTTTACGAGCTGACTTATCAAAGCGCAGTTTATTATATACAATCTAAATTCACTAAGCTCAAAAACTTTATCTTATGTTAATCCAATACTATCCCAATGTTCCTAACCTAAATCCAATAAATATAATAAACATAACATAACATATATTTATCCTATGTAAATATAAATCTGTAGTCAATTGGACTAAAGCCACTGGTACCCACGCCTGTTTTTGAACGAGCTACCGGGTCCGCTGACCTCACCCGAAGTATCTTCAGTTTTAGAGGGTAGCACCTGGTGAAACCGTCGCAATCGTCGGTTGCCCTGATTTACTCAGAGAAACTCATTTTCGAGTTGATCAGTTGCCCCGGATACTTCACCACTGGCTTTGATTCTATTAATATGTCTCTAATACTGATCACCCTTACCCTAGAGATTCTATTTTTGTCAAGATGACCACTTCCGTTTTTTTCAGTGCTAAATTGAACCCGCGAGCAGTCATCTAGTCTTTCACTCGCCAACCTAGCCTAAGTTGCGCTTACCCAACGATGCGTCAAGAGACCAGAGCCACAAAATCATTCGCATCGCCGATCAAGCGCGAGTCATGTGGCTTCTCTAGCCTCAGTAGCCCGTCAAAAAACATGTTCCATAGGTCTGGACCAAGGTTAGATCCCTGGGCCACACGCGATGCAACTTTCATTCTTCGTTGATCCGATGTCGTGTTGTAGAGCAGGCTTCGGTGTTTCAGGTAGTCTCTCAAAAGCCGCATTAGATATCCTAAAACTTGAAAAGGGTTTTCTAGCGTATTCAGAATAGCCACCCATCTAGCGAGTGTCACCAACAGGACGATCCATCGCTTAATGCGGCTATATGCCTTTGCCATTTGAACCGCACTCATCAGCTCTGCAGTTGCATTAATGATGAAGGTCCTACTTTTATGCCATACTGTCGAGATAATAGGTCCCCAGCAGCACGAATCGCCTCAGAGAGTCTTTCCTTGATGAGTTTCTTTAGCACTTTCCCAGCCGTATCTAGCATGCACAACGAGCGGTATGCAGACGGTGATTTGGAATTTCTGTTCCCCTTTCTAATCAGCACGAGCCTCGCCATGCTCCATCATACCAAGGAAGCCCCGTCCCGGAAGCAAGTGCTGAATGTACTGAACAGCAAGTCAGAACAATCGTGACAGACAAGTTACAACACCTCAGCTGGAACACTAACTAGACTTGGAGCCTTCCTGGCCTCCAGTGAAAAAATTTGCTCTTTCAGTTCTGCTTGTGTGAAGAGGGGGTACGCAACTGCTGTTTTACCATGGACAGCTTCAACACGGATGGAATCGGTGGGTAAGAGTGCCCGCACTCACTCATGTATCCGTTCCGCATCACATATGAAAGGTTTCCGTAGGGCATAGCTCGCCCCACGGGCCCTTGTTCACATTTTCCACTAGATCTTGCCAATAGCGGGCCTTGCTGTTGTTAATCAATTTGCATAGTTATTTTCTGGCTGACTTATATGTTGCTTCCTGGTTGCATGCCTCGTTACGGTTCTGTGCCCGCTGAGCCTCACGCCGAAGCTTGTGATACTCAATTCACTCTTCAGCGATTTCAGTTGACCACCAGGACACTGGGCGCTTGCCGTGCCAAAGTTTTTGACGGGGTATTGAAGCGTTGCAAACAGTCGTGCTGATGCTCATACGAATCACCCTGCAGGTAAGCACATGCTGTGAGCATCTTGATAAAACTCTTGATGTCAATTCTTCCAAAATTCCAGCCAATTGTAAGGGATCAAGAGCTTGTACATCAGAAAATAACATCACTGATCTCAAGGAAAATATACTGATAATCACTGGCTGATTAGCCCTCTTATATTCTCCAATTGTGTACTAAAGACTCTGAAGCGAAGATCATGTCCGGGATGGTTTTTTATAGCCAATACGATGAAAAGTCGGCGTATTTCTGGTGTTTAGTACAACAAGCGCCATCTTGGCTGCCATTACTAAGATTCGTTTTTCCCATAGATCTGTTTGAGGCATTCCCAATTCGATTTTTTAAAAGTCGAAGTCTCCTCCAACTAGCACGTTACCATCTGCCTTCGAGACAGCGCCTCAAAAAGCATTAAACTTGGCTTGAAAAGATGATATCGGTTCATTCAGCGTTAGATACATGCTAAAGCAGGTGGTCCCTGAGCACCGAAACCACATAAAACTATCCCCCTGTCCACATTTCTCCGCCTGGAAATTACTGTTCCGAGCCCAGATGGTAGCAGTACCAGTTTCATCAGAATACTATGATGCACAACTTTTATTTTAGTGGTGCTGACTCAGTAGCAAAAAGTCAGCGTTCATGTCCCTTGCAAGCTGCTTAAGCTGATTTTGGGCGGTTGAGCTGTGGTGTTGGTTTAACTGCAGGATGCGAATCAAAGTTCTGATTTGATCCCAAGACGTGCCCAAGATTTAGTCTTAGTTCAGCGTCCTTACAAAGGATGCAGTGTGCCTCCTTGGTACATAACAAAGGCACGTAAAGCAATCGGGAGGTACTGCTTTTTGCAGCAGATGGTTCACCCTATTCCACTTTATTTGGCTTCCTTCTCAGTTAGATTGATGTTAGCCATTCAATGTCTTCAATTGTTTTCTGGTATCGCTTTAACCCTGATTTTGGCGAAAATCTTCTTGACTGCATCATATAATTCTTCTTTATTATTGGCTTCTGCTCCAAACTTGACCAGTAAATGACTAAAATAGCATACGTAGGTCATACTTCTTTAGTAACAGTATTGATCCGTCACATTGTATCTGTATAAAATTGACTATCCTTGGGTTTCACGAGCAGAACCTGCCTCTCCACTGTGAATTTTTTCACTGCTTTTATCAGGTGCACCCATGTACACGCTAAAGTGTACATGGGTGCTCCGTTCGCTGAAGCATTTCTGGGAAAAGTTTTGGTGGCTTTCTCGGCTATTTTTATTAGCACTATCTGGGAATCCTGTTTTAATGTTCCATGTTCATGCAGTGCTTCTTTTTTCCTCCTTTTATCTCAGTCTTCTTTAATTGGCCTAGAGGCGATTATTTTGAAAGTGTGTGACGGTGGGACGTCCTGTGCTTCCTTAATAGATAAAGCCCTTAGCTCTTGTGCCCTTCATATCTACTCTGGCTTTCAACTAGCTCCACCAATGATGTTTCTCTGGTCTAGGAGCTTTTTTAGCCCCAAGTGTTTTTCAGGTTACATACAGATTTAATTTTGTTTTGGAATGCTTTCATTTTTCAGATTAGACTTCCTTCGTAGACCATAATATAGTACATATAATATCAGCTCAAGAGATATTATACTATCTAAGCTTCTCTCTGGCAAAAAGTTATCTGCTTCGGTTTCTGAATGCAAAACTTTAGACATCTGCACGCGATTAAACGAGTGTCTAGCTAAAATTTGCTTTTTGAGCTTTTTCGTTCAGTTGTCCGTTTGTCTTCATTCGTTAATTCTTTATTGCTTAATTAAGTCTTTAGTGTCTGTTGATACTGCAAATTCTATGTCACGCGATAGACCCCGTGTTTTCTCAGAACCACCCATTTTGTGACTTCTTCCCCTCTACATGACACAGAAAGATGAGTTGAGCGGGAGTTGTTTTTGAGAACGGACGAGCCGGAAAGATGTGTGAGCTTTGAAGAATATGAAGTTATGTTGAGATGGGATGCCCGGCTCCAGTTTGCTGACGACTCTCGGCTTCTTAGTTGCATACCTGTAATTTAAAATTGCCAGCTTGCTGATGACTAGCGACACCTTAGCCTCACGTACTCCTACAATTACTTCCAGCAACCAAAAACACATTCCGCAGACAGTCTGGTTCGAGTTGAGCCGTAGTCGAGGCAGGACAGATTGGGCAGAATAATATTTTAAAAGGATTTTCATGGCATTAAAATTTGGAAGAAATTGGAAATTTCAGGAGCTGCGGAGTTTTGGAGGATTGCGGAATTTTGGCGGAAGAAGGAATTTGTTTTGAAATTGTGGAAAAAGGAATGGCGCTAAGCGCCTGGGCAAGGCGCGTAGATCAAGCAGAAGTAGGAAAATAAGTGGAATGGTCGGAGTGGACAGAAACAGTTAAATTGGAATAGCAGTATTTGGAAAAAACACAAAAAAGAAAAGATTATTATTAATTATTATTATTTTTCTTTACAATACAATTATTTTGCTATTTGGTCTTTTAATCACCAGGCAATAAGGTTTTAGTTTTTTTGCTTTCTATTATTTGTTCGCGCGAATATTTCAAGCTCTGAGTTTCGAGTGTGGAGTTCTTGACGCCGAGTATGACTATCTTTTGGTTGAGATGACCTTAAGAGTGAAAAAGATGTTCAACTTGAGTTTGCAGATCCTCAACTTTTCATTCCATATAAGCAAATCGATTGGGCAGCAGTTAGTGCTGACCTTGATGCAAAATCGAAGGGAATTTCGATCAAAAGACCGAAAAATCTTTCTATTCCTGAAACCGATGAAGGAATTGCATGTATAAATTTAACCCATGATATGTTTATTTCAAAGATCTCCATTAAGAAATTTTCAATGAATTACTTTTATCGAGATTCGCCAGAAGAAATCCTGGAGGTTCATCGTAGATGCAGTTGGCTTAGAAAGCTTCTCGCGAGAATCTACCACCACAATTTAAATACGATAAGCTGGGAGAATAAACGTACTCAGCTAGTGATTACGAATGAACTCGAGAAGAACCATGGTTTTTGCTAACGAAAGATTTAAACAGGCACTGGAAAGTATCAAACCAGGTCCTTGTATGTTTCTTCATATCAATAGGATAACTGGCAGAAAAAGAATACCCAGGGTCCTCACTTATAGTGGATCCATGCTCATGGATAACAAAGTTATCGCTGACTCTATCGTAAAATGTTTTGCGAAAGTTCTTCAAGAAGAGAAAGCAAGTGAAGACTCTTCCGTTACTTAGCAGCACCACAACGAATTTCGACAGAGACCACGAGCAATTGTGCTTGACCAGATTCAAATCTCTCTGACGCACCTACTGGCCACGGTCTATTTGTCAGTCCTGAGAGATTCTCTTTGTTGGCACTGGAGCAAAAATCCAAAAAAAATCAGCAAGGGCTGATGGAATCTGCAATTATATACTTCAAAGGCTTCTCCATGTTTTCTTTGTTTTCCG
This sequence comes from Odontomyia ornata, assembly GCA_963969285.1. NCBI lineage: Eukaryota > Metazoa > Arthropoda > Insecta > Diptera > Stratiomyidae > Odontomyia > Odontomyia ornata. Next base: position 413,204,770 of record OZ017738.1, on the reverse strand, counting down.
CGCGATAATTTTGAATAATTGCATTAACATTTGCTACTTCCCTCAACAATAGAAATGCGCAAAAATATTTGCAATTGAAGTCGAGGAGTACTGACACAGTCGATACTCGACCGATTTTGGTGCTTTCAAATATTGGTAAGCTGCTTGAAAGAATAATAGTTGAAGGCATCATACAATTCTCTGGTGGGGCAAGAATTGTGCCGGAAAGACAATTTATCTCCAAAAAAGCCTAGTCCACGGTGGATGCTATGGCCGTGTTCCAAGTCGATATAACGAGAAGTTGGTGCAACAATAAGCTTATTGTAGCTTGCCTGATTGATGTGGAGAAAGCCTTTGACTCTGTATGGATCAATGGGCTTCTCTACAAAATGATAAATTTTGGCTTTCTGGCCCATATTATAAAAGTTTTAGGCAGCTTCCTGAGGGGACGAACTGCCTTTGCAGTGGCTGGCGGAGCTAGATCAAACCAATTTTTTATTGACTCGGAGGGCCCGCAGGGGTCTATATTGGGCCAATTTATTTTATATATATTCAGCTCTGATGTTCCGGGCGTAAGAGGCGAATATAAGCCGGAATCCAGGTGATTCTCTTCGCTGACGACTTGTTAGTGTGGTCATCTGAGCACAATTTGCGCTTTGCTAAGATGAGGCTCCAAAAATATTTGGAATCTCTTATTGCATAGTGCCGGGAATGGGGAATTAAGATTAAATGCAAAGAAAAGTGAATTAATTGTGTTCAAGGACCCCCACAAAAACTTTGGTCATCGTGCAAGAGGCATCTGTGACTCCAGGATTATGTTGAATGGGCCGATAGTCCATTGCTCTAGGCAAACGAAGTAATTAGGGGTCGTTTACAACAGGAAGGCTACCTTCAGTGCTCACGTTAACTATATTTTGAAAAAAGTGACTTATGTGTACCACCTTTTTATACATTTTTTCAGGAAACTGTCAACAGTGGGCAAGTAAGTCAAGGTTTTCGGCTATAAAACCTTGATTCGTCTGATTATCACATATGCGGTGATGCTATGGAATAGAGCTCCGAAAACAACATGGGGCAAAAAAGGATAGTGGAGCGAAAAATCCGTTGGGCTTGCACAGGCCTATACAGACGGGAGGACGGACGGTGTTACTTCAATGAGGCACTGTACCAGAAGGCAGCAATAAGACACCAAACTTCTTTTTATAATCTATTCATGTTTGATAATATTGTGGGTGTCAACATTTTAAAGTTTTGACTTCTCGAAAAATTAATATTGTGATCCAAATAAAGTAAATTATTATTGAACTCCAGACAAATCCCTAAAGCACAACCCGCACAAACATTGTTGCGTTGAGTTATATATAAATTGTATATATTGTTTCATGTCCACACAATTCTGCGAACTGATGTCGCAATTTTTGTCGCAACTGCTTATAACATCATGATCAGCATTGATTGAAGAAAGGAAAACAAATGAAGTCAAAAGCGTGTACTCGGAAGCACAAGAATGGTCCAAGTAGATACATGATCAATATCTGCAAGTTAACAAATGACGTCACTGCGTGTATTCAGAACTTCTTGAATATCTCAGGTAGTTCTCGTCAGAACATTTGCCAATATACGAGAAATGGGTTGAAAGACTAGAGACCCGATTTAAAGCCGAGCTGAATGAATGGGGGATATAGTAAAACTGCGATGAGAATATAGCACAAATTGAAGGCAATTTTGACAGATAGTGAATTAAAAGCTGTTGGTGATATGTATATTTCAAGGCAGTTGAAACATAAATTGATAATACAAGTGAAAAGTGAATTAAAGTACAATTTGTAAAATAGTGTAATTAATTATTGTGCATTCTTAGTGAACAAACTTTTTAACTTAATCTTAAAGACAGTGCGTTTTCACTTTCCCGGGGCATTAAACTTATCTACCGCGAATTGTAACACGCGACATAGTGTCGAGAAGTGAGAAATTTTGAAAGTGAAAACTTTTAAATATTTTTTTAGTGTACAATTATGAAATTTAACGTGAAAACTCTTGGAAAAAGCTGAAATAATAAAAATGCCACAAAGCCCACATTAAAAAATTAATGAACTGACCATGCCGGACCTTAAGGAAGAGTCGGAACAGCGAAATCTGGCTACACAAGGTACAAAGGCCACACTGATTGCACGCCTGTGTGACGCGATTGTATCAGAAAGCGTGTATCTGGATTGGAGTGAGCCCTCAGATGCGGAAAAAGGCACAGAAAGTGGAGAAACAGAAACACCAAAATCAAAGGAACCAGAAAATGCGCTGATGCAAGGGCGAAGCTAAATGAATAATCAACAAAATTAAATGAGAAATCATCAAAGCTGGACCAACTAGCATTCAAAGTCAAGGCAGACATCACACAGACGCTGGAGGAACAGTCAACGAAGCTATACCAACAGGCAATCGAAATCAAGGCAGATTTGCAAAAACAGTCAACCGAAGTAAAAGCGGAGCTTGGTAGTCTGAACAACCAAATTAAATGTGTCGAGGAAAAAGTTTATCAGGTCGAGGAGAAGGTCAGCCAGGGTGAGGAGAGAATTAACCATGAGATGGAAAAAAATCAATAAAAAATTGGAGGCAGTGAAGGCAGTAGCAACCACCTCACCAACCCCGCTTATAGCCACAGCGCAAAGCAAATTCAGAAATGTGAAAGCACCAATATTCGACGGGCAAACGGTCTGGAGTATTCACAAAATCCAGCTTGGAGCTGCCACTAGGACAAATCACTGGAATGAGCAGGAACGAGCAACTGCATTAATTCTTGCTCTAAGAGGCCCAGCTACCGAGCTTTTGCAGACCATTCCCGTTGAATCGCACTCAAACTCGGCTGGTATAATGAATTCGCTTGACATGCGTTATAGAGGCAATCATCTAAAGCAGATTTATCGGTCACAGCTACGGCATCGGATGCAGAAGTTTGGCGAAACCCTACAGCAGCTACCCCAAAATACCCCAATATATTACCCAGCTTACGACCCCACACATCGAGATGACGCTCCATCAGCATTCATGAGCACATTTAAGGACCATGAATTGCAATAAAAAGTGCGTTCAGCTCAAAAGCAGACAGTTGAGGACGCATTGGCTTATAGTCTGAATTTTGAGGCTTTGTGACTCGTACCACTGCCCGGGTTTGCGAGAAAGTGACAGTTTAGTGCAAGCGAGAGCCGCAGGTGAATGGTGCGCCTAGATGCTGGAATTGCGGAAAGAAGGAGCACCTGCCAAGAGACTGCAAGAAGCGAGGAAAACCTAGAAGATCTATACCGAGTCAAGATCCCAGAATGGAAGCCCTTCAAGCAGAGGGGTCAAGAAACATGCAAGAGCCAACTTCGTGGGGCAAGGGTTGGTTAGGAGGATCGATGTCCCCAGCACCACCATCACCGTGTCAAGACTAGATCGTGGAGAAGCGGTCTTATGCCTTCCGGGTCAAGTTGATGGAGATCAATGCACCAGAACAATCGACGCTGGTGCAACCCGATTGATTGTCCGACCAGACCTAGTGAGGCAACAACTATTTCACAAGGGCAGGATTTTCTCACTACGGACAGCTACGGGAGAAACTGCACCTGTTCATGGAGATACAGTTGGGAAACCTTGCATTCCGACATTATTTTCTGGTCGCGAACATTATGGATGATTGCATTCTCGGAATGGATTTTCTGCGATATTATGGAATCACTTTGGAGTTAGGCAATGGCGGAATGTTGAAGCATTGATGGAGAATCCAAGCATCCGAATTCCCAAGATAAATGTGGTAGTATGTACTGACACGGATATACCAAAATCTTCGGAGAGCATTGTATGGACCAAGCTTGATGGTGATCCTGGAGATCACCGATCTTATCTGATAGATCCAATGAAGACGTCGGCATTGCGTAGTTTGACTATGGGACGAAGCCTTGTTAGATCTTTAAGGAACGGATACATTCCGGTTAGAGTCTTTAACACCATAGACTCAACGACATGCATCAAAGCGGGAAAAGTCATCGGTAGCTGCCAGCTCTTTTTCACCATCGCCTCTTTGGAAGCTACTCACGACCATCAGTGGAAAAAGAGGCAAGACACAGAGAAATTCGGGGAACTCACGTCTACAATATTGAAGTAGACCAAATTGGCAGTGCAGCTATCCAAACATGCCTCTGATCTGGTCACCAAGCACAGTGACATCTTCTCAACGAGCCCGGATGGTCAAGACCAAACGATTATTGTAACTGACGTCATAGATACACAGGGAGCCAAGCCGATTCGACAACCACCGAGACGTCTTCTCATAGCAAAACAAGGAGCGATGTTATCGAGCCTTCTCTCAGATCATGAGACATGCCAGTAGTTTTAGTAAAGAAAAAGGATGGTAGCACTCATTCTTTTGTCGACTTTAGGCATCTTAAAGACGTCACAAAGAAAGATCGTAACCCGTTTCCATGCAATGACAACATCATGGATACTTTGGCCGATGCAAAATAGTTTACTGCATTCGCTCTCAAGTGTGGCTACTGGAAGGTAGAAATCGACAAGAGGGACCGAGAGAAGACCACGTTTTTAGCTGGGACCCGATTGTGGAAATTATTGGTGATGCCATTTGAGCTTTGCAATACTCCAGCCGCCTTCGAACGCCTAGTGGAATAAGTGCTACGAGGCCTAACCTGGAAGACCTGCTTGGTGTACCTAGATGACATCATTGTTATCAGGAGAACATTCGCAGAGCATGTGCGGAACCTAGAAGAGGTGTTCTCCGGATTGTGACTGGCGAATCTGAGACTTAGTCAAGACAGGTGTACCATTATTGCAGCTGAAGTAAAATCCCTAGGACACGTTGTATCAGCAGAAGGGGTCAAAACAGAAAATTGAAGCCGTGTAAAGCTGGCCTACAACAAGCTCCAACTACGAAGTTTTCTGGGTCTGTTGACCTACTATCGAAGATTCGTCAAAGACTTTGCCATAAAAACTAAGTGTCTCCATCAGCTACCCGAGAAGAATCGTCTGTATGTCTAGAATGAGCAATGCTAGGCAGCTTTGAAGAGGAAGTTGTATGAATTACCCGTGCTAGCATATCCAAAATCCGAAATAATGTTTTAGTTGATGCCGATGTGAGCAATGGCGGGATTGGAGCCGTAATCTCCCAGCAGATTGATGGCAAAGAAATAGTCCTCTCGTATTACAGTCGATTTATTTCAAAAAGTGAGAGGTACTACTGTGTCACCAGGAAGGAGCTATAAAAGAGGCCACCAATCAGTTCCACGAGTACCAATATGGCCAGAAATTTGTTCTTTGAACAGACTATGCATCGCTGAGATGGCTGCTTAACTTTAAAACACCGAGGGACAAATTCCGAGGTGCATTGAAAGATTGCAGCCATTCGACTTTGAAATTATTTATCGGAAGGGCGTAGTTAGTGGAAATGCTGACGCCCTCTCTCGTCGTCCATGTTCAAATAACTGCAAGCATTGCCGATGGAATAAGGAACAGGAGCCGAGCGTTGATCTGCAAGTAAAAACGACGAATTTGATGAATGTTGGTTATTGGAGGAGCTAGCCGATGAAGACATCGGACCATTGCTCGTATGGAAGGAGACAACTGGGCGACCTGAGTGAAAGGAAGTTTCGATGCATGGCACCACCTTGAAAAGTTATTGCAACCAATGGAAATGGGAAACGACGGATGGCAGCTCCTATAGGATGCAAACCATACTTCCCGAAAGCCGAATCCTCGATGTGGTTAAGGAAATGCACCAAAGACCTTCGGGAGGCCACCTTAGTGTTAAAAAGGCCTTAGCAAAATTGCGGGACAGGTTATCTGGCTCCACGCTCGAGAAGCCGTAGAGGACTGGTATCGTAGATGCACCATTTGCGCTTCCGTCAAAGATCCAAAGCAACGACTGAGAGGACAAATGCAAACCCATAACGTGCGGGTACCGTTTAAAAGGATTGCTGTTAACTTCACAGGACACTTTCTTGAATCCAAATGGAGCAATCGATACACGTTGGTGATGGCCAATTATTTCAGCGAGTGGCCCGACGTCTACCTCATTCCCAACCAGGAAGTAACTACTGTACCCGAATAGCTAGTGTTAAATTGGGTCAGTAGGTACGGCGTACCTTGTGAACTATATACGAATCAAAGCCAAAACTTAGAGTCACTAGTTTTGGGCAAAATGTGCAAGCTGCTGGGAATACGGAAAACGAGGACAACACCGCTGCATCCCCAATCCGATGGAACGTGTAATCAGAAGAACAAGAATGGACCAAGAAGATCCATGGTCAATATTTGAAAGTAAACAAGTGACGTCACTGTATGTTCTCAGAATTTTTTGAATATTTCAGATACTTCTCGTCAGAACATTCACCAATATACGAGAAACGGATTGAATGACTAGAGACCTATATTAAGCCGAGCTGAATGAATGGGAGAGATAGTAAAATTGCTATGAGAATAGTGCACGAATTGAAGAAGATATTGATTGATAGTGAAGTAAAAGTTTTTGGTGGTATATTTGAAGACAGCCGAAACATAAATTGATAGTACAAGGAAAAAGTGAATTAAAGTGCAATTTGTGAAATAGCGAAATTAATTATTGTGCATTCTTGGTAAATAAACTCTTTTGGCTTAATTTAAAAGACACTTTCACTTTCCCGGGACATTAAACTTATCGGGCGCGAACCGTAACACGCGACAATATGTTAAAATTAGAAAAAATCCCCAAATAAAGATCTTGAAGAAAAAAATCTTGAATCTTGATTCATTCCGCATAATATATCTATGTACAATATATCGAATAAATAAATGTAAATAGACTGTGTACAATAAAAATGAGTTTTTGATGCTAGTTGGCTTTTTCCCATTAAACGCGTGTTTTATTTCATAAATAAAATCGGTAACCGCGAGGATTTGGCACGTTGACAAAGTTTCGAATGCACAATATCTTAGGCGCTGTTGTTTTTGGTGAGTTCAGAAAAGTCACATCTGTTTGGTCCCCTTCGGAGCCGCTACTCTTGTTAACATTTGCAGTCGCTTTTTTTGGTCCCATGAATATGTTCACAGAGCAGTAAGGCCATACAAGGATTGAGACAAGTTCTAACAGGACATTTTCTCAGGGCCAAACCAGTGCTTATCGGGAGTCCTTCTCAACCCAACGTTCATTATCAATTTAACTGTGCAAATTTTGAACGTACTCTCAGCTCTGAAGTTTCACCGGGACGGAGACGGTATGATCCTTATATTGGAGCTGTGTGAATGTCACCTTGTTTCGCCGTGCTATGTAACTAGATCCAAAATATCATATCTGCCAGCCCAAAACTCCAGTTTCAGTTCAATGTCCTATTTGTAGTCCAAATATCGTTACCAGGTCGTATTCCGTGAAAGATCCTTACGGAAATCTCTACCTTCCCAGGGACGTGAGGATTGCATTCCCCAACGAATGCCAGCTTCCAAGAAAACTCTTGTCAACTGGTTGTCTCCCTGAGAAGGTGCGGACGTATTAATAAACAATAATAACAGAAAGATTAGGGTGCTCAAAGATAGAAATGAAATTGGTTGAACCGCGCAAAGGAAAACTATTTTCATCTAACACCGAAAGCTTTAATTATGTTATGTACAAATCAATTTTCTAATAAATTCTAAACGATGGATTCATTTCTCCAAAAAAAACATTGTGCACGTGTTTTAATATCAACTTTCTTCCTTTCCGAAAACTAGCAACAATAAACTGTGAAGCATTAAAATTTTCTACGCATTTTCATCAAACTTTTGCCTTGGATAACATCCCTGAACATTTATGTTATTCCTTAGAACTGCCAAGGCACTTGTTGCCTGAAAATCTAATGAAAATTTCCACACGTGCAATTCCGAATTCCATTCTATTCATTGAATTAATTTAAAGACTACGAGTCCTTCAACGCTAAGAAGAACTCATCAAGCAGAATTAATTCCAGGAAAATGTGAGGACCACATTTCATGCATTCCTTATAGTCAAAGGAAAATCAGTGAATGGAATTTTGAAGATTTTCTTGAAATATCATTTCTTTCACTGAAACTTGTTAATAAATCTCAAGTTCTTGACAGAATTTGATTACGCAGGACAACGAACTTTGAACCTGTTTTACATTATTCGAGGGAAATTCGCCTGACTCACACCAATCAGTTCACAAGGAGACTGACCGAACTGAATAAATCATTACAAATTACGGAAATTACGTTTATGATTCAGTTTATTTTTATTACTAGGCTTACATAGCTTTAAGTCAAAGAAACGATGAACTGCCTTCTGCTAAAGCGTTTGCTCGTACTGTGTTGTGAATTACAGATATAAGCACTTTTCCATCGCAAGACTTGTCTGTGAATGAAGAAAATTTTCCATATTTCCCAAGTAGCTCAACATTTTCCAAATGACGCCCAGTCAAAACATTCCTTACCCACAGTCATAGCAAGTTCGTTAAATTTTAAAAGTATTTTCACAGCACGACTACAATAAATTTTCAGGAAAAGCATAAATGAATTTCCTAAAAGGAAAAGTCAAAGGAACCACGGGAGTCAACATTATTTACATTGGGAGTACAGAGGTTGTAATTTTGTTCAGTGACGCTCATTATGATCAGGGAAACAGAAGGCAGAATGGGGTGTAGGTCGTCCTGCAAGAATTCCCACCTGGGTGGTGGTTGTCGAGGCTGGATGGATGGCGGAATTTTAATTATGACCTGATAACAGCAACGGTGGTTAAATATACAAAAAGCTCCCCAGCAGTAAGATGTACTCAAAATCGGCTCGTTTGTGGGTAGTAAAGCTATTTAGTGCAAGTACCCACATTGGAGGACGTAGTTTCCATGCTCCTGCTTGTGCTAGCAATACTGTAAAGGATGGCCCAGAAAGGCGACAGGGGGCAGCAAAAGTAAATTAATTATTTCTTGTTTGATGGTTTCGTGATTGATGTTTTTGTTAATTTTCCGCGTACATAATTTGAACGTTTGTGAAATTTACGTTCATTCGTTGGTCCATTCATTCATTTTCTGCTGCGCTCAATGGCGCTGTGATTTTCTTTTATGTCAGTTAGTTTGCGTAATTGGAAAATGTTTCTATTGTTTTAGCCACTGGCAATTATTCATTGGAAAGTGTTTCAATGCAAAGTGTAAATGAGAAGTGCTTAATCAACGGTTATTCATTGTAGGCAGGCCTGCATTAGACAGCTTGGAAATTCAATTAATTAAAGCTTTTGTGTGATTAATTGAGTGATAGAATTGAAGTCAGCATGCCGAAAATCTCATTATTCATGGTTAAATTTAATAGTCCTTAAGAAATAACATAGAATTGAGAATAGGGGTACAGTGGTAAAAATTATAAAAAATGGTTGTGTTTGAAATATCACTGGTAGCTTACAAAATGGCTAAAGATATTTATGTAACCACGCCTGCCTTTCGTGCGAAACACGGAAGGTGAATATGACACTAAAGCTTTCGAAATTTGATTTGCAAATTTTGAAACGGCATTCCCTATGTCCTAATTCTGTGATTTCCGTATGGAGTGCAGGCTAGCAACTCCTGTTCAAGTCATTTCCAGAACTTCGAGTCAGTTGTGGCAGAGCCACTTATATACAAGTGTAAGGAGTAAGACTAGTCCACGCTAGGAATCGGTTTTGCTCTTCCCGTGTCATTTATTAGAGCAGAGAGCTACCTCAAACATATTGTAACATGTACAAATAATTCTGCGAGCTACTGTCGCAATTGTTTTCACAACCATTAACAACATCATGATCAAAAAGAGAATGTACTCGAAAGCAAGAGAATCCACCAAGCATAATCAACGTCCGAAAGTGACGTCACTGCTCGAATATTCTAGGTAGTTCGTCAGTGTACAAGAAATGGATTGAATGACTAGAGGCCCTATATAAAGCCAAGCTGAATGAATAGGGAAATTCATTACAACCGCGATATAGTAAAACTGCGATAGTGAGGAGTGCGAATTAAAAGCGATATTGATTGTGAAGTGATAGACAGTTGAGTTAAAAATTTATAGAGAAAATGAAAAGTAAAATTAGTGAAAGCTTTAAATTGATGATTGTGCATTTTTTAATAAATAAACTCATTTAATTTAAAAGACATTGCGTTTTCACTTTCCCGGAACATTAAAATTATTGGCCGCAAACCATAACACGCGACAATGTATATAACCACGGACTAGATATATCAAACACACCATCTTCCTCGTAGCACTGAGGGCTCATTGCAAGAGGTGTCACAGGAATATCCGCGGGATATTGAAGAGAGTCCCCACCGCAAAATTGTAATGGATATTAAGCAAATAACAAAAATTTTTATAAGGCTAAACATCTCGGTAATTTGAAGAAAGAGCAGGCTTTAGGTTAATATGCTAAAACGAAAATCACGTCATCACTGTATGCCTTAACGATAAATGCAAGGTTCCAATAAGTTTCAAGAAGGAACGAGATTATATTGAATGTTTGAGCAGATTGTGCACTCAATTTTGGAAGCTGACACTCAGCCCGTATTGATTGCTGACAGGGAATTGAATTAAATATCTTTTAGAATTTTTTATGATGCAAGTGTAAAATGGAGCATGATATGCCAAAGTTTGTTCCATGGCTGGAACTACTTACGGCGGTGGAAGAATGCCATGTCCGTGTTAGCTATACACCTCACACTTGAACTAAGTAACTCAGTCCAAGGAAAAGAAAGTAGAACATTAATAAGAAGTCCCGTACATAAGCTGCAACTCTTGTCACCAGATTGCGACTACGACGTCATCGTCAGAGAACCCTTTGTCTGTAAGCGCCTCTCAAGCCCAGAAGGCTAGGTCGCTATATGTTGTAGTTTACGCTAATAATATAATAAATTAACCACTTATATGCAAACTACTAAGAATAAAAGTTGGATGCATGAGGGGTTAACCACAGAGAAAAGGCCCTGTTACACTTAATCACACCTTGTTTAGATAAACAAGTGTCGCATGTATATGTGGAATTCCAATAACGCCAAATGAAGACGCGTTCGCTGTTGCTGCGAAAATAGGAAATCTGCTGGGAGTGGATGGAGAACAAAACCTGCCGAAATTCGCAAAGCGCAACATTATCAACCGACAACAAATCAACGCATCAATGGTTGTTCGTTTCGCTACGGAAGAAGCGAGGGATCTGTGGCTAGTTGCAGCAAAAGCAAAGCGAGACCAACTCATCTGTAGAAATTTCCACGATAAATTTCCAACTAGCAAATTCTACCTAAATGCTCACTTGACCCAACATTTTAAAAGGCTTCTTTACTTGACAAAAAAATTTGCGAAAGAAAATAATTTTACGTACGTATGGTTTAAGAATAATAGTATTTTTATTGGAAGATCTGAAAATGATCACGTTCATAGAATCAATTTCGAGAATGAATTAAACGTAAATTTGTTCAAATGAATGTAATTAACGTAAATAACAAATGTTTGAAACGTTGGAATCATATATTCCTACAGAACTAATCGATTTTCACGATCAATCAACTTTTGAAGCTGACACAACCCTTTCATGCTATTTAATAAGTATTCATTTAATAGTAGCTTGAAAATCCTACACCTCAACATAAGAAGCGTAAAAAAAAACTTTGATGAATTGGTGATATTATTGAATGAGTTAGATATTTCTTTTGATGTGATTGTGTTAAGTGAAACGCATCACAGTTGTTACATTGATGACTTCAGTGTTATAGCCCCGAGTTTTCAGTTATCTGAATTCAATATGTTTGATACAATTTTATGCCGTAACAAAAATGACGGTGTGATAGTCTTTGTCAAAAATACTTACTTTGCTCAGAGCGAAGAAATTACGTGCATGGAATCAACGGGGTTAAAAATTAATATCCATTTGCCAAATCAAAGGTCATCCGCAACATACGCGATTTATAAATCACCTACGATTAATGACTCAGAATTTATTTTGAAGCTTCATTCCATTTTAGGAACGAATAGCAACATACGTAGTGATTACGATATAGTGGTTGGTGATATTAATATAGATATTATTGACCACAATAGAATCACAAACGAATATTTAACAGCTGTAGGTAGTTTAGGTTTTTTATCTCTTATAAACAAATACACTCGTGTTAATGGTAATCAAAAATCGTGCCTTGATCAAGTTCTTATTAGACAAAAAAACTTCGATAGTCTTGCAACAGTTCCGATTATTTTGCAGAACTCAATAACTGATTATTATACTATACTGATAAATATAAACATGGATTATCAAAGCAATCAAAAAGTTAAACTTAATAATAAAGAAATAACTAAAATATGCTACGAAAAACCAAGGAGTCAATTATCAAAAATAGATTGGAGTCAAGTTATCTGTACGCAAGATAATGCAAACATATCAGCGAGTAAGTTTTTATCAACATTAAGAGACAATATTCATCTCTGCTCGACAAAACTGTTTATTTCCAATAAACTTAAACCACTGAAACCCTGGGTAACCCAAGGTATCATGAAATCAATTCGTAACAGAGACAAAATTAAGCAAAAATTAAATAAACAACCATTTAACATGCAACTAGCCCTATATTACAAAAAATATAGAAATAAATTAAATGAAGTAAAAAAACATGCGAAGAGAAACTACTATCAAAAACAACTCGAAGTGGCTAATAACAGCAACAAAAAACTTTGGGAAATTGTTAAAAACAACACCAATAATAAAGAAAAACAAAGCGCACTTCACGAAATAGTGAACCATATGTGGGTAACAGACAACAACTCTATTGCTGATGAACATAATATTGCAAATATGTTCAATAATGCTTTTTTAGGAGTCGGTAATATAGAAGTAAACACCACATGGAACGAACCAAATAACGAGTCCTACGGTTCCGATATGTTGTGCAATTTTCACTTATCCAACATCAGGGCTATAGAAATTGAAAGTATCATCAGTTCTCTGAAAACAAATACGTCGGCAGGTTGGAATGATTTATCTCCTACAACATATAGAAGAATTAAAAACGAAATCAGCAAACCGCTCACCCTTTTATTCAATAAATGCATTGTCGAAGGAATCTTTCCAACTGATTTCAAGAAGGCGATAATTATACCAGTACATAAAAATGGAGGGAAACTAGAAACTAATAACTACCGACCAATATCTCTTCTGCCGGTAATAGCTAAAATTTTTGAGGGATGTATCACAAATCGACTGACAAAGTATTTGTCTGAAAATGATATTATATCAAGCCATCAATATGGTTTCAGGGAAGGCATGAGTACAGAAGACGCTGTCTTATCAGTAACAGACTTTTTGTACTCAGAAATCGATGCCAATAACAAACCCTTGGCAATTTTTATGGATCTTTCAAAGGCTTTTGATACAATTTCACATCAAATTTTGATATCAAAACTAGAAAAAATTGGTATAGAAGCCAATCCCTTTAAACTCCTTAAATCATATTTATCTTTGAGACAACAACGAGTCAGAGTGTTAAGTACGCAAAGCGATTGGTGCACGAAAGACAAAGTAGGTTTACCACAAGGGACAGTGCTATCGCCGTTACTATACAATATTTACGTAAACGATCTTCTCAATATAAAATTGAGTAGCAAATGCAAGGTTGTGGCTTTTGCTGATGACACTACCCTATTAGTTTCATCAACAACTTGGATTGGACTTAGCATATAGCAGAAATTGCAATGACTCGGATCCATAACTGATTGCAAAGACAAAGGCTTCGCCTTAACTCCCGCAAAACACAGGTGTTAACCTTCTCATTGACATCTCCGGGTCAGCCATCATATCGGACTCTTAAACTGCACGAACTAAACAGCCATAACACTAATAAAGGGCATACAGTGTGTAAGTGCCAAGACTTAGTTATTGTTGAGAAAACAAAGTACCTAAGGTCATAATGGATCGTAACCTCAAATGGAATTCCCATTCTGAATACATTAATGGAAAACTCAGAAGGTGCATATTTCTCTTTATTTCATTACGAGATGTGTTGACAATACTGCAACTGAAAATAATCTACTATGCTCTAGTTCAATCTCTAATCTCTGTATATCGGTATGGGGAGGTACATTTAAGACCCATATAGAAAATTTAGAAGTTACACAAAAGACTATACTCAAGACAATGTTCAAGTTACTTAGAATATTTCCATCATCAGAATTATATGACTTAACAGGAGTACTTGACATAAGAAAACTATATATCAAATCTGCAGCTATTTACACATTTAAAGCGCAAACCCGTCAGGTTTCAAGCAATGTCTATAATACTAGATATAATTATTATAGAATCAATGTACCTACTTGTAATAAAACACAATCACAAAGATATATTCAATATATTGGCCCAAAAACCTTCAACTTGTTGCCAGAATTCATCAGATGTGCTAATATATCAGAAATCTTTAAACTTTACATCAAAAAATGGCTTCTTAGTATGTCTGGTGAAGAATTTTCAAGAACATTTAATTATATCAATTGAAAATTTTAATTTTCAAACAGTGTTATTACTACTAAATAGTAAAAATTGCGTAGGCAACTAATTTGTTTAACCAAACTCGTCTCTCAAGCCCTGCTTTTGAGGAGTTGTCATAGCAAAAATTAGTCTTAAGTTTTTATGAATTGTCATGTTTCCGTGCTACATAAAGTTATAATAATATGTTGGAAATTTATCTTATCTAGCTGCATTTTTCATCATAAGCAATCAAGAGCTGAAAATTTGAGCACCCAAAAGTTACAAATAAATGAATATCCAGCCTGGATTAATTTATTTCCAATATCCGACAATAATAACAACGCACATTTGTTTGGGTCATTCAATAGTACATTTTGCATTACTATTGAACATATTTGCATTGTTGGCGATAATAATTTGCATTAGCTAGTGTGACGATGGCATGAAATGTCACTAAGTGTACAGCTGAGAAGAACCAGCCAAACATTTTTTATTAAGCATCAGCTGTGCACTTTCCGAACGAGATGCGTCGACAACGGCAGTTGCCGGCTGATTGCCTCTTGACCGGTGGAACGAGGGAATTTTGGCGGGATTGATAGGCAGTCAGTTTTTGGTGGTGATGGCGTGAAGTGATAGTTAGATTGGGTCTGAAAGCGGTTTTGGGATGTTAATCAAACGGTGCCAGCTTCGGGCGAATCGTGCAGGTGGTTTGCGTTTCGGAAAACACTGTGCGAATTTGATTTTAATTTTGATCACCTTAACTGAAAAAAACGTTGGAAACACCGAAAGAAAGCAGAAAATGAACATACATAAGGGGAGCTGCAAAAATTTTAACTAAAAAAAATCGCGAGTGAAAATCTGAATAAGTTTACTATTTACTAGTTCATATGAAAAACATTAGATTTTCAGTAGGGGCGAGAATGCTTCCATGAAGTTAATATCGTTGCAAAGAACAAACTGAAGTTAGATGAAATTGGCATGAGGAAAAACGTTCATTCATATAACTGTATCCGTGATTGTTTGGTCGTAGTGTTCAAGAGTATGATATCGATTGGTCTTGACTTGATTAGTGGAAGCTTTGGGGCGCGTAAAGCCACTTGCCGTAATATTTAGCTAGTGCTTATAAAGCTAAACAATGCAGACAACAAGATCGTTGGGCCTGAATGATCATATTTAAATAATAAAAGTATTCAAGTGCATTACAATAATAAAAATAAGTTGAAGATCGGGAAAAAAGGCGATATACACAAAGGCAAAAGAAGTTTACTGCAAATACATAATAAAAGAGTGAATTTATCGTTTCATTATTTCCCTTAAAAGTCAATACCTGAATAGTAATTTGGCGTTTGTAAAAATAACTCAATAAAAAAATTAATTTTCTGTCTTCGTTGACCCAGTCAGATCAGCGTTTCCTCGGTTTCCCACTGGTCTTCAGCCTTCAGTTCTCTCAGCAAATACCTTTTTGAGTAACCGTTGTTCATCCATACGATTCATGGGGCCAGGCCACCGCAGCTTCCACTGTCTTAGGCTAGGTTCCCAGTTCCACACTCATAGCATAACACAGGTCTCGCTAATACCTCTCAGGCTATCAAGCGATTCTGGAAGGTTGAGGAGGTACCGGATCCACAGCACAATTTCACAGCGACTAAAAAAGCCTGTGCAGTACAATTCACTCAGGCGTCTCAACGTGAGTCCGATGGCCGGTTCTTGGTGCGGCTTGGTGGCCAGGCCACCGCAGCTTCCACAGTCTTACAAATTTTGAGACCTGCGGCTCATCAAAAATTTCATACAGCTCATGGTTGAATCGAATTCTCCGTTGGTCCCCGTCTGGTTTCACTCCGATTATTCGCCTCAAGACCTGTCGCTGAAAGGGGTTCAATATATTTGCGGATGCTTAGGCTAGGGTCCATCTTCCACACCCATAGAATAACACAGGTCTCGTTAATACCTCTCAGGCTATCAAGCGATTCTGGTAGATTGAGGAGGTACCGGATCCACAGCACAAATTCACAGCGACTAAAAACCCAGGCGTCTCAACGTGAGCCCGATGGCCAGTTCTTGGTGCGGCTTCCTTTCAAGGAAGATCCTGAAAGGCTGGGTGACTTGCAAGACATTGCCATACGAAGATTTATGGCAATCAAGCACAGACTGGAGAAGAATCCCGATCTAAGAAAGCCGTATTTCGAGTTCATGGACGAGTACGAACGACTGGGAAATATGGAGCAGATTACATGGTCAGCGAGTAAGGAAGCACATTATTTCATGCCGCACCACTGCGTCCTGAAGTCAAGTAGTATTACCACCAAATTGACAGTGGTTTTCGACGCGTCCATTAAAACATCAACGAACGTTTCCCTGAACGACATCCTATATACCGAACACACGATTCAGGATGATCTGTTTGCGATTTCGATCCGTTTTCGTCTGCCACGCTTCGTTTTATCAGCCGACATTGCTAAAGTGTATCGGCAAATAGTGCTTCAGCATGAGGATTGCCAAGTTCAACTGATAATTTGGAGAACAAGTCCTTTGCGATATTATCAACTCAAGACCGTCAAGTACGGCACAACGTGTGCCCCGTACTTAGCATCCAAATGCCTCCAGGTTCTGGCAGAGGACGAACAAGATCGAGCACTGTTTGGCAGCAGTACAATACAGTATGCTTGTAACATAGTCAACATCATGACAGGGGCAGACAGCTTCAACACATCCCTGCACTGGTAAAAATCTGACGCGATCCCTCAGATTCTCACCAATGCAGGGATGCATTTGCACAAATGGTGTGCCAATCATCCGCATCTTCTGCAGCGAAGCAGCGTCGAAGATCAGGAGGTCCAGTTGAATTTCAGCAGCCTTTCAGAAGACTACATCAAGACTTTGGGGGTAATTTGTCTCCCGAAAACAGACGACTTCCAGAACGGCATTAACTTGGATCTCACTGAGGTCAAATTCACAAAACGGACGATCATATCTATGTTTAAATGTTCAACCCATCGGGCGTTGTTCCTGCAGGCGTTATGGCGATTGGAGTTGGACTGGGACGCAGCCTTGCCACTCGACATACATAGACAGTGAGCCCATTTTCGCGGTTAGCTACCATCATTGCGAAGGGTTCGTTTTCTTTGACACATTATCGCTTGCAAGAAACCAGTCTAGCTGCAGCTACATACTTTCTGCGACGCCTCGGAGAAGGCGTATGGTGCTGTGATTGTGATCTATGTCCGCTCAACATCCTCGAGCGGTCAAGGCAACGTTCGGCTGCTCTGTGCCAAGTCCAGGGAGGCCCTCAAGAAGGTGTTGACAGTGCCATGTTTTGAGTTGTGTGCCACCAAACTGGTAGCAGAATTAACGAATCGAGTCAAGAGGACGCTCAATATGGCAGATGTTTATCACGTCGTCTGATCCTCTGGTCCTGGGTCAACTCAACCGTTCTATTCTACAGCATTTTCGTGGCCAACCGTGTTTTGACCATTCAATCGTTGTCAATACCAACTTAGTGGCGACATGTGGTACCCTACGACAAACCTACGGACATCCTGTCCTGTGGCCTGGTGACACCCGAACTAAAAGACTACAAGCTCTTGTTACGGGGGCCATCCTTCTTGACCGGACCTGAAGTGGACTGGCCGCCTCCGTATAAGTGTACCGAAGCCTGTGAGGTCGAGCAGAAGCAAATCAGGGTTGCGATAATGATAACAGCTAGGGCAAGCAACCATTTTGTGTACAATGCTCAACACGGCAACTCATTTGGAAGGCTTCAACAGGTGGTCGGTTATATGCTGCGTTTTGTGCAGCATTGCAGGACAAGCTCCCAGTCTCCTCAAGTGCGCAGCCGTGTAGTAACGAATGACGAGCTCTCCAGAGCAACCGGAGTGATCGTGAAATGTATTCAGCAACATGATTTTCATGAGGACCTGCGAGACATCCAACTACAGAGGCAAGTCAACGAGAGCAGATCCCTATCGGGTCTGACTCCTTTCCTGGATTCGGACGGAATCTTGCGCGTTGGTGGGAGGCTGGAGGCTTCACAACTCGCCTTCGAGGCCAAAAATCGTTTGTTGCTGCCGGCCGCGACTCCACTTACAAGATTACTGATGATTGATATTCATCGCAACAATTGCCATCTCGGAATTTACGCGCTATTAGCTACCACGAGACAACGCTATCAAGGGGAAGTAGCTAGCACTGGTGATTGTTCGACAATCCGTGCAATGTATCAAGGTAAGCTCGCAACTGTTCAATCAGATTATGAGATATCTACCAGGTGCTCACGTGCAAGCGGCTCGCCCGTTCATCTGCTCGGGCCTCGACTTCTGCGGACTAGTGCTGATATACTACCGAGGCAGAGGTGTGCGTCCTCAGAAGGGATACATTGCTTTATCCTGCTGCTTCGCTACCAAGGCCATCCATCTGGAGTTGGTGAGCGATCTCAGCACAGAAGCTTTCATCGGAGCTCTGAAGCGTTTCATCGGGAGACGAGGTCTCTGCAAGGCCATCTATTGCGACAATGCGACCAATTTCGTAGGTGCGCAAAATCAGCTACATGAGCTATCTTCCTCACTTCACTCAGCCGAGGGTCAACACAAGGTGACCGATTCTTGCTACCCGGGGAACCATCGTCATCATCAAGGACGATAACCTACCAACTATAAAATGGCCCCTGGGACAAATCATCAAGGGTCTGACGGCTTCGTCAGAGTTGCAGACATGAGGACAGCTACTGAAATAGCAAAAAGGCCCATCCATCGTCTAGTGCCCCTAGCAGTGATGGAGAACAGTACACCAGAAGCAGCTGGTCCCAAGTCAAATACCCTAGTCCAACCCGAGGCACATCATCAGGCAGATACGCCCACCAATTATCACAAAAGGTTTCACTCCAGGAGCAGAAGGACATCACTCCTTTCGCTCCTGCTGGTCCACCTACTGATCCGTCTAACAGTGGCCAATCCCATCAAGGTGTCATCAACTGGACCACATCTTGGACTAGGTTTTTCAATCATTGGGTAATGCTTTCCTGTCGACAAGCGAGTAGAAACTCTTGGTCTACTATAATCTAGAGGCCTACTGGACGGAAATGGCTACGTTGCAGAATGGCACGATCTGGCTGCAACAACTATGTGATCATGATCCTCGGCACACCAACTGGTTACATCTGCATGAGCAGTTCTGCCACTTAACCGACCAGTTTTCCAGCGCAAACCAGGTGGTAAGGATCAGGTCAAGGCGAGGAGCAATAAATGCAGTGGGTGGACTAGCCAGCTCGCCGTTCAGGATTCTGGACGAGGAGTACGCTAACCAAATGGCTCAAATCATTAAGACGATGCAGGCAGATCAGGACAAGCTGCACTGCCTACTCAAAAATCGAACATCAATCATTGACTCTCAACAGCAGCTTAATGCAGCAATGACAGACATCAGTGATCAACTGCCGGAGAATCAGCGCTTTCTGATGGCCGAGAAGACTTTCGAAAATTATTTGGGTTGACATCTAGTAAAACCAAGGCAAATGCGGATTTCAGCCTTTTTGAGCTCAGGATGCCAGTCATCGATGAATCAACTTTCGAACTATATCGAATCCTACTGATACCAACGGCGTAATGTAACAATCTCATCACTATACAGCCTACCGTTCCTTATCTGATCATCAGCCCACATCGCGACGTATACTATCCGCTCAACGAGATGGGCTACGCTTCCTGTAACTGGATGGCGCCAAACATCCACCTATGCTGACAGCCTCATCCATTGTATCACAGGGACGCCAATGTGAGCACTTGCTCACTTGTTCACCTGGTTGAGCTGCCTACATCCTCCACGTGGACGAACATCCCACAATCTGATGAGTGGATCTATGCCGTCACAGTTCAGGTGGTGGCCCATCTTGTGTGCAGTGGCAACACATCCACCCTGACAATGCAGGGCTCCGGAATTCTGCAGCTGGCTTCCGACGGAACACTCAAGTCTGATGCAGTGACCATCCAAGGTCACCGCGTTTATGAATACTCAATCAAAACGACTCCTCCCAGGGCCCATTATTCCACTGCTGACGACAACCGGGACCATGTACAACAGCAAATTGCGCCCACAACTTTCCGGACACACACCTCGGAGATCATCGCAGTCATCGCTATTGTCATCTTCCTGTGGTGTAAGACCAAAAACGTAAGCTGCCAACCACGATCGCAACGACCGAGACCAGTTCCACTGCCCAGACGTCACAACCTGCCACACACACTGGGAGAGGTTGAACGGACCGTTCAATGGGGGGTTTGATTTTAATGCCCACTCGGCCAGCAGCGCGAATTTAATTTAGGTTAAATTTCAATTTCCGTTTATTCAATTGATTAATGTGGCTTTAACTTTATTTCAATTTAGTCAATTGTAAATGTTAGTACTTAATTCAATTCAACCAATCTGGTTAATTTCGATGCACAATTAATTTTGTCACCTTATGTGACTCTAAACCTTTTGGAAGCCACTGTATGCACGAGTCAGCAAAATATTGTTCAAGCATTTTATCAGCATACATTGTCAGTTAGATTCGGATCATTTTGCTGACGCACAAGAGTCGGCAAAATGTATTGGGATCTTATCTTGTGAGTGTATCAGATATTATGTAATGTGGACCTTCACATTCTTTCCCGTATCGGACGCGAGCGTCGGCGGTTTTCAGACAAGAGATGCTCAAGAGTCAGCGTTTTCTTGCATGGAAGCTGCTGATGCTTGTTCACTTGATGCTGGAAGAGAGGGTCAGGATTTACCGTTTGATAGGAACGAAAGTGTTTCGAGGTTCTTAATTGGTTGGAGAAAGTGGAAAGTAACAACGAGCAATTTTTTGTAATATTTAATAAATAACTAAGTGATTTATTATTGAAAAATACTAATTTAGTCTTCAAGTGGAAACGATAAAGGAAAGGCCAGAAAAAAAGTGTCCTGATGAAAACACGTCTTATCACAGATTCGTATGCCTGGAGCTTTGTTTTCCTGTGTACGAAACTGGTCTTCAAGATCGTCAAAATTTGAAGAAAAAAAATTTTATTTGCGAGCTGTATTCTTTGGCGTACTTCGTTTCTTTCATTACCAGCTCTATTTATTTTAGCGCCTAATTACACAAGTGTGATATTTTGTGTCCTTAAGTTATTTTTCTTTAACCTTTGTTTTATTTTCATTGATTTGTAACCCTACTGGTTTTGCTTCGCTGTCGAGTTTTAGGAAGAGCTTTTTGGCAGTTGTTAATGATCGTGACAAAATTTTGATGTCATTCGCATACGCTAAACCTCGTCTTGACTTGCATAGTAATGTACCTCGTGTAGCGGCAGCTAACTTCCTTATGACGTACTCCAAAGCCAAATTGAATAGCGATAGGACCAGCCCATCCCCCTGTTTTAGTCAGGTATTTGTGTTAAAGCCATCAGCGAGTTGGTTATTGATGCGCACATGGGAGTCTATCAACGTCATTTCGTAAGACGTACTAATTTAGCTGGGATACCAAAGCAAAGCATTATTTCGTACAGTACGTTACGATCAATACTGTCATATGTTTGCTTAAAGTCAACAAAAATTTGGTGAACGTCTATGTTGAACTCCAAGCATTTTTCAAGAACCTGCTTGACAGTGAACGATTGGTCTATCGTCGATGTACCTGCTTTAAAATCACATTGATACTCCTGAATAATCCTGTTGGCGTATAATCCGTTTTCATTTTCCAGAATCTTTGAACATATTTTATACGCCGTATGAGGTCGTAATATGCCTCTATTATTTCCCCATTATAGCTTGTCACCTATGATGTGGATAGGGCTCCGCTCGTTTGGCATATACTGTTATTGCTGAATGACTTTGTGAATAGCTTTGTGAACACTGCTGCCACCATATTTGATGAGCTCCACTCTCATCGATGTTTTATGATTCTTTTGGGCTTTGTTGGTGAAACAAACTTTATCCAGAGTTGGTGGAGCCAATAGAAGCTTTCCAGAAACGTCTATAGACTCCGATGCTCTGCAATTATTCGGGCAAGCACAGAGGTTTTTGAAATATGATGCCCATCTTTCCCTAATCTTGGTTTCATCAGCGATTATATTGCCGATGTCAACACGACAGATCGTGCTTTTGGGCTGATAACCACGTTTCAGGTTTTACATTACTTTGTATGCTTGCCTTGTGTTGTTGTTCGCTAAACTTACATCTATACTTCTCAATTGGTCGTTAAAGTATGATCTTCTCTTGGTTCTAATTATCTTATTCGCTACTCTTCCAAGATTTTTATAGCGTTCTCTCTTCGTCCTGGTTTTCCTACCTACATATTCTTTGTACGCCTGTTTATTTTTGTCTAACGCATTCTAACACTTATAATCGAACCAATCATTTCTCTTGCGCCGTGCTTGATGTCCGATTGTGCGTTTTACCATGGTCTTAATAGCCGTTTTCACTTCCATCCAGAACTCGTTGCTAGTTTCCAGCGATGCGTCTGATAAGGTAGGTGCCAGCGGGTTGTCGAGAGTCTCCGTGAAATTTTTGGCCACAGACGCTGTTTGGAGCCTTCCAATGTCAAATTTTTGTAGCGGGCTGGTCTTTGTTAAAAATCCCTTGGACATACGACATCAATGGATCAATTTGATCAAGTAATGATCCGAGTTATAATTGGCTCCTAGATATCAATTATGCTCAAGGTCCAACTTTGTTGGATAAGAACATGGTCAATTTCGTTTTGTGTGTTGCCATCTGATGACACCCAGGTAATTTTATGAATGCATCAATGTGGGAAGCAAGTCGAAAGTATGACTAGATTTCTGCTACATGCAAAGTCAATCAGACACTGGCCATTGTCATTTGTCTCATCGTGGAGGCCAGTTGTTCCCAATGAGATAGCTCATTGCCCATCTTAGCGTTGAAATCACCCAGCATTATTTTTTTGGGTCGTTTGTAAGCAATGAGCCGACTAATCTTCCTAGTCGCTTGTAGAATACTTCATTTTTTTGTCCTTTTCTTCAGTCGGGGCATGTATATTAACCAGCCAGATTTTGAAGAAGTTCGCTTTTATACACATAACCGCCTTAAAGTCAATAACGTGTGATTCAAATCTCCTATCCAAAATGAAGAAAACTCCAAAGCCTCGTTTTCCAGCAGGTTTCCCACTTTTATATATAGTGTGCGATCTCACGTCTTGTATATTATTTCCAGTTCAGTTCGTTTCCTGGATCGCCAGTATTTTTGATTGATATTGACTGGCCTGTTGTAAAAGGTCCTGACCAGCGCCAGGGTAATTGAGTGATTTGATATTCCATAGTTGTTTTTCGGTTTGCGAGCTCGTTGCCGTGAGTCTTATCCATCCCGAGGCCCTTCCGCAGGTTTCAAAACATTGTAGGGTTTCCAGCGAAGTTAGACCGTCACTTCCATGTCGGCGGCATGGTTATTACTTCAATTCCGTTGTCAGACGCAGAAGACTCGCCTTCACTCTCTTACGTCCCCATAAGGGAGATGTAAGTAGGATTTAGTAGTAGAGCCGTAGATGTTTTCACAGCTGTTAGCATTTCTTGGCATTTAATGTTCCATTATTGGGGAACCACTTAACCCAATATGTGACCCCGAGAACATTTACTGCCATTTGGTCATGGGATTTAGGATGAGGAATCATGGAAGCTGTGGGTTGAGGAAACAAGGGGTTGCCGTCTTTTTTCTCAAACAGGCTTGGGACCGCCTACGGCCGAGTCATATTTATCACCACTTTAGTGGAAAGTGTATTACCTAGGGAAGAAATGCTCTGTTGTTGTCATAAGCTCCGACTTTGTGGCGTTAGATTTCAGATTTACTATCCTTTGGTTTTACTTTATTTTCATATAACTTTTTTCTTTAGCATCCTGCTGATATATATTCTCAACAACTTCTGCTCTTTGCTTCCCGAAGATATATTATGGTCAATTTCAAAATTGCTTACATCCACGCTTAACAGTTAAGATTTCGTTTTTGGTTAAAAATATTTTACTTTTTCTTGATAAAGTCCTGCAGCTAGTAAATACTTACCCTTGTAAGTAAAGGGTGGTCCAGCCAAAACGCGCGATGTTAATTTTTAAATGAAACCAAAATTTTTCAGGGAATTATTTCATTGTAATAGAAGGATCTATGACAATTATGTGAAAAACAAAATATTGCCCAAATGCTCAGCTACCATGGCATCCTTGTATTCGATTGTCCATATTTTCAATAACTCTGAGACATAATTGAGATTCAATGTCGTTAATGTGCTGAATTATGTCATCCTTGAGCTCTTGAATTGTTCTTGGCTTGTTAACGTACACTTTCCCTTTTAAATATTCGAAGAGAAAGAAGTCCAACGATTTCAAATCATATGATCGTGGCGGCCTCTTAACATCGCCGCAACGTGAGATAATACGGCCATTGAATTTCTCATAGAAAAGGGCCATTGTTTCGTTAGCTGTGTGACAAGTGGCATCATCCGGTTGGAACCACTTCTCGTCCTTGTCCAAAACCTCAATTTCTGGCCACAAGAAGTCCGTTATCATCTCGTAGTAGCGAACATCATTCACGGTAACTGCATGGCCGTCCTCATTTTCGAAGAAGTACGGCCCGATGACGCCACCAGCCCATAAACCGCACCAAACAGTCACTCATTGTGGATGCATTGGCTTTTCAACAATCACTCGAGGATTCTCATCTACCCATATGCGTCGATTCTGCTTATTAACGAATCCACTGAAGTGAAAGTGTGCCTCGTCGCTGAAGATGATTTTCTTTGTTAAGTCATCATTCCGTTCTGTCTTACGCTTGAAATGGTCAGTAGGCTTTAACTCTTGATTCAGTTGAACCTTGTAAGCGTGTAAATTCAAATCTTTATTCAAAATTTGCATAAATGATGTTCGTGAGATGTCCAGTTGTTGGGCACCACGACGAGTTGCGAACAACAGCAATGTTTTCCGTAGAACGAACTGGGCAAGCATGCATAGGTGATTTCACATTTTTCAAAGACGCGCTTTGCTGAAATTTGCACACAATTCTCCCGATTGTGGACACATTTGGTCGATTATGCTGACCAAAAAGAAGATCATGAAATGTATTTTGATTTGAACGCCCATTTTCATAAAAGGCTTCAACAACCTTAACACGCTGCTCAATCATGTACTCCTCCATGATTGAATCTGTCAAACAATGAAACAAAGAGGTGTCTAATTAAGTTGGCGAAAAACTTGACGTTAAAGTGTGACTCACAATTAACATCGTGCATTATGGTTGCACCATCGTTTACTTTCTTGCTCTTTTGAACAGTTGTTGATAGGTCGACTTCACGTAAGGGTGAGTGATTAATACTTATAAATTTCCGCGTGGTTAACGTTTGTTTTTTTACGGTTGTTCTCTTTTTTGTGTTCAACTATTATATATGGCGTGAAAGTCTTTGTCAACGCGAATATCATAAGGAAAATTAAGCGTATCATATGTGATACTTTGGGTACTATTGTAGATAATATTAGCAATTTACAGTGATTTCAGGTATGTCTGATGAGGAAACCCGCTACGCATTATTGGACTTCGATGGCTCGGATTATGAAGGGGAGAATACAGATGTCGATGAAGATGATATACAAAACCCAAATATCAATTTTATTGAAAAACAACAAAATTTGCAGAATCCAAATAGTTATTGGGATTCTTCTGATGATGAGCCGCTTCAATACACCTCCAGTTCAACGAGGAATAATGTCCCGGTAGGCCAGTAATTTGCAAGTATTCAAGTGATTTTAGACCAGTCTCCGTTAGATTAACTCCCGTTGAAGTCAGCTTCCCAGAGCATCACCAGAGGCCTGATGTCAAAAAACCGTGCAATATTTTGAGCGGTATTTGAATGCTGATTTTTTTTGCAAACGTAGCATTTTATACGTACTTTTTATGACCGGAAAAATCATTTAACACTACCGCTGCAGAAATTCAACGATTTTTCGGGTGCAGCATGGTCATCGCAATTTTGGGGATGCCAAGAATAAAACAGTATTGGGCCTTAGAAACTAGATGTGATTTAGTGGCATCTGCAATAGTTAGAAATCGTTCTACTGAAATTTGTTCCCATTTAAAAGTTGTCATAGACGATGATGCTTTCGAATCCACACGATCTCGTGACTGTTTCGGGAAAATACGCCCGATCGTTGCAGAAATTCAAAGAGCATGCCGGGAAAATGTTCGAAACAAAAATGTCCATCAATGAACTGATTTTACCCTACACAGGAAGGTGCATTGAAAAACAGTACGTAGAATGAAAGCCAAATCTAGAAGGTTTTTATAACAGCCAATCCCGGGGGTTTACCACTAGATTTTTATTTGTATGAAGCGAGAGGATCTTCAGTGGAATCAGCTTTGTACCCAATACCTGAAAACTTAAAAGTAGGCAAAAGAATGGTACTGAAATTGTAGGACACGCTCTCTGTTCGAACTTCAATTCATATGGACCGTTATTTCACCTCCATACAACTTGTTGCGGTGATGCTCGAATCGATTGACAAATGGAACCAGGTGGCAAATTATGCTTGGGCAGTCCTAAAAGATAAAAGGGACTCGCAGCAGCCGGAGGTGCTGGGGCTGGGGGATCGCTCTTCTGGCATTTCCTCTTCTCCTCTCCCCTCCCGCTAGGAAAGGGACTCCCCAGCTTGAAGGCGCCCCACGGCGTAACAAAACGAGACCTGGCCCGAAGTAATGTGTCAAACGGTTCCAGGCTAGGTTCTCAGATTGACAGCGGAGGTGTTTAGTGGGTAGTCCAAGGGTATCCTCCATGGGAGTGCCACACTGCCAGACTCGGCGGGCGTAAATGCCTTCACCTCCCTACCACAAAAAAAAAAAAAATACAACTTGTGAATGTCATCAGGCAAAGAGAATGCAACAGAACGGAAATTTTGATGAAAAACAAGGTCGCATAGACGGAAAAACTGTACAAAAGAATGGCAGATCAGTTGAAAATCAGACCAGATTATTTTAAATCAAATAGTGCCCTCAGAAAACAGGGACGTGGTGCTTTCGATTGCATTGTGCGTGATGATGAACGTGTAGCCATAGTAAACTGGTTTGATAATAAACCAATCTTTATCGTATCAACACAAATTGCTTTACACGGATACCAGTATACGTTGGAATAAGGAGCAAAAAGGTACAATGATGTAGCAAGGCAGGCCTCCATCAAATTTTACGACTCATACTTGGGAGTGATAGACTTGCTAAATAAGGTTCTTGGCAAATATGCAATGAGAAGTCGGACTGGAAAGTGGACCATGAGGGCTGTTTTTCATTTCGTAGACTTCGCAGTTGCTGCTTCTTGGATAGAGTATCGTTGGGATGCTAAAACTCAAATGGAAACTGCGTGTCAGTACTTCGATTTTAAAATGGAGCTGGCAAAAACCTTAATTTATACGTCTCAAAATAAAAACCTTAAGACCCACACCTTGAACGACTAAGTCCAAGGCTCTCCTCAACATCTTTTTTCACTCGGTCCCAGAAAAGACGAATTGTCACAGCCCTTCCACACGAAAAAACAAAAAAAAAGCATCTCATCTGCCAGAAGAAAGGACAAATGTGGATCAAAATCGTTCCAAATACAGATTACCTGGTTGCAAAGCATTAACTTATGTTGAATGTCAGGAGTGCGACGTATATTTTTGTTTTAATTTGACCAGAAATTGTTATAAATCTTTCCATGAACATTAACAGATCAATCTCATCGAATAAAAAAATAAATTCATGGTATTCAAATCATATGCTTTTTTTCTTGTTTTTCCCAAAGTATCATATATGATACCATCTCCAAATTCTAAAATAGACATCAATAAAACATTTAATCTATAGATTTGATTTAGTCAAACCTTCAATAGCTAAGAAAATAAAAAAAAAACCTTGGTATCAATTCAATAATTTACCATTTGGGTTCCAGGAGGTTATATTCAACATTTAGAACACAACCCCCAAACCTTGAAATAACTGCAAGACTCCAGTTCTGGGCAAGTATACTGTAACTATTAAATAATGCTTTAATCTGGTCTCCCAGTCAAATTAGTCCGTCTTACCGTCTTACTGTGATGCAGATGACATCCTAAGTCTGCATCAATAAGCAGCTCACCGATGCCTTTGACACAAATATCGGACTAACACAGGAAGATTGGCTCGCCCCATTGCTGTTCAATTTGGCTCTGGAATATGTCATCAGAAAGCTAGCTCTTGATAAAGAGGTACGTTATTATAGAAGTTGAGCCAAGTAGTACCCTATGCGGAGGACAACAACATTTTGTCACGGTCGTTAACAACTGCCAAAGAGCTTTTCCTGAAACTCGACAGAGAAATAAAGCTAGTAAGGCTACGAATCAATGAGAATAAAAGAAAATACATGGCGCAGTGAAGGAAAAATACCTCAAATATACAAAATATCACACTTACCGAATATAATATCGCAAATGTCAACAAATTTGTATACTCAGGCGCCAAAAAAATGAGAATACAGCTCGCAAATAAAATGTTTTACTTGGTTTTGATGATCTTGAAGACCAGCTGTAAACACAGGAAAACAAAATTCCAAGCAAAAAAATCTGTGATAATCTTACCCAAGCATCCACAAACATATTGAATGCCTTCGAGGAATGAGTCCTAAGACGAATAATAGGAGGGAATGCATGTACTGTATTAAACTTTTGACGAGCCGGAGGTCTCAACGATTGTAAGACTGTGGAAGCTGCAATAGGCTGGCAACGTGAGACGCATGGACGAATAAAGGATAAGGTATTCATTTAGAGAACTTAAGAGCAGAGACCAGTGAAAAAACACTGGTCTGACTCGGTTGATGACGATAGTTCATTGATGCTTGGATCATAAAATTGGAGAAAGCGGTCGATGGAACCAGACGGTTAGAGCGCTTTTTGCAGAAAGTTATGGCCCGGGTGGAGCTGCAGTGCTATGAAAAAAAATGAAAGCTTACCACACAAGTTTAAGCGTTTGTTCTATTCTCTGCATAATATAAATCATTTGGAAAGTTTACATCAATTTCAAAATCGGATTCAACTTAAATTTGTCTGTAGTTAAAAATCAACTTTTGTTTACCAAAGATAATTTTTATCTTGATAGAGTAATGAATTTTCATAGGAAAAATTTCCGGTTCCATTGAATAATGGCAGTGCTTCTTTTTAGCAAAGTCCATAAGCATTATTTAAAGCTCTTGATAATTGATTTCGTGGAAACTCTCCCCACATACCACGTCGTTCCAGTAATCACAAGCAATAGCAAAGTCGAAGAAAATTGAATTCCAACAAAGTGCGTTCATAGAAGACAACCTCAAACCACAAAAGTTCCCACTTTAATAACATTTCGTCTCGTCCTGTTCATTTAACTAACAGAGCCACTAACCATGTCTATATGCCCACGACATCATCTTAACAGCTTCACTGCTGTTCACAAAAATTATTAAATTAAGTTACTGATTTTGAAATTGATTTTTAATCCGATTTGTTCCTCCATGGCAAACTGGCGTTTTCACTAGACATTCCCGTAAATGAACGCGAACGCTGTGGAACGATGGTTGCCCTGCTTTAAGCCTGTAGTCATAAATGGAGCCAACCCCCAAAAGACAGAACGAAACAGAAGGACGTGAAAAGTTGACTTTCCTTCGATCGATTTCCAGGCATCAAGGTGGAAAGAGAAATTAGTTGAACTCAGCTAGGACGACGAAATTACTCAATTGCAGAATTGGTAGGAACAGATTGGGTAAATCATCCCCTTGGAACTTTTTTCCCTACACTCTGGCTCCATCTTCCTTTCACTCCTTGCTCTATTAATGAGTCTAAACGTAACCGTTTTGCTAACCTTCTTTGAACGAACCGTTTTACTCGTCAGATGTAAAATTTCAAATTTAATGAAAAAAAATCTTCCAGAGCCTAATTATGAAGTTTTGTAATTAATTAAGATTGTTTAAAGCTGTTTCGAAATACAATTAGTTTCAAAGCAGACACATTACGGGATGATTGGTATGAAAAAGGATAATGGAGGGTAGCCAATAATGAAGCTGTCGTTTTTGTTGACGTTGGAAATGGTGGAAAAAATTGGAAAATTGCAGAAAAAATTGTCCGAATTTAAAATAATCAGACAGGTGTCATGAGCAAATTGCGGTTAAATGGACTTTCGTTTTAATTGATGAGGCAATCTGTTTCTTTGAAATTTAAAATTGATTAAATTTGCAACGGACGTGGAATTTAATATTAATTTTCACCTTAGTTAGGATCAATATTTTGCTTATTCGGAACCATAACTAGGAGCAAATACTTGTAAATGTTAGATTGTTGCTGTTAATCTCACATGAAAGATGTTTTTAAATGTAACAAAAAACTTGACGTACTAGACACATACGAGGGTCATTTAACAAGTACTTAGCCTACAGAAGAAAAACAAAAATTTTGGAAAGGTGACAATTTATTTTTCCACATAATCTCCTTCAAGCTCGATACACTTGGCCCAGCGATGCTCTGACTTTTTCAACCCGTCCAAAAAATACACTTTCCCGAGGGCTGCAGAATAGGCCTCCATGGCGGCGATGACTTCCTCATTCGACCCAAATCTATTCCCGGTGAGTGATTTTTCAGGTTTGGAAACAAAAAGTAGTCACAAACAGAAAGTAGTCTGGAGAGTACGGTGGACGGGGCAGCAATTTGTAGCGCGATTCGACCAATTTGGCCATGGCGACGGCGGAGGTGTGAGCCAGCGCGTTGTCTTGGTGGAACAGTACTTTTTTCTTCGCCAAGCGGGGCCGCTTTTTCTTCAATTTGACGGTAAATTGACCCAATAAGTCTGCATAGTAGCGCCTCGTTTTTGTTTTATCCTTCTCGAGGTAATCGATGTGATCACACCTTGTGAATCCCAGAAAACGGTCGTCATTACCTTTCTGGCCGATCGAACAGTCTTCGCCTTCTTTGGAGCACGTTCACCGGGTGAAGTCCACTGTTCCGACTGTTCCTTGGTCTCTGGTGTGTACTAGTGAATCCATGTCTCATCAACGGTCACGAAACGATGCAAGAACTCCACCAAATTGCGCTGAAACCGCGCCAAACACATCGCCGATGTGGTCTCACGGTTGCGTTTGTTTTCCGGTGTGAGGAAACGCGGCACCCAATGCACCGACAGCTTTCTCATGCCCAGTTCTTCATGTAGAATATGATGCACCGTTCCTTCTGCGATGCCCACAGTCTCAGCTATCTCGCGAACCTTCGATCGACAGTCTGCCAACACGAGATCGTGGATTTTTTTAACGTTTTCTTCCGTAGCAGCAGTTTTCGGGGCACCTGGGCGTGGCTCAT
Source organism: Odontomyia ornata (assembly GCA_963969285.1). NCBI lineage: Eukaryota > Metazoa > Arthropoda > Insecta > Diptera > Stratiomyidae > Odontomyia > Odontomyia ornata. The sequence goes on along the minus strand of OZ017738.1, from coordinate 413,173,003 downwards.
CAGAAACCGACATGCGGCTACGAACAAACTCGTTGAACCAATTCTTGATGGTCGCCATCGAAGAAGAAGAGTCACCGTACACAGCATCAAAGCGATCTCTGATTTCGCTGCACGTTTTCCCTTCCAAAAACAAGAATCTAATCACTGAACGATCTTGTTCTTTTTCCATTTTTGTACAAACGACTGACACGCTTGCTGCCAAAGGCTATCAAAACAAAACTAATGAAGGGAATTGACTGAAACTTTGACAGTAGGCTTTGCTAAAAGAATGTACTGCCCGATGGTTAAACTCTTTTATAATAGCAGCGCCATCGGGCGGTGAGGCTAAGTACTTATTTATTTATTTATTTACACTATTTTACAGATCCGTAAAACCAATTACAAAATAGGTAATGAAATATAATATAATACATGCGAATAAACAAAGTTATATTAAGAAAAAAAGAACGAGAGTATAAAATACTAATAAACTATTGGAAGCTAAGCAGAATATTATGCAATATGCTTTTGAAAGCGTTTATGGAATATGGCAGAGGATCCAGCTGGAGCTCATTGTAACGACGTGATATGCGTACTTAAAATGAATAAAAATAAATATCGGTACGAGCAAATGGCACAAAGAATATGTCAGTTGAACGCGTTCTTGAGGTGGGACGTATATAAAGCCTTTCCCGAAGGTTAGATGAAAGAATACCGTGAAAAAATTTGAATAAGCAGCACAGGTCTTAGAATTCTCTCCTATTTTTGAGTGATGGAATGTTTAGGATCTGTAAGCGCTCAACGTAGGAGCTGTAAGTGAGGTTATATTTGTAGAAGAGAGATCGTGTGAGTTTGCGCTGTACAGTTTCAACAGCATCCGATAGATTGGTATAGTGAAGAGACCATACTTGGGAGGCATACTCAAGGATTGACCGGGCTAGAAGTACGAATATATGGACGCTGGTTGAAATGCTAAAAGACTTGCAAGAGGATCGTAAAATGAAACCAGCGACACGTGAAGCTCTAGTGGTTATGCATGAAACGTGGGTGTTAAATTTCAAACCTGGGTCAAATACTACTCCCAAATCTTTAAATTTGTCCACAAGTGCGAGCACCGATCCATCAATCTGGTATTCATATAAAACTGGATGATTTTTGTTGGTGAATTTCATGTGACAACATTTAGAAATGTTAAGAGGAAGTAAATTACCTTGATATCAATTTTGGAGATTGTCACGATCATTTTGGAGGTATAAGCAGTCTTTGCTGGAGTTAATGGGGCGATGCATTTTTAAATCATCAGCGTAAAGAAGACAATTAGAGGACAGGCATTGGGAAAAATCATTAATGAAAATGTTGAATAGCAAAGGGCCTAAAATTGATCCTTGAGGAACAGCAGATTTTGGGCTACATGAGTCCGACGAAAAAAAATTATTCCATATAACGGTGCAGAAGCGATGGGATAAGAAGGATAAGATCCAAGAGAGGGAAGAGTTGGAAACGCGGAACGATCGGAGTTTGTTAGCCAAAAGGCCATGATCAACACTGTCAAAGGCTTCAGCAAAATCGCTGTATATGACATCGACTTGTTGACTCTTGTCGAAAGCGGGAGAGATGGTATTCGTAAGTTCTAACAAATTATTCACTGTCGAACGACCTTTAATGAAGTCATTTTGGTCATTTGCAAACAAGATACTGATATCATCGTACATTCTGTTATGCACAATTCTCTCAAGGAGCTTGCCAAAACAAGACAGCAAAGAAATCGGACGATAGTTAGAGATTTCATTTCGATCTCCAGACTTATGGATCGGAAAGATGTTAGCATGCTTCCAGACGTCAGGAAAGCAGGAGGAAGAAAGGCTAATATTGAAAATAATTGATAGTGGGGTAGATAGTGAAGAATATAATGACTTAACGAACAGATTTGGTATTCCATCAGGATACGGACCACCATTAATGTCAAAGGTAAGCAGTACATTTTCAATTTCCGATGGAGAGGTCACGATAGAATGCATAATAGGGGAAGGAGAAGGACACGATGAGTACATAGTGGGGTTCGAAACCTTAAATGTGAAGGAAAAAAAAATTGAGCAAAAAGGTCACAGATAGCTTGCCCATCAGAAGCTTGGCAATTACGCCATGAGAAGATATTAGGAATATGGGATGATGTTTTCAGAGAATGTATGTATGTCCAAAAGGGCTTAGGACTATTAAGTTGCAGTGATCTTATAATAATAAGATCGCATTGCGTTATTAACCACTTTTTTGGCTTCTTTACGAAGCAGTCGGTAGTTGGTGAGGTCAGCGTTAGAGTTGGAATAATGAAGTTTTTTTGCGCGCCTGGTCCTTCAAATAGAGAGCGTCTGAGACTTCAGAGGAAAACCAGCTGGGGCTCTTTTTCCGAGGTGATCGGCAGATAGGTACATGGTTTGCAATTATGCTACTGAGATTCTCATAGAAAGTTGATAGCGCCGAATTGACATCCAGCTTCTGTAGCATTGAGTTCCAGTCAATATCATCCAGCTTAAGCTGAATGGTTGCATAGTTGGCTTTGCGGAAATTAAATCTTGGGGAGAAAGTAGTGCGTTTGGGCTGAGGTGCAAGAAAAGATAAACGGTGCAAGAAAAGATTAACGGGGATCAGGTTTTACATATTCGGAGGGGAATTTAATGATCGAGGAGGTAGAGGCAGGATTGGTAGTAAGGATGAAATCGAGAAGTTGATTGTTTGCGTTTGGGATCATATTCAATTGCGATAGAGAGCAAAGCGATAAAAAGAAGAAAACAGGATAGCGAGATCATTGAAGGATGAGAGGGTATGAGAGCTTGAGTCCCACCTTAGGCAAGGCATGTTAAAGTCACCACAGATTAAAATATTGGATAGAAGGTTGATGCTACAGAAATACGAAGATAATTCAATGAAAAAACGGTTGTAAACGCGGAAAGGAGCATTGCAAGGGATATACACGCAAAGTAATACTAAACTCACGACTTGAGAGATATTGATTAAGACAGTGATGCATTCTACTGGAAGAGACGGTGAAAAGTTAGAGCAAAGTTTGCTATCTAAGGCTTTATGAGTAGCAATAAGTACACCACTACCGTCAGATTTACCTGAAATCAAACGATCTCTATCAGTTTGGTAGACATCATATACTGGAAAAATTTCACTGCTGTCGATATCAGGAGCTAGCCAGGTTTCTGTAAAATAAATGAAATCATTGCCGGAAAAAAGAATAGGCAATTTTAATAGCTTCCAGCTTGGTTCACATGCCACGAGAATTTTGATAATAAAGATTGAAGCTACGAGAAGTGTTTTAATATCAAAATTTAAATAATTATTTTAAGAAGTTGTATGGTGACCAGTTGTTAAAGTTTCGGAAGAGAGCATACCACGCGACGAAAATTTCTTCTTTTGGTTGCCTCGAACGGTTTAATTAGCGTTTCAGGAGGCCAGTATTCTGGTTGAAGAACTATGCTGCAGTTTGACGGCACAGTAAGCTTTAAGGAAGCTATAACTCTTCCCTCAATGTTGTGCTTATTGAATGACCCTTGTATATTTTAGAAAGTCTAATCCTAGTGCCCTCAGTCTGGTAACAAAGTTTTCATGTCTTGTGAATCCTACATGACGAAACTAAGGAATACTCGTAGACGTTTACTCTACACGAGCTAAAAGCTTCATTGCTTTAGTGAAAAAATTGTAATGTTTTAAGGGATTGTTAGATGTCCAAGCTATTGCACTTGCTACTAAAACAATTGTTTGCGCTTAAGTAAATACTGGCAACAAATAGCTGCAATAAATCGAAACAATTACATCATCCAAAAACAATCCAAATATCATAATCAGCAATCAATATGCAATGTCTCGAGTTATTCATAACATTATCATCATTGATTACAAAAAAAATTTTATGTGTCATGTTCAATCGAGACAATGCCAGGAGAGGGTTGTCAGTTCGTTTTACATGAAATTTCTTATGTCAGCAGATGATGCATGAACATGAAATGACTTTTGGTATATGTAAGCATTACATGCAACAGTGTGCAATGAAAATTGCGATAAAATTGTGATAAAGTTATCAGGCAAAAGAAAATCTTCAAGTGATTTTCAAAGTGAAACAAAATAATTTAAATTCAAATCGTTTTCTGTGTTGAGCATAGTTTATTCAGAAATGTACTAGCAACAATATGCTATGGTTAAATTTTTGGAGTGTTCACAAAAATCAGTTTGAAGTCACCGCTAAGATAAACCGCAGAAAAGATTTAGAAAATATTAATTTTTGTCCTAAGGAGCCAAGCGGCCGAGATCCTTCATAATATTTCCGTTGAGTTGCACTCTAATTCCGCAGCTATAATGAATATGGATGATATGCGAAATGAAAACGGGCACGTGAAGTAGATCCATACTTCACCTCTGCGAAACCGAGTGCAGAAGCTGGGTGACGCTCCGCAGCAGTTAGAAGAAACTAACGAAAGATTGGCAGCAGTGCTTACCAAACTTACAGCTCGAAACAACAAGATGATGCAGTCGAAAAAGCCTTAATTAGTGGGTTACATTGCCCAAGGCCACCATTTACCATATATCCCAGCATGTAAGCCACAAGTGTCTAAGTGCAGATACCATCTTGGGCACAGCATACATCATCATCGATATCTGCTCTTCTTCAATACAGCAGAGGCCCGATGAATGCTTCGTCTCATAATAGAGTTGGATATGTCTTATTCTACGGCCGGTAGACATTAAAGCATGCTTTAGGCCAAAAATGATAGGGAAGAAGAAAGAGAAAGACAGCTGGGGATACCCATCCGTGTTCTGATAGGAGAAGTGGTTTTCACTGACAGTGAGTGCTCGGGGATACTCAAAACTACCTCCAGCAGCAATAACCACACAATTTCAGATTGAATGGTGATTGCTGCAGTATGCACGAGTGAAGATGTTACTATGAGCATAACTTATCAAGTGGCTAGACCAGGTTGCTCTTGTGGTCATACTACTGACCCGAAGTGTAAACAAAGAAAGATGCCAATATAAACAGGATTTGACCTGAGCCAGAAGAACTATGCAAGCAACTGAAGGTATGGATAGATTTTAGAAGCAGTAACCAGCAATCCTGTAATAGAATTTAGGAGTCTGTGCCTCAGGAGCTGGCAGAGAAATGGCAAAAATTACCGGGAGAACAATTTTTTTGAACAGAAAGAGCAAGTATACTCCAGTAATTGCAGAAGAGATCACTGCTGCAATTGGAAAAAGACAGCAGAAAATATCTTGAAAAAGTATCTTCTAGTGACGCTGATAGACCACAGTTATCCCTTAAGAAGTATGACATTGTACAAGTTGAAACCTGTGCACAAAAGCATCATAGCTGAGACGCTCAATAATGACAAACTGAGCCAATCTTTACCCATCTTTGTTGGGGCAGAATGGTTTAAGGGCATCAAAATACTCAAGTGCATTGACCAGCTCAATTTGAATCAGTATCAAACAACAATCACGAACAACATTCTAACCAACGCCTACAGCCCAAGGTGGCTTTGCCTTTGGATATACAGGCAGAAACTGCTCTGAGACTACTGCAGTGGCAAAACACCGAGGTAACGGTTAACAACTGTTTCAGACTGCCTAGCTTTTGCAATATCGTCCAAGCAGAGGCATTGACAATACAAATTGCTGCGGCACTCTTGCACTTAGGGGGAATGAACAAATGAAAAGATTAACAAGAAGAGATTATTTAATCAAAAATGATACAAAAATGACATTAAGCACTGCAAAAACTCTGCGACAAAAGAAATGTGGAAATTCTTTAGTTCCAGGGCATACAGAGTGGTGTTAAATGTAAGAACCAATCAACTTTTGAGAAGAAGAGCAAAACTCGAGTAAGTTTCTTTCAGTATTAAACTAAAACCTATTCACATAATGATGAACATCTTTAACGAGAGGTTGTCAACCTCAGTCAAAGTTAGATGAAAATTTTCAACGATCTCAGCAGGTTATCATATGGTGCGGTTGGAAAAAACTCAATTTGTCATCAAGCTGCCAAAATTCCGTTTTGCACTGCAGGTAACGATCTGTACTGCCCACTGTTTTTTTAGGAGTAAATGTCCAGACTAGGACTCGTTACAAGTGACTTGTGCACCAACTCTGAGCAACCAGAGGTAATAGAGACGGTAGAGCACCTCTCATGTAGTTGCCCAGCTTTTGCCTGGAGAGAATAGAATATACTCAGAGCAGCAAACTTCAATGAGCTGAACAAGGCCTCTGCATATGGCATGAGGCGAGTCATAAAACCTTGAATTGGGCACTGGTACGTTTGGAGCAAGCTAGGAAATCTTAGCCACGATAAATACGCACGTTATTTCAATCTAGAAACGTACAATATTAAAGTACTATCGCTTTGGATCTTTGAGGTCTATAAGAGACTTAACTAGCCACAATTACCTGGCATAATCTATCTGAAAAACAAACAGCAAAGGCTTTGGTTTTTGCTCTGAACTTTGAAGCAGCCAAAAAGATTATTGCATAGCCTAGGCTGCAGGGCCAGCAACTAAATACTGTAAGCAGGTACCGTGGTTAAATGGCGTACCTAGATGTTCGAAATGAATTAAGAAAGAGCACTGGCAATAGGACAGCCTATAAAGGAATAAAATAAGCTTTTGTTCAGTATACTCGTATATCATTGGCAAGAGCTCCAGATGAATTTCAGAGCCCACAAATAAGTTTTCTCAATACAAGCGGGTGGTGAAAATATAAGCGCCAACTCCATTTCACAGAAGCTAGCTGGATGGATTGAAATTCCCAGCATCACCATCACCCTATCACGACAACATCCTGGATGGACTTATGTCTTCGAAGACGAGTTAATAAAGGACATTGCGGTTTAGCGATTAATATACTTGTGGTATGACCCAAATGACGACCATATTTAGGCATTATTCGATTTGTAGGAGCAAGATTTTTCATTTCAAAATGCTGCGAGGAAAATTGCACCCATCTAAGAAAAGTCAACCTCAAAACTAGATCAAGAGATTTTTTGCTCCAATATCAATATCTAGTCGCTGACATAATGACTTTATCACAAGAATGAATTTCTTGCAATTCCATGAATCCACGCGAGATTTTGGCATACAAACTTTGAAATCGTACAATATGCCAGTGTCCAAAATTTTAAGATGAATTCAGTAGTGAGCACTGGCATTGATATACCGAAATCTTCTGTAAGCGTCCCATGGTATGTTCAAACACAGATATATATAAGGGCTTTAGAATATAGCCAGTTGAAATATACGTACGTGACAAAGCACTTAAATTGCTCGACACAGTAGACAGATATCATAACACTGCCCTGGAAATCCTAAGACGTAACGCACTCCAAAATGAAATCTATCCAACTATCCGCGGTATATTTTATTATAAACAAGAAAAAAATATTATGATCTCGCTAATCATGATGAGTTAAAAATTAGTCACAGCTAGAAGGCAGCTAGGGTGCTAAATCCAACCAGCTTCAAGTAAAACTACTCTAAATGAGTGAATGTACTCGTATGCTACAGTGCCTGTAGAAAAGTTTTTTTTTGATTATTGAAGTGATATTTAAGTAAAGTAAAAATCACATTTGTAATGCAATTTTTAACAAAGAGTAATTTTATTTCAATTAAAACACAGTTGTCATCTTCGTAGATAGTCTAAATTTTAGACCGCGCACCTAATACGCCCAACAATATGTATGTTCTTCTTTCATAAATATTAAACTTGCTTTGCAGCTCAATTATTTGTGATTTGTATGAAAGCGACTTTTATGTAGCAGAAATGTAGTGATATGTTCGACTTGCTTCTCACATCGACGCATTCATAAAATGACCTAGCTTTCACCTGATGGCAACATAAAAAACCAGATCGATCATGTTCTGATCCAACAACGTTGGGCCTCGAGCATACTTGACGTCCGTACATACCGAGGAGCCAATTTTAACTCAGATCATCACTTTATCAAATTAACCTATCGATGTCATATGCCAAAGGCATATTCGGCAAAGACCAGCCCGCTACAAAAATTTGACATCGGAAGGCTCCAAATGGCGTCTGTGGCCAAAAATTTCATGGAGACCCTCGACAACCAGCTGACGCCCATCTTATCAGACGCATCGTTAAAGACGAGCAACGAGCTCTGGATGGAAGTGAAAGCGCCTATTAAGACCATGGCAGAACAGATGATCGGACATCAAGCCCGGCACAAGAGAAATGATTGGTTCAATGATGAGTGCCTGAATGCGTTAGATAAAAAGAATATGGTGTATAAAAAATACGTAGGTAGGAAAACCAGGACGAAGCGAGAAGACTATGATAATCTCTGAAGAGTAGTGAATAAGATAATTAGGACTAAGAAAAGCAAATAATATGACGACCAATTGAGAAGTATACATGTAAGTTTAGCGAACAACAACACAAGAAAAGCATAAAAAGTAGTCAGAAGCCTAAATCGTGATTATCAATTCAAAACCGCGCTCTGTCGTGATGACATCGGCAATATCATCGCTGATGAAACCAAGATTAAAGAAAGATGGGCATAATGTTCCAAGAACCTCCTTAATCCACTACGTAGCTCCACAACCTCAGAGCCTATAGATGTCTGCGGAGAGCTCCCGTTGGCCTCACCAACTCTGGATAAAGTTTGTTCAATAATCAAAGCCTATAAGAAAAATAAAGCACCGGGAATCGATGAGATTCTGGTGGAGTTCATCAAGTATGGTAGCAGTAGTGCTTATAAGCCTATTCACAAAGCCACATCCAGAACTCATGCCGAAAGAGTGGAGCCAATCAATTATATTCCCTATCCACAAAAAAAGTTACCAGTTACAGTGCAGAATTATAGAGGTATATCAATACTTTGTACGGCGTACTAAATATTTGCTAAAATCTTAGAAAATAAAATTAGAACAGGTAGATTGACAATAGACCAATTATTCACAGTAAAGCAAGTTCTTGAAAAATGCTGGGAGTTCAGCATAGACGGACACCAAACTTTCGTTGACTTTAAGCAAGCATACGACTGTATTGACCTAATCGTACTATATCAAATAATGCTTTGCTTTGGGATCCCAGCCAAATGAGTCCATCTTACCCAAATGACAATGACGTCGATGACCTCCCAAGTCCGCATCAATAACCAACTCACCGATGCCATTGGCACAAACATCGGACTAAAGCAGGGAGATGGACTGGCCCCATTGCTATTCAATTTGGCTCTAGAGTACGTCATAAGGAAGTTACCTGTCGATACGCGAGCCAAACAGTAGCCTATGAGGCCGATATCAACATTTTGTCACGGTCATTTACAACTGCCAAAGAATTTTTCCTTAAAGTCGACAGCGAAGCATAACTAGTAGCGCTACAAATCAATGAAAATAAAACAAAGCTCATGACGCAGTCGAGGAAAAATACCTTTAATACACAAAATATGACACTTAGCGAATATAGTATCGAAAATCTTAGCAAATTGGTGTTTTTACGAGGTGTGACAATTAAGTAGTGATATTTAAAAATTATTCTACAACCATACCATCTCCTTCAAAGCAGTTCCCTTTTTATGCTTCGTAGCATTTCTGGAACGCTTCGACTGGCATGTCCACGAGTATCCTCGTCACGGCCACCTGGATGTCCGTAATCAACCCAAAATGGGTTCCTTTGACCACCGATTTTGTTCTAGAGAACAAAACTAGGTCTCATTGGCTGTAATACCTCGATCAAGCAACGCGAAATCGTTTTTCACTTATTCCGAACAGTCTTCTACGATGATCATTCGATGCTGTTTTTGCTCCTCAGAAAGCTTCTTTGGAACCATATTCGCACACAACTTTTTCATCCCAAAATTGTCGGTTGAAATTTGTCTGACTGTTTCATGGCTCATATCCAGCTGCGAAGCCAACATTGGAACTGTTAAACGCCGATCGCAACAGTCCGCAACTCAACTGGTCTCCCGCTCCGCCACTCATCTTCCACGCTTTCACGCCGCTCCTTAAACACTTTATGCCATCGAAACACCTGGACACGACTAAGAGCACTAACACCATGCACTTTTACAATTTTAGCGTGCGTTTGCGAAGCTGTTTCGCCCTATCTGACGCTAAACTTTATTGCGACGCGTTGCTCTGGATTTCGTTTCTCCATTTTCCCGATGAGCACCACCAACACACGTCTACTCAACACGACACAGCAGGCGAATGAAACAAGCTGGAGGGGAAGGATGGCAAAGAAAGGGAAGGGAATTTCAAGATCGCAGGCTTACCACAAGCGAGGCAATAAAATCAGTCTCATTACTTAATTGTCACACCTCGTGGGCGCAAAAATAACGAAAACGGGTAATGAAAGAGACGAAATGTGCCGAAGGATACAGCTCGCAAATAATATATTTTATTCAATTTTGACGATCTTGAAGACCAACTGCATACACAGGAAAACAAGACTCCAAGTCTACAAATCTGTTATAAGACCTTTGTTATGCTATGGGTGTAAAACATGGACTCCAACCCAAGCATCCGCAAATATATTGAACACCTTTGAGCGACGGGTCGTGAGGCGTATAATTGGAGCGAACCTAGACGGGGACCAATGGTGAATTCGATACTACCATGAGTTGTATGAAATTTTTGACAAACCGGAGGTCTCAACGATTGTAAGACTGCGGAAGCAGCGATTGGTTGGCCACATGAATCGTATGGACGAACAACGGATACCCAAAAAGATATTCGTTGGGAGAACTGAAGGCCAGAGAACAGTGGGGAAACCTAGAAAACACTAGTCTGACTCAGTCGACGAAGACAGTTCATCGCTGCTCGGATTTCGAAATTGGAGGACACGGTCAATAGACCGAGACAGTTGGAGGCGCTTTTTGCAGGAAGCGAGGGCCCAAGAAGGGCTGTAGTGCTAAGAAAAAGAAGAAGGATGAAAGCGATTGCGTATGGAGACAATCAAAACAACCCTAAACCAATAGGTTACACTTTAAAGCAAACGAACACTTCACAAAGCTAAAATCTCTTTTTTACATCACCCGACGACAATAGGAGAAAATTAATCCAAGCTTTAAATAGTACTGAACAATGCTTTCCGTTATTCATAGTGCTGAATCGTTAAAAAAAGCGCAAAAATTCAACAAATTTCTTCATCTCCTTTTCGTTAAATAAATTTCACACAACAAATTTTCTGTAAATAGTTTAATTTCTATCGAAAAATATTTTATTACCATCTCCTCAATTTTTTGCTTTTTCAAACGAAACAATTTCCAACCATGAAACAAGCAAAATAGTATTTTTACTATCCCAAAGGACTTAAACTCATACTTTCAAATTATCACTTTGAGCGCGGTGAAATTCACAAGAAAAAAATTCTCCCACTGAAACTCACCGAAGCAAAGTGCAACGTAAACGATAACTTTTAAAAGTATCCAAACTATCGGGAAGAAAAAGTAAAACAACGAAATAAGGAAGTTTCCATTTCTCTAGTGACAAAGTTGCAACCGCACTGGCATCAGAAGTGGAGATATTCGTACTTTAGTCCTGATTGCACGTCAGGCCTTCAGCCCGTGATTGAACTTTGTTACTTGCCGCACTGAGTTCGTTATGAATTTAGAACTTTATCGTTACGTGAAATTCACCAAGGATGAAAATGTTGCTGAGATGGCAGATGGGAGCGAGGATACACGCTTGACTCACAATGTCCTTTGTTTCCTGTCAGCTGATGGTTGCTTGTTTGTCTTCATGACAATGTGAACTTTGTTAGTCAGGCGAAGGGAGCTTTTGGGGAAGGTATCTGCAAGGAGAGCGAAGGGAACAATTTTATCAAACTTTAATTTTTCCTGGGTAAGTATTGATTGACAAAAAAATCGAAAACATGTTGAAAATTTCAAGCATAGACAAGAATGCGTTGGCTACACCACAAACAGTTCAAGATAGGAAAAAGGTTTTCCAAGAATTTTCAATTCTATTAGCTTGGGAATGGTTGTGAACATTTCGTTTTCTAATAGCGTATCGTGCCGAGAGATAACTTTAAAATGTACACTGGAAATTTCAATTTGAGCTCCCCGCAAGGTCTAATAAAAACATGTTCAGATTTTCCAGCTCAAGAAAATATTTCTTTTAAATTTTCTGCACAATTATGTGAATCCCTGCTTTATATTCAGTCATCTACCTTTCAAAATGTTATTTTCTTCGTATTAAAATTTCACTTACGTATGAGACAATGTTAAAATGATTTTTCGTGGGCTGGGAAGAAAAGAAATGTTTCCCACGCATGAACAACATACTCGTATGTATGTGAGGCAAGTAATATGACAATGGTGATGACTTCAGAAATGTGATATATCTTCTCGGAAAAAAATTTGGGAGAGATTATAAAACTCAATGGGAGTTTCCAGTTGATAGGATTTCAACCGAATTTCGTTTGAGATGTGTATAATAAATTGGCCTGGAATATGTTACAGGTGAATTTCAGGTTTTTTTAGATTTGCTCGCCCCGAACACTCCCATAGGCAATCTTGAAAAATTTTAATTGATACAATACGGGCCCGCACTCGGCAAGTTTTTCAATCATACAATACTTTATGCAAGAAAAAGGCGTATCTTTAATGTTTAAATTTACTACTTAAAATGTCAAGAAAAGTAAAACCGGGTGATATTTTTTTTCAGTTTCTGATTATCAACTTGAATAAAGTTTTTCCCCCTTATGGGCCGCAAATAATCGACATAGCATTATCATTTTCTATCAATGTCGGGTTTGGTTACCAGAGAACCAAAAAGCGTCCAGAATCGCGCAACTGAAGCGTGGACTTCAAGTTGAAAGGACATGCTAGAGAGAGGACGTTCTAGATAGAGGACATACTAGATAGTAGAGTAGTGGCTTATGTAGAAAGCAGAAACGGCCCTGAAGTGAATAAAAGCCAACAGTGGTATCCAAATAAGTTGGGTAGACCAACTTTGCTCGTCAGAGTTACATGTCCATAAAATTCTGCAAGCTCCTTTCCCAAGTGTTGTCGCAACTATTAATAACATCATGATCAATATTGATTGAAAATAAGCAACCAAGAAGAGTAAACGAATGTACACGAAAGCACAAGAATGGACCAAGTAGATCCATGGTCAATACTGAAAGTGATGTTACTGCGGGTATTCAGAACTGCTGGAATATTCCAGGTATTTCTCGTTAGAACATTCGCCAATATACGAGAAATGGATTGAATGACTAGAGAGTCTATATAAAGCCGAGCTGAATGAATGGGGGCTATAGTAATAGTAAAACAGCGATAGTAAAACTGCGATAGTGAAAACTGATAAGGTTGTAGTGAAAAGTAAATTAAAATTTTATTTGTAAAACAGTGAAATGAATTATTGTGCAAACAAACTCTTTTAACTTAATTTAAAAGACAGTGCGTTTTCACTCTTCCGGGACATTAAACTTATCGGCCGGGAACTATAACATGCGACAGTGGTGTCAGAAGTAAGAATAAAATTTTGAAAGTGAAACTTGTAAGCATTTTTAAAGTGCACAATAGTGAAATGTAACGCGGAAACTGGTCGAAAAAAGCCAAAACAATAAAAATGCCACAAAGCTGAAATTTAAAAATTAATAAATTAGCCTTATTGTAGCTTAAGGAAGAGTTGGAACAGCGAAATCTGGACCCACAAGATACAAAGGCCATACTGGTAACACGTTTGCGTGACCCGATCGAGTCAAAAGTATACCTGGATCTGGGTGAGCCTACACATGCGGAAAAAGGTTCAAAAGACAAAGGAGCAGAAGCACCAAATTAAAGGAACAAGAAAATGCGCTAATGTAGTTGATGCTAATGCAGCAAGAGCAGCAACAACAGTCATCCAGTTTAACTGCAAAGCTAAATGAATAATCAGCGCAGCTAAATGAACTTTCATCCATCTTAACTGCAAAGCTTAATGAACAGTCATCCAGTTTAGATGCAAAGCTAAATGAACAATCAGCGAAGCTGGACCAACAAGCACTCGTTATCAAGGCAGACATCACAGAGAAGCTGGAGAAATAGTCAACTGTTTTAAAGGCAGATTTGCAAAAACAGTCAACAAAAATAAAAGCAGAGCTCGGTAGTCTGAATAACCAAATTAAATGCGTCAAGGAAAAGGTTTACCAGGTCGAGGAGAAGGTCAGCCAGATCGAGGAGAGGATAACCATGAGATGGAAAAAATGAAAAAGGAATTGGAAGCAGCGAAAGTAGTAGGAACCATCCCACCAGCCTCACTTATAACCGCAGCGCAAAGCATATCCAGAAATGTGAACGCAACAATTTTTGCCAGTATTGAAAAATTGCTGGAGAAGCAAAAACAAGTGGTTGAAATTGTGTCTAAAGGTGGATTCAAGCTTCAAAAGTGGTATTCAAACCATGCAGCATCTATGAACTTTATTCCAGCCGAGGACATGTCGTTGAAATCCGAACTGTCTAATAGCAACGAGCATCAATTTAAAGCTCTGGGTCTTGCATGGCTACTGCTGACAAATTTCGAATTATCATAACATACAATGAAGAGAAACAATTCGCAAAACGACAGAAATTGTCAGATATCCCGCATGAAAAGGGTTTTCCATTAGGGAATAAACATTCTACCTATTAATAAAAAACAGAAGTGTTTGAGATAGTGAGTTCAAATTCATTGTGAGTGTAGTGACATTTTCCATTTTATGAATGAAAGATTTTAGTCATATGACCACCACGAGCTCGTTAAGAGCGGTCGATTCTTAGTGCTTAATTTCCCACCACTCTGGCACACATTTTGGCCGGGACGTTGGCAATTTCACATTGTATGATGTCTTTTAGATAATTCAAAGTTGCTGGCAGGCTGGTTTAGACCAGTGACTTGATATAGCCCCATAAAAAGAAATCCAATGGTGCTAGATCGCATGGATGAGGCAGCCATCTGGCTGAATTATTGCTCGAGATAACACGCTCACCAAATTTGCCTTTCAATAAATCGATTGTGATGCATGCTGTGTGGCTAGTGGCACCGTCTTGTTGAAACCACATATCGATGATGTCAAGTTCATCCCACACTGGCCAGTAATAATCTTCCAACATAACTCAATAGCGCTCTCCATTGATGGTAACATGACAGTCGTTTTCATCCACGAAAAAATATGGCCCAATCCGGCATGAAAACTGCACCAAACAGTCATTTTTTTTGCAGATGCAACGGTGTCTCAAGAAGCACATGTGAGTTTGTTGCTGACGAATAAGGCATATTTTGCTTATTGATAAAGCCATTGAGCCAGAAATGAGCCTCGTTGCTGAAAATAATTTGCGCTCTTAAAATTGCGACAACCGACTCGGAATTCCGGCAAGAATTTTTAATAATTTCAAAACATTGCTGGCTCGTTAACTTCACCATGATAAAATGTTGACTTTAACTAGCATTTTGACATTGATACTTCGTTAAAAATGTTTAAGGGTACGTTTATTTAAAGATACGAAATTGTTATGTCCGTAATGGAAAACCCTATATCTAACCCAGTAGGACTAATGGGCCCATTCACCGTTATGACAAAACTAACTGTGTAAGCTGAAATTTGACTGGGCTGATTATTTGCCTGACAATCTTCAACGAAAATCCTATCAATTTCGTAAGCACTTGAAGGCTCTGACCACAATAAAAATACCACGACATGTCATCGCACACAAAAGCGCACGCAATAAGCAAATGCATGCCTTTTGGGATTTATGTTTGCACCACACAGACAGAACAGTAATAGTAAGCCTACTATGCACGAAGTCACAGATAGCACCACTTAAACCCACAACATTACCGCGCTTGGAACTCTTTGCCGCAAAATTGGGTTGTGACTTGATGATACAAGTGTGTAAAGACTTAACATGGAAGGATTGCGTTTGCTTTTAGGCAGATTCTGAGGTTGTCTTTTCCTACTTGCGATCATCAGTTTCATCGTTGCAAAACTTTGTGACCAACCGAGTTGTGTCCATCCAAGAAGCATTACTTTAGTCACAATGGCAGCAAGTGCTATCGGAGCAAAATTCCGTGGATTTAGAACCTCGAGTTATCCCATCCACCAAGCTCAGCAGCTACCAACAGTGGTTTTATCGACCATTATTTTTACACCGCAAGGAAGAAATATAGTCAAAAACCGAGGTATTACTAGAGTTTACTCTCGAAATCAAGCCAACAAAGACGGCACTTCCAATCACAGCCTTCTCATCGATTCACTTGTTCAATTGAGCTCAATAAGATGATTCAAAAAAACCTGTTGCATATTTTCTTCAGTTCTGGAATAACATTAACAAACAAGTTGGGTAAACAGACCTACGCTCATGTCAGAAGGGTTTTGTATTCAATTTTCAAAATTCAGTCACCAGATCGAATCACATCAAGAAACATGTCAAAGACGATTTTATTGGAGAAAATATGAAATTCGAAGATCATACTATTATTAGCAAAGTTGAACGAATTTAGACTTTTAAGGTTTTTGTTATTGTTATACTCATAAATATCTCCCTTGATAATTATTTCAGATGTCCATTCGTGAGGGAGGAAACCACATTTTTCATGTATTTCCCCCCCTGTGCCCCACTGAAGCAGAAACTGACAGTTTAAGAACTGTTTTGAAAAGCTCCCATGAAAACTTTCATTTCATACTCATATCGGCTACGTTTGATGAATTTTTTTTTTCAGGGGGACACTCTCCTGTACTGTTATCATCGATTCATGGCCATTTTTTCGAATCCTAGAGTTGTTACAAAGCCCTTTTACTAGGAGCTCTCTCCCGCCTTCTTGATTTGTTTCACTTATGAGTAATAATTGTAGGTACTCATCTTCAGTCATTCATTAAATTGAATCAAGTGTTCAAACCATGGACCTTGAACGTTGAAGTTGGGAAAAAATAACTCAAAATTATTCAATCTTCGCATTTAAAACAGCCACCATTTTGTTTTACGATTACTGATACCACTAGCTGAACCGATTCTCAAAGATATTCATGACACCTATCATTCCTGAAATTTTCATGCAAATCCTAGCAAAACTGTAGTGGCTGAGTCGGTAAAAAGCGCATATTGTTCCATAGCCACATGTTGCCATAGTAATACATGCAGCGCATATTGTTCCATAGTAATATAGGAAAATTCAAACCGCTATAACTTCGCTAAATATAATTCAATCTTTATGAAACTTGCAGGGTAAATCAATCTTATGAATAGTCATCTGTGTTCTGAATTTCATTGAATTTAAGGGTACCCTTAAGATTTTATTCAAGAAAACATAAAATCGATAAATCATACTATTACTAACAAAGTTAAGTGAATTGCGACTTCTAACGTATTTGTTGTTGTTGTACTCACCAAGGCCTACATTCCTGATTTTTTTCAGATTTTTCGGATCACAGGTGTCCAATCGCGAGGGGGGGGGACACAAATTTTTCGTGTATTTCCCCTCCCTGTGCGCCCCTCGAAGCGAATTTCGCCAAATTAAGACCTGTTTTGAAAAGTTCTCATCAAGACCTTTCATTTGATACCCATATCGGCTACCTTCAATGAAATTTTTTTTTTGGGGGGTCACTCCCCGATATGGGGAGGCCCCCCTTAAATACCTTATAAAATTTTTTTGTAATTGAACTTTGAAGAGAGCACCAGTTTTCACCCACATACAAAATTTGATGCTTCTAGCTTAAGTAGTTTCCGAGAAAAACTGCTGTGACACACGGACGGACGGACGGACGGACGGACGGACAGACAGACGGACAGACGGACAGACAGGACGCGATTTTAGAAGGGTTTTGTAAAATTATTTTACAAAACCCTAAAAAGGTCTAACCATCTGCAAAGGAGAAGTTAAAGTTCTAGAGCTAGAAAAGGCAATGCACACGGTTATATGGGAAATCCAGTTCACATGTTTCGCAAAGGACATGAATGATCCCCTAATCCATAAGGGCGTTGACAACAGAAACCCCATCTCCAATCTAAGAAAAGCGCAGTCTCTACTTTCAGCGCTACTGGTCGTATGTTTATTATTTAATCAACTCAAGGAGTAACTGAACTAAACATGACCTCATTCAAAATGCAGCCAGGAGTTTATTTTGAAAAATTGGGCTCGGTATCCCAAATAATCGATGAATGGAATATGGTTGCATATTAGGATATGAAGCCATACTGGATGGAATATAATCTCATTAACAACGAGACCAATCAGCTTAGACAATTACGTAACCACCTGATCGATCATGCATTATGTTTAGAGACGATTTATCACTTTATCACGGACGTATATAAGCTCAACAGCAACAAATCGTTAAATCAAACAACAGGGTCTCGAGTCAAACTATCACCCATGAATATTGTGGAAAAAATCACCTACTCATTATTTGGCTTTCTTGATTCAAAATACGCGGAAGAAATGTCAACTGTAATAGACAATCTCATAAAAAATAAAACATCCATCATTTACTGGATAATTAATCTTATTCAAAAATCATCAGAAATGACCGCACGGTAAATACGACAATCCCAAAATTATTTCAACACAACTACGGACGACGTCTATCAAGTGAATAAGGAAGTAGATAACCAACACCTGCTTAATATTTTCAACTTTCTGTTTGTAAAACTGATTCTCGCTATATCTAGCCTGCAACGTATCCAGACGGTTATCGTCAACGTTCTTGCAGACATGCAACACGGAAAGGTTAACCCGTCGTTAGTTTCACCATCCCAACCACTGCAGCAACTACAATTTATCAAGGAGTATTTACCCCCTCATCTCCAAGCATCCTCAGGAGCTGATTATCTGCTGTGAATATACGGAAGTGTGCTTTCAAATCACATAATCTTTCGAATCAAAATTCCCTCATATGCTACGATTTATTGTCAGTAACACCAGCTCCTATTATGAAGGGTGACACTTTTCTCACAATACATCCAACTTCACCGTATGCCTTGGCTAACTTTCAAAGGGATCAATACTACCCACTCAAGTGTTACAAGGGAAACAGCCTCATTTTCAGCGTCGGGCTGCCAGTCGATTTATTTAGCTTGCACGAAATAATAATAAAAAGAAGGAAAAATAAGAATCCTTTCCGAGCCGAGGTCATGGCTTTGCGAAATGTATACAATGTATGTAGATACCATTACTATTACTTGCTTTTAAGTCTATCTAGATCTGCATTCACAACCCATCGTTGGAGTTGTGGGAAGTACCGGACTCTCAAAGGAACAGCTTTAAGCATACTGAACCCCAATTATCTTCACTTTCAGCATGGATGAAGACCAAAAGTGACTCTACTTGTACTCGGAAATCTATCACTCACGTAACACTATGGCGGATGGCAAAGCTCTTAAACAAAACTATTTTTGTAAAAGAACATTCTCCCGTATGAAGGGCAAAAGTGTTGTGTTTTGCTGCTATAACTCTACAGGAAGCGTTCAACGCATCAACGAATTTGGTTGATGGAAACACTCTAAACATTAAACTAGTATAACCTCAATATTTGTAATCGAATTCATCTTCGCCTTCACAAAATACTCCAACTGAAAATAGAAAAAGACAGCTTCCTTTTAATTTTGTGTATTTTATTTATTTTTATTCTCGAAATCGATTTTCGACCGTAATCGTTCGGTCTTCTTTAGCGATTAATTTATTTTTACTCACATTTCTGCTTATATACTAGCTATGTTTAAGGAAATTTACTCTCGATCATTAAAAAGTAATTAGGGAAATTTGCTTAAGCTAATAAAAGGTAGGAAAGGTAATTCACAAAAGGGGTAGTTATAAAAATATTATTTTTACATGATTCAGAAAAGATATTATTATTTAATTAATTTAAATAGCCGTGATCTGCAGTTTCCGTCATCCTGATTCATCAACTTTTTCCTTTCCCGGGTAATTGCCAGGCTTTCCATCACATCCAATTCACGTGTATCTCTAGCTTCCTTGATGACTACAGCGTCCTCCATTGTTATCTCGTGTCCCTTCGTGATAATATGTTCCGCTACCGCTGACTTGAAATTCGAAGTTCTTTCTTTCTTTCTTTCTGCTGCTGCTTCGCCTAGATGCTCCTTGATTCGCGTGCCGATGAGCCTCCTCGTTTGACCTATGTACACTTCTTCACAAGTGGGACATTCGATGCGATAGATACCAGATTTCTCATGTGGTTCGCGCTTGTCTTTCGTTGATCCGAGAACGTTTTTGAGCTGGTTCTTGCTGCTTGATTCGATTAACCGTACAGAATTGAGCTGATTTATTCGCCGCTTGATCCGATTGCTGATGCCTTCGTGATAAGTTGGAGCCTTCCAGTACGTTTTTTCGGTATTCGCATTTGATAATGTTGATTGTCCCTGATGCTGTCTATTAATCTGGATCTTCTGTACCATTCTCCTAATCGTCGAGCCTTTGAAGCCGTTCAGTTTAGCTGTCTCAACAATGTACCTCATCTCCTTTTCCTTAGCTTCCTTGCTTAGCGGCAAATCGAGCATCCTGTGGATCATGGCTCTGTACGGAGAAACCTTGATTTGCTGCGAATGATTTGATGTATTTGGAATCGTTCTTTGTGTGTGAGTTGCTTTCCGGTATACATCGAAAGTTATATTTGTTTGAGTCCTCCTTACTACTATATCTAGGAACGATAGTTTACCGTCTTTCTCTTCCTCCATCGTGAATACTATATTTTTGTGGGCTCCATTCAGGTCAGCAAGGACCTTCTCCACGTCACTCCTTTTCACATATGCAAACACATCGTCCACATATCGGACCCAATGTTTTGGTAACTGGCCTTTCTCCTGCAGTCCGTCTTCTAGTTTCGTCATAAATATCTCGCTGAAGAATGGTGAAAGTGGATTTCCCATCGCAACTCCGCCTTTCGTCTTATAAAATTTCCCTCGAAAGGTGAAATAATTTTCGATCATGCAAAGTCTCGCAAGTTGGATATACTGCCTAGTTTTTATTTTCCAAGATAATGAGTTTTCTTTGTGGGAAAGCCATTCTTCTATATATCCCAGAGTCTCCATCACCGGAATACTCGGGAATAGAGCTTTCACGTCGAAAGACACCATAATTTCGTCTTGCGCTGGGGGGCCAAACTTCAGGATTTTCTCGGAGAATTCTTTGCTGTTTTTTACAGATCTACCATTCATTTGGGTCATTCCCTTAAATTCGTTCACCAACCATCTTGCCAGTTTTTGGGTCGGTGCATTCACGGCCGAAATAATCTCACGCATTTCGTTCCCCTCTTTGTGTATTTTTGGCAAACACTTGATCCTAGGCAAAGTAGGGTTGCTCACTCTTACTTTCATCAATTCGCCAAGTAATGACTCACAACTTTTAATTGTCCTTTCGAATCTTTTCATGGATTCCTCTAACGGGCTCCGGCGTAGCTCGAAGAAATTACCGCTGCTTAGCTTTTGTATGACCGCCTCATCATACTTGCTTTTATCCATCACTACCACTGTGTTTCCTTCATCGGCCTTGACAAAGTAAACAGGTTTCTTCTTCAGTTCAGCAGCTATGCTCGCCTCTTCACTGTTTACCACCTTTTTCGCTCCCCTTATCGCCTTGGCTTTATCATTCCTTGCCATCGTTCCGGTAGTCTGCTCATTGCTGCTTCCGTTTCTACGATGATCTCCTCTATAGGTATTTTTGATGGTTTTATGGCGTAATTGAATCTCATGTTGAGTAAACGCATTTCCTTTTCATTAAAAACTATACTCGATTTGTTGGCAACCAGTCCGGGGATTTCTTGAACTTCTACGAATTGTTTAACTGGTTTGGCCGCTTCTTCCAATCGATTCAACTTTTTCCGATGTAATTCCCTTTTCTTTCCTTTTTCGCATTGATATGCTAAGTCCGCTTTTTCCAGTAAGTCCTCCATATAACCTTTACCACAGTGTTGAGATTCTCGCATAAGCCCCAGATGCTTCTCGTAAGTCTTGAGAGTCGTATCGTTCAATTTCGTGTACAGCTGCTTGATGCTGATCTTCATTAAATTTCGTTCCACTACTATTTTTTGGGTAACCGCGTTTTTCAGGCCACAGCATATCTTCACCAAATGGCTCTTCGGAGTGAGTCTTCTCTCAAGACACGTTTTCAAAAAGTTTATGTCTTCCCTGATCCTAGCTAACGATTTTTTGTACTTCGTAAACCTAAGAAATATCAATTGATGCCTGGTAGCTACTTCAATATTTGTAATCGAATTCATTTTCGCCTTCACAAAATACTCCAACTGAAAATAGAAAAGGACAGCTTCCTTTTAATTTTGTGTATTTTATTTATTTTTATTCTCGAAATCGATTTTCGACCGTAATCGTTCGGTCTTCTTCAGCGATTAATTTATTTTTACTCACATTCCTGCATATATACTAGCTATGTTTAAGGAAATTTACTCTAGATCATTAAAAAGTAATTAGGGAAATTTGCTTAAGCTAATAAAAGGTAGGAAAGGTAATTTACAAAAGGGGTAGTTATAAAAATATTATTTTTACATGATTCAGAAAAGATATTATTATTTAATTAATTTAAATAGCCATGATCTGCAGTTTCCGTCATCCTGATTCATCAACTTTTTCCTTTCCCGGGTAATTGCCAGGCTTTCCATCACATCCAATTCACGTGTATCTCTAGCTTCTTTGATGACTACAGCGTCCTCCATTGTTATCTCGTGTCCATTCGTGATAATATGTTCCGCTACCGCTGACTTGAAATTCGAAGTTCTTTCTTTCTTTCTTGCTGCTGCTGCTTCGCCTAGATGCTCCTTGATTCGCGTGCCGATGAGCCTCCTCGTTTGACCTATGTACACTTCTTCACAAGTGGGACATTCGATGTGATAGATACCAGATTTCTCGTGTGGTTCGCGCTTGTCTTTCGTTGATCCGAGAACGTTTTTGAGCTGGTTCTTGCTGCTTTATTCGATTAACCGTACAGAACTGAGCTGATTTATTCGCCGCTTGATCCGATTGCTGATGCCTTCGTGATAAGTTAGAGCCTTCCAGTACGTTCTTTCGGTATTCACATTTGATAATGTTGATCGTCCCTGACGCTTTTACCTTTCCTACCTTTTATTAGCTTAAGCAAATTTCCCTAATTACTTTTTAATGATCTAGAGTAAATTTCCTTAAACATAGCTAGTATATAAGCAGGAATGTGAGTAAAAATAAATTCATCGCTGAAGAAGACCGAACGATTACGGTCGAAAATCGATATCGAGAATAAAAATAAATAAAATACACAAAATTAAAAGGAAGCTGTCTTTTTCTAGTATTACCTTCCGCGGATGAATTCGACATCACGCTTGGAAGCATTCTACCAGCGCTGGCGCTGGCAGCGCATTTTATCCATCACTCAACCGTATACGCGGACAAATTTCCGCGAGTATGACATGCAGTAAATATAAACAATCAGTCCAAACGTCACTTTTAACTTATCGCAGCAAACCAGTTCAAGAATTGATCGAGACTCAAACAAGTTGCAATGTTTCATATATTGGTTCGAAATGTTACGCTAAGCGCAAGTAGCCGTCAGTTTGAGAAAATACGACGAAAAAGACTATGCTATTAATTGGGAACCAAACAAGCTGAGCAAGCGGGAGAGTGCTCCTACCAGAAGGTCTTTGTAAACTTCCTAGGGTTAGAAACAAGTGTGAATCAATAACTTGAAATATTCATTGGATATGAAATCGTTCAAATTGATGCAAAAGATGCACAGTTTCTTTCATAAGCACAGTGCAGCTGCCATTTTGATCTAGCTTAAATGATTTTTCTAAATGCTCAGCTGATTAAAAATATTCCAGTTAAACACCTTTCCTTAAATTTTCATGAAAATTAAAAAAAAAATTAAAGTGTCTAGGTCAATTTGAAATATGTATCAACCATAAACACGTGTTATTGTTGTTGTAATTTCATACAATTAAAATGACTATAACACGCTTGATTATGATTCTATCTAGATTAAATTTTGTGAACGTAAAGATCTTATATTAGTCTATATTGCAAAAATTTCATTTAAAGGTACTGTTTTGATTTTATGGGCGAAAATGTAATATCCATAAATCATACTACTATTAACAAAGTTGAGCGAATTTCAATTTCTGAGGTATTTGTTTTCCTTGTACTTATTAAGGCGCACATTTGTGATAATTTTCAGATCACCAATTTTTGGTAGATTCTGCCTTCCCCTGGACCCCAAATTCATAAAATGATTTTTTTATTTCAGATTCTAAAAGTTCTAATCAAGACCCCACTCGACTACGTTTGATTAAAAACATTTTTTAAATGCTCATTTGTTATAAGGGGGACCTCCCTTAAAAAATTTTTTTAAATTTTGGTAAGACCTTAACTTTTGAGAGACCATCACAATGTTTGAACATTCTAGCTTTTATAGTTTCTGAGGAAACTTGCTGTGATGCACGGAGAGACGGACAGACGGACGAACGGATGGAATGAAGGACAGACAGGTCGCGAAACTAGTAAGTCTTTGTAAAAAAATTTTTGCAAAGACCTATAAAGAAAGGTGGATGGCCGATCATCGTCCCTTTCGTTTGGCGGACAACCTCTGTAATTAGGCATCTTTTTAAGGGAGCAAAACGAATGAGTGGGTCTCTTTTATGATAATAATCGGTACCGCGAAAGTGATTGTTGGCGGTGAACTGGCAAGCGACACGGTCGCAAAAAAATTAAGATACAGATCCTCCATTGGATTGAAAAAAAGAAGAAAGTAGTGATTGTGAAGAGAATTTTTTAGAATTTAGAACGTGAAAGTGGAAACGGTGTAGTGTTCGCAATTGAATTAAACAAGTTGAAGTAGCAGGAGAGTGCTCCTGCCAGAAAGGTTTTGTAAAACGATTTGTAAATCAAACAATATATTCTACATATCAAAACTTGACTTATATAAAGATTCCATAAATTGAGTACGAAATATTATTATGGTTTTTATTTTTTTAATGTCGCCGCCATTTTGTTGCGAGTCTTTTAACGCCATCGCTTGATAAGTCATAATAATACATCAATATTACAAACCATTTCTAAAAGTTTTATCAAAATTCCTACATGTTTGTAGTGTCTAGGTCCTTTGCAAACGTGTATCTCCCTAGTATCACATGTCAATGTTGTTGTAATTGTTAAATATTCAATCGGCTGTAACTTAGCTGTTTATTGTTCAATTATTGTGAAATTTTCGGTACACATACAATTGCTTTTTAAAAACATAAATTGTAGATTACTTTTTTATGGAATTGTTTGCAGCTACATATAAATGAGTTGCATATTTTGAATAATTATTTTTCTGAAAAATTATTAGAGAAGAAAAATGTTTGAAGAAGGTGGTTTCGACGTGTGCACTAATTCTCCTCAGGCCATCACTCTTAGATACACACCGGTGATGGCGACCACTATGCTCAGAGGTGAGGGAGTTAATTTTTAATTTTTCTACTTATGCAAACTCAATATGTTTTTGTATCTGCAAGTTATATTCAAGGTAACTTTCTCTTGTAAGTACTTGTATTAGCTAAACTTTATTTTTTATTTTTAATTGGATCATTTCACCCTTTTCACATCAACTTAATGTAAATCTATACGACAAATTTGCTCTACATTTGAAGCTTATCTAACTTCGCGCGGATATCGATCACTCTTTCGGATGGCTCCGATAGCTTTTTAACCCGGCATCACTAAATATTAGTCTCTCAGACTACACACCCCACACGGTTACGATATTTATGCATGTTCTCGATCCTTGCCCACCCCACCGCACACAGTACCTTCCTTAATTAGCTATTTAGTGATCCGCCGGCTATCATTACGCATTCACGTTGTTTCGTTTTCCAGATTTTGGGAAATATTGGTTTCTCAGACTAATATACTCGTATAGTGACTACGAGTGAAAATTGAGCCAAGGTATGTTACATGTTATTTTTATTTTTTAATTTTTTTTGTCTGTAAATAAATTATTTTTGAATTTCTTGCTATTATTCATAAAACATGTATGTAAAATGTAATGGTGTAATTTTTTATTATTATATGGTTATTTCTATGAGCTAAAAAATTTATGACGGCGTGTTTTTTTTTTTGCATAGATGAATTCGGCAAGAAATCAAGAAAAGATTTTACAAATTTTGAATCAGTCTGACAGCGAGACCGATGAAGAAGTTCATCGGCAAATATGTGGTGTTTCAGATTCAGAATGTAAAGACAACGGGCAAATTGGTCGACTGACGAAAGTCGAAATGAGTCATCAGTTTCATCGGATGAGGATTTTCTTGTTATCAGACGTGATCGAAATATAAATCGTATAGAAGACACGGATGATGATTCATCAACCTTCAGCTTCATCGTCACGATCAAGCTATGTAGTACATCCAGGTAAGAGCTACAGTTATGGAAAGAATAAACATAAGTGGGCATCTAACCCAAGTAATTCGAGTACTCGTACATCAGCTCGTAATATTACCCACTTTATACCTGGACCTGTGAGAGATACAATTGAGCCGATTTCATTATTTAATTTGTTTATACCGAGTGCAATGATTGATGAGGTTGTATTGTACACAAATGCTGAAATTGGAATAAAACGAGACAAGTATAAGCAACTGTCTCATACTACTTCTTATACAACAAGTAATGAAATGAAAGCATTATGGGGTCTTCTTCTTCAATCAGCAGTTGTCAAAAGTAATCATTTGCCAACAAAAGTTTTATTTGATTCTAAACGAAGTGGTAATATTTTTAAAGCTTGTATGAGTGCTGACCGATTTGACTTCCTACTAAGATGTTGCCGATTCGATGATCGATCCAACAGACAGCAGAGAATACAATCAGATAGATTCGCGCCGATGAGAGAATTTTGGGAGAAATTGATTGATAATTGTAGGAAATCTTACGAACCTTGTTCTTATCTAACTATTGATGAGCAACTAGTTGGCTTCCGAGGGCGCTGCCCATTTCGCATGTGTATGCCTAATAAGCCAAATAAATATGGCATAAAGATTGTCATGGATGCTGATTCAAATTCAAAGTACATATATAATGCTATGCCATATTTAGGAAAAGGGACAAATAGTGGTAACATGCCCCTGGCTACATATTTCGTGAAGCAGCTTTGTGAACCTATATACGGAACAAACCGAAATATAACCATGGATAACTGGTTTACTTCTGTCCCACTCGCTTCAGAGTTATTACAATCTCCTTACAAATTAACTATCGTCGGTACGTTGTGCAGCAATAAACGAGAAATCCCTACAGAGATGAAAAATTCGAAAACACGGAATATCGGCACTTCTATGTTTGCTTTCGATTCAGAAAAGACTTTGGTTTCGTATAAGCCTAAGTCCAATAAAGTAGTTTATTTACTATCGACTGCTCATGACCAGCTGGATATAAACCCTGATTCAAAAAAACCAGAAGTGATTCATTTCTACAATAGTACTAAAGGAGCGATTGACACCATAGACCAAATGTGTACAGTCATGAGTTGCAGTCGTAAGACCAAAAGATGGCCTCAATGCATATTTTATAATATTTTGAACTTGTGCATGGTCAACACATATGTACTTTATGTGTCCAACTTGGTAAGGATGAGACAAAAGCCGCAAAAAAGACGAGAGTTTGTTCAACGACTGGTGGATGAGCTCACTGGACCGTGGTTACGAGAGCGCTACAATACTGTGACTTTGAGGAGGGATATTAGAGCAAGTATCAAAGATATTTTAAAAATTGAAAACATCACAGCAGGTACCTCTCACGCACAATCAAATGAGCGCAAAATTTGCGCATTTTGTTCCTATCAAAAGCATAGAATGACAAAATTCGCGTGCCATGCCTGTGGAAAGGCAATTTGCGGAGAACATACTGTCGTAGTCTGCAATGAGTTCAAAGAATAATTTTTTAAAAGTTTTTTCATTATAATCAGTTCAATTTGATAAATATTCTTCCATCTTGTTTACTTTTCAATTAATAAAAACGAATAAAAAACAAATAATGAAGTTTTATTTTGTTAATCTGTGAGACTAATATCTAGTGACAACGTAACTCGAAAATATGATTAGTGATCTAGGGTTAAATTACCTTTTTATGGAATTGTTTGCAGCTACATATAAATGAGTTGCATATTTTGAATAATAATTTTCCTGAAAAATTATTAGAGAAGAAAAATGTTAGAAGAAGGTGGTTTCGACGTGTGCACTAATTCTCCTCAGGCCATCACTCTTAGATACACACCGGTGATGGCGACCACCATGCTCGGAGGTGAGGGAGTTAATTTTTAATTTTTCTACTTATGCAAACTCAATATGTTTTTGTATGTGCAAGTTATATTCAAGGTAACTTTCTCTTGTAAGTACTTGTATTAGCTAAACTTTTTTTTTTATTTTTAATTGGATCATTTCACCCTTCTCACATCAATTTAATGTAAATCTATACGACAAATTTGCTCTAAATTTGAAGCTTATCTAACGTCGCGCGGATATCGATCACTCTTTCGGATGGCTCCGATAGCTTTTTAAATTACTTTTTTATGGAATTGTATGCAGCTACATATAAATGAGTTGCATATTTTGAATAATAATTTTTCTGAAAAATTATTAGAGAAGAAAAATGTTAGAAGAAGGTGGTTGTGATCGATATCCGCGCGACGTTAGATAAGTTTCAAATGTAGAGCAAATTTGTCGTATAGATTTACATTAAGTTGATGTGAAAAGGGTGAAATGATCCAATTAAAAATAAAAAAATAAATTGTAGGTTTTGGGAAATTCAAAGGTCCCATGTTGATTTTATAGGCAAAAATGTAAAATTTATAAAATGTACTATTATTAACAAAGTTGATCGAATTTCGACTTTTGAAGTATTTGTTGCCCATGTACTCTTTACGTCTCACCTCTGCAATTTTTTGAAGATTTTTCGGGTCAAAGATGTCCAATCGCGAGGGGAGGGGACACAACATTTTCGTACATTTCCCCTTCCCCTCAAAGCAAAATTTGTTTTGAAAAATTCTCATCAAGACGTATCATTTGATACCCATATTGCCTACATGCGATGAAATTTTTTTTTTCAGGGGCCACTCCCATGTATGGGGAGATCCCCCTTAAACACCTTATAATTTTATTTTTGCGGCGAAACTTTGAAGAGGCCGTCACTTTGCATCTACCTACAAAATCTTATGTTTCTAGCTTATGTAGTTTGCGAAAAAGTGCTGTGACACACGGATGGATGGACGGACGGACAGACAGAACGCGATTTTAGTAAGATTTTGTAAAATGATTTAACAAAACCTTAAAAACGGGTCATATGTCGAGTTGGAAGGAACAAGAGGGTAGTGCTTGTCAAGAAATTTTAGACGCGGACGTAGATTATTGTAAGGTAAACTGGGAACTGAAGGATTCGTTGGAAGAATAGAAGACTGATAAGCTTCGAGGGTAACGTTGAATAAGGGGGAATGTATGTGTTACCCACGTAGAGGGCCGAAACAGTGATTTAAAATGGCGAAGTGGAATATGAACCAAAATGATTGAATGCGCCTGGGAACGTATTTTGAAAGGAAAATTTTGGAAAAATGGAGTGGGAAGTAAATTAAAAAAAAACACCCGTCTTTAAGGAACTATTCGAACCCGCGCAACAACCGAGGTTCTGCAAAACGGGAGTCCGGTATGGACAACGTAGATAAAGGGAAGCTGAAAGGGGTCCTCAACGTTACTGCGGAGAAAGATATTGTAATACAAATGCTTTCTCGTTTGGTTGGAGTACAAAGTAATAATTTAAATTAAAATTTATATTTAAATTTTTTTTTTCAATTGTTAATTTTCAGCGGTGCTTTGACTCGGGAGGAGGTAGGTAGAAGATGCAGTACGAGTCAAACCTTGCGATCCGATGGCAGCAGACGGTTGTTTTCCTTTTGTTCCTCAGTGGGTTTCCTTCGCAACTGCGCTTCGCTTCAGGTGAAAATAAGGTGCAAACGTGTAGATGAGACCGAATTGTGTGATTTGACCCAATATTCTCGCGGCCGCATTTTCACTTCGCGGGTTTGGGGGGCCTACTGGCTAAATGAGTGGCACTGACGCCCATCCTTCGGGGGCTGTTTGGTACCGAAGGCTCCCAGCCAGAATACTCTCTACGAGAAGGGTAACACAACGAACTTAACTTGAGATCCTTATCCTCAAGTATTGGAAACATCGACTGGACCTGCAAACTTGGCCAATCAATCAACCAATTAACTGAGGAAGAGTATTTCTGTGAAATAAACATTCTCTTCAACAGTTTCAATGTTCCCAATTGTACATTTTCCAGAGCAGATCATATATAGAGGTGGACCCAGCTCTCAATAAGCGATCCCTGGATTTACGCTATGACGCTAGTAGTCAGCTCTAAGGTCAACTGATGACCAGAGACCTGAAAATATCGAAATCGAGGAGCTCACTACAATACCGAATACGCCAAAAGCTCCCCGTAACCAACAAAGCGAAAATTCACCTTTATTGTCATCTGCAAGGTCACAAATCATCACAAAAAGCCAAGCTCAAATACGTTCTCATCAAATTCGCAGTCTTCAACACGTAGCATTAACTCTCCCTCCTACGCACGAACATCTCAACAGTTGCAGCCAATCCCGTACGCTTCACATGCTGCAACTTCTATAAAGGAACCTGATGTAGCTATTGATGAAGAAGAGGCTCTTCGTGCTGTCGCTCCTCCACTCCAGGTATTTGTTTCGAGGCTTGCATATAAAACTACTGTTGAAATGTTAACTAAACACGTGAAGCGTAAGCTTGGATCATCTTTTCCCATATTAGACTGTGTTAAGTTAACAAAAGAAAATCTTCCTCATCGTCAGATCGCTTCCTTCAAAATTAGTGTTCCAGCAGAATGTAACGCTTTGTTGAATCGAAATTTGTGGCCGGATGGAACTTTAGTCAAGCGTTACGATCCTCCCAGAAGGCGAAATTTTCTGAGAACAACGCATAACAGACACTAAATCTTAAAATAATATTAACTTATATTATCAAAATGTAAGAGGCTTGCGGACCAAATTACATAGCCTTAGCATTTCATACATTCTTGCAAATGACAATATTATTTGCTTAACTGAAGAGTGATATACAAAGCTCGGAATTTTTCCCAAATCACATTGTCTATCAGAGGAACCGTGATTTTAATCTGACAATGAAATCTGTTGGTGGTGGAGCACTGATTGCTGTTGCTAAAGATTTTTCCAGTTAGCTTTGTGACAATTTTCATCTCCCAGAATTAACCGAGCACGTACTTGTCAAAATAAATACTCTTTCCGCCCCTTTGTTCGTATTCTTCATCTATCTTCCCTGTAACTCTTCTTTTAACTTTTATGATTCACTATTTGACTCACTATCATCGTATTACCTTTTGCTTCATCCTATTTCACGTATTATTATTTGTGGTGACTTCAATCTTCCTTCCGTAGAATGGGACTTAGCATCATCGATTGATATCTTGTCTTCTTACCGACAGTCTGCATTACTGTCGAATTTTCTTTCCCAATCTTCCCTTGACCAATTAAATGACGTTCTAAATATAAACAATCGGATGCTAGATCTTGTAATGACGAACATTGATACTGAGCATATTCACGTAGATGCTGCACCTTACCCCTATGCACCTCCTGACACCCATCATCTCCCTCTGTTGTTGGACATCAACATGAGTTTTCCGAAAACAATTAAATGCCATCAGTCACTCAAGTTCAACTTCTGGAAAGCCAATTACAGCGCATTGTCGGAATCTTTGAATTCACTTGATTGGTTCTCGTTTTTTGACTGCCTTGATTGCGAAGAAGCTCTTATTAATTTTTTTCCCACTTGGACTCACTTATCTGTCAATTTACACCCCTATGTAGGTCCAAAAAGAGCTCTGAGCCACCATGGCTCAACCGTGGCATCTTAGAAGCTCTGAAGATTAAGAACAAACTTCACCAAAAGTTTAGACTGACCGGTGATTCTGACTCTTATAATGAATACTCTGGATCCCGTGCCGCCGTGAAATTGTTAATTAAAAGCACAAGGATAAATTACTTTACGCACATAGAGCAGTCACAAGATTCCAACCAGTCAAAGCCGTTCTTGTCAGACATTAATCATCTAAAGTCCTCCCCGCACTTTCCTAGCACCATGTACTGGAATGATAAACAAAATTCAACACTGGAATCCATTTCCAACTTGTTCGCGGACTTCTTTCCCACTATAGTTTCCTCTTCAGCATCTGATTCTTCTTTTGGTTTCCCTCTTCATTTTTCTCCGGCTGATAGTGCTCCTGCAGTTAGCTCTGCAGGTATCGAGTCCATCATTAATACTCTTGACACAAGCATTGGTTCTGGACCAGACGGAATTCTAAATGTGTTCGACAAATCTCTGTCCTCTTCATTAAGTGTTCCTCTGAGTTTTATTTTCAACACCAGCTTGTCCTCCGGAGTTTTTCCTCACTTCTGGAAGACAGTCAACATCTTTCCAATTGATAAATCTGGTCCTCTTTTCGTGCGTCTTCAACTACCGTCCAATTTCACTTCTATCTTGTTTCCCGAAGATCCTAGAACGTTTCGTTCATAATCCCATTTATGAACTTATATGCTCCTCGATATCTCCTGCTCAACATGGCTTTCTTCCAGGTCGGTCAACGACAACAAATCTACTTGAGTTTACTCACATTGTTGGTGAAGCCCTTGATAAGCACTTTCAGGTTGACGTCGTTTATACTGATTTTGCCAAGGCGTTTGATAAAGTAAATCATAACGTACTGTGTAAAAAGCTAATACAACATAGTACTTCTGGTTGTTTGCTCTCTTGGCTTATCTCATACGTAAACAATCGTTCTCCACCAGTATGCAGTACTATACACAGCTTTGGTTCTAATAGGCCTCGCCCTAGGAACTTGTGTCATACGACGTCACATATCCTTGAGAAGGTTGCGCCAATGCTTTACGGCTCCAAAACGTCAGGAAGATAACCAACATGAATCACATTTAGATAGCGAATTCTGTGTAACTATCTGATTTTGAACTCCTGTGTTCAAGGGGGGGAGTATGTTCAAATTTCTTCCAATTTTATTGTTATTAATCCTAATTAATTCATGTCATTAACCTTGCTCTTGCTTTTCAATTTCATTGTTGCTAATCGCATCACAAATTTTGCATTAACCTTACCACTGCTTTCAACAAAATTCATTTCTCAATTTGTCGTGGAATGATATTATTCAGCTGTAATCGCTTTTATAAATTCAATGATTTTGCTTATAATGCAATTTCTGATTATGTCACAATTAACTTAGTTAGGTTTGCAATTAAGCAATTTTGAATTATAAACGAAATTGAATTTTAAAAAATTCTGTCGTACAACTGTGATGCACTAAACGAATGTATGGGGCTAATTCAAAGAGTCAATACATGACGTTCAAATTCTTCTTCATTTACGTAACGTAATGATTTTATTTTTTCAAATAATTCTGTTCTATTTCCAACACATCCACTTAATAAATTATTTCTTCATACTTCTATTCAATGAGGTCTTGAAATAAATTACACTAAATTTTATCCTTTGCACCGTGCTGCTTGGATTGATGTGTTGACCGGTTTTGTGAGGGAGTCGGTCAACATCGATGAAGTTGGAACATATTCGAAGTTAATTATTCCTGTCGCAGTATGATCACGCAGAAAATGATGACGAATGTCGGTGTGTTTGGTTCTGGTATGGTGGGCAGTGGCATAGGAAAAGTGAATAGCACCCAGGCCCGCCGTAAGCGGGTGTGCAAGGTGTGCATCGCACGCGGGCGGCACGTCTTGGGGGCGGCAAATACATATTTAATAAAAATATATTGAATTGATTTATGGAAAAATATTCAACGTAACAAAATCAAGCTGAAATATAAAAAATTTCATCATATGGACACTGAAACTCTAGCAGCACCGGCGCCGTGCAGTTAATATTTCGTATAACGTAAACATTGCTATCCACCAAAATCAAAAGGCGAAATGTGTATTGGAGTTCGAACTGCCCGAGCTGAAATATAAAAAAATTCATCATATGGACGATGAACCTCTCACAGCACCGGCACCGCACAGTTGATATTTCGATAACGTAAACATTTCGACCCTTCGGAATGAAAATGCGAAACAAAATGCACGAGGCGGTAGGGCGCTTGAAAATTAAGCACAGGGCAACAAACTATCTGGCCCAGTAGTTCCAAGTGCCGATGGGCACGAGCGTTTTTTAATGTTGCGTCAATTCAGCGGTACCGCGAATGCCATTTAAATACTATGTGATGATATTGGACAGCATACACGGCAGAACGCTGCAGTGCCGCCCGCTGCGGCATCCTGAATAGTATTCCAACTACATTTGTGATGCTGTTGTCGACGAAACGTTGAAATTTGCTCATGTGCACCGACACTAAGGCTCTTGTGCACGGACACGCATGCAGAGAATCAACTTAGTCGCTCGAATTGGAGTGGTTAATTCAAGTCACTTAAACTAGGTTTTTCTCTCAGTCGAACTATTAGTTCTAATGGAAAAGGTTCTTTCATGTCAATCTGCTAATTTAAGAACAAATACTAACATTGTAATTTCATTAGTGAGTGGATTTACGTTTCAAAGTTTTATATCAGTGTTAAATACATATGTAAGTGAACAAATTGCAATTATGGTAAGTATCTAAGTTTATTTATCGACTGGTCTAATTGATTCCCAGTAATTGTCTGTTAGTTAGCATTTGTAGAACGAAAGTAAAAGAAGTTACGACTTTGCGTTGGAATCTTGTTTAAATTGGAAGTTGGAATCTTGTTCGAATTTCCTTTACATTTAAATCAGGAAAACCTTGAGACATTTGATTCATCTGGAAAAATCATTAAAATCAGTTTATAATTAGCAAATATATCGGGTAACGCATAAACAAGCAAAAATAAATACTTTTTTAGGGTTTGTAAAATTATTTTACAAAACCTTTCTAAAATCGGTACTGTCTGTCTGTCCGTCACAGCATGTTTCTCGGAAACTGTAGAAGCTAGAGACATGAAATTAAGCAAGAAGGTAAATAAAGTCGGTTTGAATAAATTTTTATAAGGGTTTTAAAGGGAGTCTCCCCATATATCGAGGGGTCGTTATACATTTTCTTTTTGCCAAAAGTATCCTATATACAGTGAGTGTTAAAAGTGTACGTACGACTATAAACGTTCAAGAAAAATCATTATTTATCCGAACCGTTACAACATTTTCAGTATCTTTTTGCACCATATAATTCTTTTAAGACTAGGGAGTGACAAAGTGTTCAAAAAAATCAATTTGAAAAACTTAGTAGTAGCGAAACGTTTGACAAAATATTAATACTCCCTTTTAGATGCGCAAAAAGTCTTCGTACGGTTGCACTTTCTTATAAGTGCATGGAAGAAAAACCGTTAATTTTTCCAAATTTGGGGGGAAAATGAGCAATTGGTTAGTTAGAAGGACGATTCGACCCGATTTAGCTATTTTGAGTGCTACTGTCAAATGGCTTGATTAATGATTAGCCAAAGCAAGCCTTTAAAATGAAAGGAAGCTAGCGACATAGAGAAAAAGTCACCATCAGACATATAATCGTACGTACACTTTTTACACTCACTGTATGAGTAGTTTGCGTCCCCCTCTTCGCTAAAAGTCTGAAATCATGCAGGTAGACCTTAATGAGTAAAAAGGCAACAGAAGCCAAAATTCGATCAACTTTGTTAATAATAGTATGATTTTTAGGGTTTTGTAAAAAATTGTTTTAACAATAAAAATTTCAGATAGTATGAGTAACATGATTTTCATTGAGATCTCATTAAATATTACTTCATAATATTATAAGTACTGCATTGCAGCTTCCACAGTTTTATAAGCTTTGAAACCCCAGCTCGTCAAATATTTCATACAGCTCATGGCTGTATCGAATTCGCCATTGGTCCCCTTCTCGCTTCGCTCCAAAGATTCGCCTCAAGACCCGCCTCTTGAAGGCGCTCAACATGTTTGCGGATGCTTGGGTGAGGGTCCAAGTTTCACACCCATAGCATAGCACAGGTCTTATCATTATTAGTGCTTGCATATCATAGTATGAGTACAAAACCCTTCTGACACGAGCGTAGGTCTGTCTACCCGACTTGTTTTAATTTGATTGGAAGGATAGTAGGTACTTAATGTCTGACTTTGTACGGGTTCAATTGACGTGTAATGACCTAGAAAATAAAGTTCTTTTGAGTTTGAGTGGAGTCAATATCCATTTTTTATTTTTGGCCGAACATGAAATATTTACTTAAAATTTCAGGAACCGCAAAGAAGGAGAAAGCTTTCTGGAGCACGATTTCGGCAGCAAAAGCGAGAAAAAGATGCACGGAACGAGAAATTGATGGGTTTCCTACGAACATTTTTAAGAAAGCCAGAAAGTAAGAAATCAACACCTCAAGCAAATTTTGATGAAGCCTCAACAAACGCAGCTTTAAATCCAGGAACGATGGAAGTATCTCAAGAAAATTATGTAGATTGTAATCCTTTGTCAGAAAGAGACACTAGTCAAATAAGACAAACCTGTCCTGAAGATGTGGTAAGCATTTTATCGTCATCAGTGGTATGCGACAGTTTATATTTAAATGATGACCCCAGTTTGTGGCCCACTAGATTGACTAGTGATCTTGTTAATATTTTGGTTAGTCGTGGTCCCATACAAGTGGTTAACTATGATTTTCCCCCTAGTGACGATGGGAGAAAATTCAATGACAATTATTATTTCCGAAATCTCCCTAATCGAGAAAAATTTAAGAGAGAATGGCTTGTTTATTCTATTTCAAAAGATTCATTATATTGTTTTTGTTGCAAAATATTTGGGAAATCTTTAAGTAGTTTCTCTAATTTGAATGGATTTTCTGATTGACAACATTTATCATCAGCGCTGAAAAGACATGAAACAAGCGTGTCTCATAATGATAATGTGAAATCATGGGTACAATTGAATAAAATGTTAAAGAATAAAATCACTGTAAACCAATTGCAACTGAAACTATTAGAGTCAGAAAAAAAACACTGGTGTGATGTGTTGGAAAGAATTATAACCGTCATAAAGTTTTTATCTCAACAATGTCTAGCTTTTCGAGGCACGTCTAAAACTTTATATGAGCATGATAACGGTAATTTTCTAAAAGCAATAGAAATGATAGCATTATTTGATTCAGTCATGCGTGAACATATCACAGAATCCAGGCCTCGAAATTTGATTCAAGCCGTATGGCCCACTGTTTAGGCGATCAAATTCAGAACGAAATCATTGATTTACTTGGCACCACAATAAAAAATAACATACTAGATAAAATCAGAAATTCAAAATATTTCTCGATTATATTAGATTGTACACCTGATGTAAGTCACACAGAGCAAATAACTGTGGTGATCAGGCATGTTTTCTTAAATAATGAAACTAAAATTGTTTCAATTTGTGAAAATTTCATTGGCTTCTGTCCAATCACTAATTCCACAGGTGAAGGTCTGTTAAATTTTGTTTTAGATTTATTTTCAGATTTAAATCTTAACCTTCAAAACTTACGCGGCCAAGGTTATGATAATGGCTCCGACATGCGGGGAAAACACAATAGGTTGCAAAAGAAAATTTTAGAAATTAATAATCGTGCATTTTACGTTCCCTGCTCGGCTCATAGTCTTAATTTGGTAGTCAATGACGCAGCCAATATCACACACGAAACTGTAAATTTCTTTAATATAATTCAATAATTTATGTTTTCTTTTCATCATCTACAAAAAGGTGGTCGATAATTTGCAAATATTTGCCGGGCTTCAAATTAAAAGCTTTAAGTTCCACAAGATGGTCAAGCAGAATCGATGCAGTGAAACCATTACGGTATTATCTCGAAAAAATATTTGATGCCTTGCTGGAAATATCTGATAATGCATCGGCGGGATGGGATTGTACGACATCTCACAAAGCTCATTCCCTTGCGTTGAGCATTCAAAATTATAAATTCATATGCTCAGTAATAATTTGGTTTGATATTTTAAAGAAGTTAATATGCAAAACCCCACAATGAATACTCAAATCTGTGTAAATTTGTTAGATAAATTGATTATTAAGTTCACCGAATATCGCACGGACAAACAGTTTGAGAAAATATTAGAAGAAGCTACCAATGTGGCCCAAGCTCTAAACGCACAAACAGATTTTCCACCAATAAACACCATTCGCCCAAGACGAAGACCAACACAGTTTCAATATGAGCATAGCGATGAAGTTTTACTAGACACTAAGATCAAATATAAAGTAGATTTTTTTTTCAGAATCCTAGATCAGTCGCTCCTCTCTCTAAAGGATAGATTTGAAGAGTTAAAAACATTTACCGATGTATTTGGCTTTTTAAACAATAAATTATTTAATTACAGCAATGATGACTTAATTAAACATTGCAAAGATTTACATTTAAAGCTTAAAGATAATTCCAATGGGGAAACAGACATTGACGGTATCGATTTATTTAATGAAATCAGAGCTTAAAATTTGCATTTTCCAGAAAACCAGTCGAATGATCCGCAGGCCTTGTTACAATATCTTTTTACTAATGACTTGATTTCAACATTTCCAAACATAACAATTGCGCTAAGAATATTACTTACATTGCCAGTTTCAGTTGCATCTGGTGAAAGGTCCTTTTCAAAGCTTAAAATTATAAAAAACTATTTAAGGTGAACAATGCACCAGCAAAGATTAAGTAATTTGGCTTTAGTTTCGATTGAACATGAAATTTTAGATAGCTTGGATACGAAAAAATTAATAGCAGATTTTGCAAACATAAAGGCAAGAAGAGCTCAATTTTTGTAAATAATACATATTCATATAGCTTTGTGTTGAGTAAAACATTACTATGTATTTAAATAAAAAATAAATTTTGGCCGTTTAAATCGCGTTTAATTTATGTATTTACGTCGTAGGTTCAATATCATAAGGAACAAACGTTTTTGTATATGAACATATCATTAGCCTGGGTATTTTCCGAATACACTCCGTTTGATATCGCTTGAAATGCTTTTTATATAAGCGAGAGTACCTTGTTGTTCCTTCTACCATGGGGCGGCATAATGGGCATTGCACACGGGCGCACAAACAGCCAGCGGCGGGCCTGATAGCACCCTTGTTTTTGCAGTAGATTGGGCACTTACATATATTTCAACGTGCAGACTCCGCAGCCATGAAGCTTCTTGGGTCGAAGCGGATGGACATATGTATATTTAACTTTCGTTTGTTGTTTCTTCGAATTCCAGGAAACGGCGCTATTCTGCATAGTAATCAGGTAGCCAGTTACTGAATGCTGGTAAAATTGATCATTGCCAAAGTTCGCGTCACAGTTGTCAAGTAAAAATGGTTTGTTTTCACATATCAATCGATCATATGTGAGTTTGAGATTGGTGGTTCTTTTGAAATAGTGGAAAATGCGTTTCACTGCCGTCCAGTGAGCCTTTCCTAGCCCGTTGTTGAACGGCTCACGCTGCTCACGGCATATCGAATGTACAGAGGTGGCCAAAAGTGATCGGACAATACAAGAAACAAGCAATAAAATACTTTTACGAGCATAAGCTTTGAAATGAAATAAAAATTTTTCCCTTATATAAAAGTTACTTGTATTCTCAATTAATTGCACAAAAATATAAAACAGAAATAAAAAGATTTTCACAAGAAAATTAACAACTAATTCAAATTCACATTGCATCAAGTGGACAAAAGTAATCGGACATTTTGAAAAGTGTGAAATTAGTCATTGAAGTTTGGAGCAATTCTTTTCTTTTCATTTCCGAGTTTAAAAGGGAATTCCCCTAATTATATGTTGATATGTGTTTTTCTGATATCAGTCATTTACTTGTCAGTTTTAAGTGAAGAAAGTTAAACATGGCTAAGAATCGCAAAGAAACCTGTATACATGAAAGAAAAGTTATAATAAATTTGTATAAAGAGAATAAATCCTTTTCTGAAATATCAAAAATAATTGGAAGAAGTCGTTCGACAGTTTTCGATATCGTGAAACGGTTCAGAAAAAAAAATCAGGTGGAAAACGAAATTAGGAGTGGTCGACCATGTAAACTAACAGAGACAGACGCACGAAAAATCTTAAGAATTGTTAAAAAGAATCCGACTACAACGTCCAGAAGTATTAGGGATCAATTAGCACATGTAAATGGTACCAATGTTAGTGCCCGGACTATTCGTAGAGCTCTCAGCCGTGCTGGTTATCAAGCGAGAGTACCTCGAAAGAAACCACTAATTAGCAAAGTTAATAAGAAGAAAAGATTATGCTTTGCAAAAGAATTTAAAAGCAAACCGCTCGACTTTTGGACTCATATAATATTCTCTGATGAGAGTAAGTTTAATATCTACCACTCCGACGGCAGGTTGTTGGTGTGGAGAACTCAAAATAGTGAGCTTCATCCCAAAAACATTCAACATACAGTAAAACACGGAGGTGGCTGTGTAATGGTCTGGGGTTGCATGGCTGCCAACGGTGTAGGAGAACTTGTTTTCATTGACGAACCTATGGACAAACTAGGTTACTTGTCGATTTTGAAAGAAAATTTGAAAAAAAGTGCACAAAAATTGGGTCTTGATGGTCATTATTTGTTCCAGCAAGATAATGACCCAAAGCATACAGCTCATGATGTTCGTATGTGGCTCCTTTTCAACACTCCTGGTCAATTAAAAACACCACCGCAATCCCCAGACCTAAATCCCATCGAACATCTTTGGGATCATCTGGATAAAAAAATAAGGAGGTGTTATTAGAAGAATGGGACAACATTACTCCGGACGTTACCCGTAAGTTGGTACAGTCTATGCCCAATAGGTTAACAGAAGTTATAAAACAAAAAGGATACGCAACTAGATATTAAAAGCCTATGTTCTAATGGAATCATCAGAAAGAAAAGTATTACAATTGAACGTCCGATTACTTTTGTCCACTTGATGCAATGTGAATTTGAATTAGTTGTTAATTTTCTTGTGAAATTCTTTTTATTTCTGTTTTATTTTTTTGTGCAATTAATTGAGAATACAAGTGACTTTTATATAAGGGAAAAATTTTTATTTCATTTCAAAGCTTATGCTCGTAAATGTATTTTATTGCTTGTTTCTTGTATTGTCCGATCACTTTTGGCCATCTCTGTATTTGCTCATGCCAAAACGTTCCAGAGTGTCGTTGATACATATATCGGCTCTGGTCAATCGATATGGACTTTCACTGGATCGATGTTATTTATTTTAAAGCATTTCATCAGATACTTCTATAGTTGCGTTTGGGGTTGTGGAATCGTTAGACACAAGGATGAGATCATCGACGAAAGTTTCCACGATGAAAATTCATACAACTTTGATGAGA
Organism: Odontomyia ornata; assembly: GCA_963969285.1. Classification (NCBI taxonomy): domain Eukaryota; kingdom Metazoa; phylum Arthropoda; class Insecta; order Diptera; family Stratiomyidae; genus Odontomyia; species Odontomyia ornata. The sequence continues at coordinate 413,131,652 of OZ017738.1, read as the reverse complement.
TAATAAATACAGGCATCTGATCTGGCACGTTTTATGCCGAAACTCTTCAACACCTTGTCCAACTTCTCATTCCACACACTACTGGTTTACTATAAGCTATACAAAGATTTTCGCAAATGGCAGACCCATACGATTCCATCGTCATACATATCCGGTTGGCACATGTAAATTTTATCCTTCGAATCTCCATGCAAAATGGTTGTGATGGCCTCTATTTGATGGATGTGTAAATTCAGCTTCACCACCAGTGCAATTAAGACACGAAAACACGGGCGAAAACGTTTCCTCGTGGTCGATGCTCTTGCGTTGATGGCAACCTTTGATAACTAGCCTGGCTTTGTAGCGATCCACTTTACCATTTTCGTTGCATTTAGTTTTGTAAACCCAACGGCTGCAGATCGCCTTCCTGCCTGATGGCAAATTCATGAGAGTCCACGTTCTGTTCTCTAGCAATAATTGGTACTCCTCTTCCATGGCTAATTTCCATTTACTGGTCTTATAGTTGTCGAGTGCATCTCGAACAGTGACTGGATCATTAATGCCACACATTGCCATCAATGCGCCGGAATTTGCACGAACCGGTGGTTGTTAAACAACTAGAGAAACATTTCATCCTAGCCGGAACATCATCGATGGTGGTATCTTCGTCGCAATCCGTGAATGCGTCGCCATCAAAAGACAAAGTGCTGTAGTCAATCGTGATGACTTCATCAGCTTCCTCAATCGCTGGCACAACATCGGCATCCATACTTCCGTTTACTGCCAATGATTCGTTGACCACTTGCCCACCATCGCCGTTGCCATCCACATCATACTCAATATGCCTTCTGAATAGTCTCAAAGTCAGCCGAAATGCATTTCGTTGACTGCGCGTCAAGCTTGTGCTGCTTCTCCTTGGACACATGAGCCAGCATCTTGCATCCAAACATTCGTGGGTGTAACGCGTTCGGTATTTTGCCCATCCACATTTCTTCAGGCGTTTGATTCTGATGACTACTGGGAATAAGATTAATCAGATATGTAGCGGTGCTCATCGCTTCGGTCCAAAAGCATGCATCTTGCTTTGTCGACAATCGTTTGATTTTTGCACTTCAACTTGCCATTCTGCTACAGTGTATATAGAGCAGAGATTTGATGAGAAATACCTGAATCATCCAGCAACTTTTAAAAGGCCTTAATAACGAAATTAGCCGTCATTACGCAATTTCTACAATTTTTGTCCAGTCGTGCGCTCAGCCATCGGCTTAAATATTTGGAATTTTTCGATGACTTTGGCTTTGCATTTCACCATGTACGTGAATGTTTTGTCGCTATAATTGTTTGTGAATGTGACAAAATATAGCGAACCAGTGAATGATGTCTCCTGTATTGGTCCACATGCAATAGAATGAACGAGCTCCAGCAGCTGACTCGTTTTACTGTCACTGCTGTCAAACGGCCACCATGTATGCTTGCATTGCACACACAACATAACAATGCTTGCACTTTTGATAGTATGATGCTGCTGATGGTCAATCTGCTAATGAGAATTCGCATTTTTTCGTGCCTAGCGTGCCCAAATCTTTGATGCCATAATGATTGTGTTTCACTGCATGATGCAGCAAATTCATGTTCATTTTCTGTTTGCACGAATGCATATTCTCCGTGGGCATCGCACACCCAACGGTCTCATCTCCACTGCAAATCACGCAGCCTTTCTTATCGAAAAACAATGAAAAGCCTTTGTTCACTAGCTGCAAAACCGATAAAAAATTCGTACAAAGTCCTAGACACAGACTCACGTCGCTTTCACACTGTACTATCAACCTTTCATTATCCATGACCATTACACTCGGCACTTTTGATGCGCGATTGTTCATGAGGTATTCGTTTGTGTTTGTCATGTGACAACTAGCATCGGAATCAATGAACCAATCTCAATAGTTGTTGTTCATCTTGTTGGGTTGTCGTCTCCGATTCCAGTGAAGCCGACGGGGACTGGAGTTCCCGGGGTACTTAAATCGCTTAGTAAAAATACTAGGATTGGAACTGGATTCGAGACATAGTGGCTTTGTAATTGTTCGTTAACAAGATCAACTCATTGCTGCGAACCTCAACCCTAAAGATGGTCAGCTGATTGGTAGCGGCCCTTCCGCGAGTATCGCGGTGGCTAGTGGTGCAAAGAAAGGTTGGCGTTGACCTTAAAGCATCAGATATAGCTAGGTCTCGGATCTACCAGTATGAAAGTTAAGAGTTCTCTCAATGTAAACTGGTACCGAACTTGGGGGCGAATGATTGGCGCTTAAACCAATCGCTATCTAATGGTGAATATAAGATATAGCCCATAAAGGGTCGGCGCTCACATAAATCAAGCGACAAATGTTCTTGTTCGTCACAAGTACCAGAAAACAGATAACTGCTGGGTCGGTATTTTAATGCTTATCTAGGCATTTTCGTGACCATTGTCCCATTTTCCACAATAAAAACATTTCACCTTTTGAATCCACTTAGCGTTCTGTTCTTTGTTGCCGATGCTGTTTGTGCCGCTATTCCACTTGCCTCTACTGGAGCAAAACTGTCGACACTTCTTTGTGAATCACCCATTTGAACGGTTTGTTGCGGCATCGGCCGATACATCCTTATAGCAGTTTCGATTTCAGAAAGCCTCATGAGTTTTTTTTTTTTGTGGTAGGGAGGTGAATGCTATTTACGCACAGAGTGTGGGACTCCCATGCGCGACTGGACTACCCACTAAACACCTCCCCTGTCAACCTGAGAACCCAGCCTGGAACCGTTTGACACATTACTTCGGGCCAGGTCTCATGGGTTTGAATTCGTCACCTAGGCCAGCCAGAAGAATTGTCCAAATCCATTCATCGTCGGCTTTGAGATCTACTGCGGGCAATCGATGCTCTGTTGAAATAATTGTATTTACATACACTTCCATCTACGAACAGTTCCTAAGTTTCATATTTATGATTGTTTGCAGTCGACCAACACACCGCATCAATCTACCATCGTCGAACGCCTTGGAAAATTTCTCCCACATTTCTTTTGTTGTTTGAGTACCCTGAATGTGGCTTTAATTCGTTTCATCAACCATCAGCGTCAGTTCGGCCTTTGCCTTCCGTTTGCCTTCAGCAATTTTTGTTGGATCTTTCTCGACGACTTTTCCACCAAAGTATTGCCAAAGATCTGATAATTTCAATGCAGCTGTGCCGAAATCTTTTAGCAATCATAGTTATCTCGGCCTTTCAATCGACTCAACAGGCCGATTTACGAAAACCAATTACCATTTGCCATTATTAAACGGTAATCACGTGGAGCACGTTTGCTTCACTTTTCAATTGAATTTTTCTTTCACGATTTTATTAAAAAAAACAACGGAATAAAGGGGCCCATCACCTCATGTGAACCGATGATTATTCCAAATCAAACAACTACGAAGAGTCATACTTACATTATTCAACAGTCAGAGGAACACAAAGAGACATTACTGGGAGCACTGCTCTTATATACAATATCCAGCCCACTTTGTTCGTATGTAAATTCTGTCGTACAACTGTATGGTACAAATACAAAGAGTCAGTACATGACGTTCAAATTCAAATTTTTTCTCATTCACGTTACGTTACGATTTCATTACTTCAAGTAATTCTATTCTATTTCGAACACTTTTGACACTGAAGATGGCGCAAAGGAGTCGAAAAACGTCGGCTAACTTTAAAATCCAATATCTGACGGCTTTTCAGGAAAAAAAGAGGATCGGCCAGCGGATATCAAATAAAAAAATAGTTTTGGTCTTGGTCACACTGCTGTATAAATATCGTTTATAATAATGCATAATATTTTTTTATAATTTTAAATTCTAGAAAACTAACCAAACACATCCTTCATCACACATTAGATTACCATGCTTACAAGCGTGGAGAGAATAAAACTTTTACAGCATAAAGGAAGGAGAGAAAAAGAAATACTTGGTCGGTTGTGTGATTAATAATCTCACTGGTCTTATTTCCCTTCATGCGGAGGAAATAAAAGCAAATGTCTTGGGAAATTGCAAATTATTAAGGAATGTTTTGGTTTGCTTACATAACAATGGCAAGGGTGAGGGCGAAACAAACCAAATCAACCTAATAATACCCATGGGCAAGTTGTTATACCTGCTAATTAAAGTTCTGTGTGAAAAAAAGCATGAAGGTGTGGAATTTTATGTTTGAATCGTGCCTTCTGGTATTTTATACCCTGCAGGATTTTTGCTGCGTAAGATGGGGCCTAAACTTCCAGCGAAACATAAAACTTCAAGTATGCCTCAAGTACTTCTTTCGAGGAATGGTACTTAGCGCTTGTTTGAAGCGGAATGCTGCAATGCTTTTACGTTACATCCTCACCGTGAATAAATCGTTTTCCTCGAGCATTTGTTAACATTGTGGGGAATTTGAGTACCTGAATGAAAAATTTTGTGGTTCAAGGCCAACAGGAGTATGATCTTAAAGTGTGTTTTATTTAGAGGAAATTAAATGAGATGTCAGGTGTTAACAGTTATTTTCCTTGCCAGAAAAAATTTAACACTTATCGGAAGTGTAAAGCCTAATGAATATGCAAACTTAGGTTGGTTTCAAGGGTATGCGGTTTTTAAATTTAAACATGTGAATCGAGAGTTGTATTGTCACGAATCTGGCAAGCAAATAAATAAAAAGTATAAGGTCGGATATGCAAAACCCTATAAGGGTCTTGGTTGAAAGGCTATGAAATTTCAAAATTGACGCATATTAAAATATGCGAGAAAGGGAATCTATCCATTCTATAAAGCTCGATCGAGGGCGCAACATAGCAGGTGCTGGGTAAACAAATTTCCCGTACTTCTCACTAATCCCACGATACTCTGACTTTCAAAATGACTGTTTTAAGTTCTGAAATTTCGAATCAAGACCTTTCATCTGACACCCTATTCGACAACCTGTGGTAATATTTTTTAGGTCATCTCATTATACGGATAGACTCTCCCTTAAAACCATCAAAAATGTTGGTATGATATGACACTTCAAGGGAACATTCGCCTTTGAAAATGAAAAAAAAAACAGTTTTTAAAAATTTTATTAAGAAAAAACTATTATATTCATTGAAAAAATTTCTTTTGAACATTGTTAAACAGTCTCTGTAATAATTTCGTTCTTAGGGATGTAATTGAAACACGATTCAAGTAACCGATTAGTCTATACATTTACATCTATACACAGTATTACATTAATTTAATTATCAAAACGTGGCTCGGTTGATTTGATCTCGTTGGGAAGAAAGCGAATCGATGACTTACTTCTCAGCGATCATCAGCAGAATCTCCGACTCACTGCGACGTTGCCATATTTTTTAAAATCCTCCGGCCGGTCTTGATCCGTTCCAGGTATTTCCAATGAATAAAGGTGTTGGATAGGTCTCCGTATAACGCCATTTGATAACTGTAGCTCGCATGACCTTATTTGATTGCCCCTTCCCAGATAAACTTCCTTTATTCGTGCCAATTTCCAAAGTAGCCTTGGTAGAGAGTCGTCCCGAACGATAACTACATCACCAACCTTAAGACAACTGGGTTTTACTTGTTTCGTATGATGTGCACTACGCAGGAGTTCGATATACTCATTTTTAGGGGTTTGTAAAATAAATTTTACAAAACCCTACTAAAATCGCGTCCTGTCTGTCCGTCTGCCTGTCCGTCCGTCCGTCCGTGTGTCGCAGCAGTTTTTCTCGGAAACTACTTAAGTTAAAAACATCAAATTTTGTATGTAGGTGTAAAGTAGTGTTTTCTTTAAAGTTCAACTAAGGGAAGTGACACCCCGAAAAAAGCCGATATGGATATCAAATGAAAGGTCTCGATGAGAACTTTTCAAAACAGGCCTTAGTTTGGCAAATTTCGCTTCGAGGGGCGCACAGGGAGGGGAAATACACGAAAAATTTGTGTCCCCCCCCCTCGCGACTGGACATCTGTGATCTGAAAAATCTGAAAAAAATCAGGAATGTAGGCCTTGTTGAGTACAACAACAACAAATACGTGAGAAGTCGCAATTCACTCAACTTTGTTAGTAATAGTATGGTTTATCGATTTTATGTTTTCTTGAATAAAATCTTAACGCTATGAAATTCAGTACACAGATGGCTATTTATAAGATTGATCTATCCTGAAAGTTTCATAAAGATTGAATCATATTTAGCGAAGTTATAGCGGTATGAATTTTCCTGTATTACTATGGAACAATATGCGCTGCATTTATTACTATGGCAACATATGGCTATGGAACCATATGCACTTTTTACCGACTCAGACACTACAGTTTTGCTAGGATTTGCATGAAAATTTCAGGAATGATACGTGTCATGTATATCATTGAGAATCGGTTCAGCTAGTGGTATCAGTAATCGTAAAACAAAATAGTGGCTGTTTTAAATGCGAAGATTGAATAATTTTGAGTTATTTTTTCCCAACTTCAACGTTTAAGGTGCATGCTTTGAACACTTGATTCAATTTCATAAATGACTGAAGATGAGTACCTACAATTAATGCTCATAAGTGAAACAAGTCAAGGAGGCGGGAGAGAGCTCCTAGCAAAAGGGCTTTGTAACCATTTTAGGATTCGATAAAATTGGCCATGAATCGATGATAACAGTACAGGAGAGTAGCCCGTGAAAAAAAATTCATCAAACGTAGCCGAAATGAGTATGAAATGAACTTTTTCATGGGAGCTTTTCAAAACAGATCTTAAACTGTCAGTTTTTACTTCAGTGGGGCACAGGGGGGAAATACATGAAAAATGTGTTTCCTCCATCGCGGATGGACATCTGAAATAATTATCAAGGGAGATATTTATGATTATAACAATAACAAAAAACTCAGAAGTCTAAATTCGTTCAACTTTGTTGATAATAGTATGATCTTCGAATTTCATAGTTTCTCCAATAAAATCGTCATTGACATGCTTCTTGACTTTATTCAATCTGGTGACTGCATTTTGTAAATTGAATATAAAACCCTTCTGACATGAGCGTAGGTCTGTTTACCCAACTTGTTCCATCTGTTCCAGAACCGATTTAAAACTTGTTGTCTGATATTCCAAAGCTTCAGTAATTTAGATCTGCTAGGACTGCTTCCTGTTTCATTAAAAGTCAGTGCTGTCTCTGTCTGAACTCCAAGCAAAAAATGGTTAGGCGTCAGAGGTTGAATATCCCGATGATCGTCACTAAGATATGTTAGGGGCCGCTTCGATTTCAGTTAAAAGCGTTCTTAACTGTACTTCATTTAATGTAGCTCATCCAATAGAAACCTTTAGAGCGTTATTTGCGCTCCTGATTAGGTGCTCCCAGAAGCCGCCCCACCATGGTGCTCTTCCGGCGATGAATCTCCACTTAACCCCTCTCTGATTCATAAAATCTTGAAGATTCGTGGAACATATAAATTTTCCCAAGGTTGCAAGTTCAAGAGCCGCTCGTTTGTAGGATTTTGCATTATCCGACATTAAAATACTCGGAGGTCCTCAACGTGCTATAAAACGCCGAAGAGCAGATAAACAGCTTTCAGTCGAAAGATCCAATGTCGTCTCCAGATGTATTGCTCTTATTTCAGCACATGTGAAAATCATGAAGCATACCTTTTGCCGTTCCTCTCCTCTAGGTATAATGTACAGTGGACCCGCAAAGTCTACCCCCGTTGTATTAAAGGGGTTTTGTAGCGTTTATTCTTTCATATGGTAGCGGAGCCGTTGGTTGAGTTAGAGCTTGGCTGAAAAACCGTTTGCAAACAATACAGCTTCGTATAACCGACTTTACTAGCTACCGACCTCTGGGGATCCAATAGCAGCAATGTCAGAACTGTCTCAGTGCCACCATGAAATGAATCCTTGTGAAGCCGCTGAATTATCAATTTGCTTAAATGTGCTGATTTTGGCAGGATGATAGGGTGGCTGGCACATTCATCACCGTCCATGAGGTGTAATCTTCCACCAATTCGAAGAATGCCTTCCTTTAGTGTCGGTGAAAGAGTTTGAAGCTCAGACGAGGTAGGAATAGGATTACCTCGCTGTAAATTTATTATTTCTGCATTATAAAATTGCATTTGCGTGACTGTAGTCCAATATTCTTCGGCATATTTATAATCCGCTGCGGATATGTACTCGTTGTCGACCTTCTGTCGTTGTAGTTTACGAATGAATTTTAGTAATAGCGCTGTGACTAATACTAATTTACCATACTCGTTGAATTTAAATATTGGAAATATTCGTCCGTTTGCATTAATTACGTGAATTACGTTTTCGGCAGCCTGTGCTGATAAAGATACAATCGCTGTTAATTGTTCGTTATTATCATTTTCAATAGGCTAATTGAAAGCAGCCTCTCGTAGCCAAGCGGAGCCCCATCTTCATTTTTCAGACCGTATTAGCTCGTCAGCATATATACCTCTTGTTAGGAAATCTGCTGGGTTATCTTTACTGCTATAATGCTTAAACGAAACACCCTTTGTAATCGCGTTGATTTCCTTAACACGTTGTGAAACATATGGTTTCCATCGATCGGAATCACCAGCTATCCAGTACAAGGCGATCTTTGAGTCAGATCAAATGTGAACCGAATGTACTTCCAAGTGCGATAGATTAATTAAGAATTTACTTAGCCTCGCCGCCATTAAAGCAGCTGTCAACTCCAAGTTAGGTAGCGTTAACTCTCTTTCACAAGTTTCCTTGATTGGTACTATCCGATTTTTCGCACAGATCAATTCGGTGTGCGTACATGCTTCGTTGTAAGTAGTACGTAGGTAAGCTACACATCCATATGCTTGTAGGCTAGCGTCCGCATATACGTAAAGTTGAATTGTAGTTGGGCTAGGTTTCAAAAAAATACATCTTGATACGCTAAAGACGTCTAACTTCCGTAAGCCTTTGCAGCATTTATTCCATTCCTTCTGCAATTCCTCCGGAATAATATCATCCCAATCATATTTCTTTCGCCATAAATTCTGCAATAAGATTTTCAGTTTCACCACAAGCGGACCTAGAAAACCTATAGGATCATAAATTCTCGATAATGTTTGAAGAATACTTCTCTTAGTAGGCTCTCGTTCCGACCTAATAAACTCAAGCACAGGCTTTAAATCCACAGCAATGTCATCAGAGTTTGGAAACCAATTAACTCCAAGCACCTTCTGTACAATTGGTGTGACGTCTTCTGTTTGATTGAATAATCTATTCATGCGCATATCATCTGATACCCATTTTCGTAGATTCATGTTTACCTTATTCATTATAATCATTGCTTCTTTATAAAGACGCCTAGCGGTATCGATGTCGTTCAAACTAACGACTTAATCATCGTCATAGAAAAATTTAGAAAGAATACTTGCACTTTCCGGACACCCTTTTGCGTTTTCTTTAAAATGCTTTTGAAGCGTAACGGCCAGTAAAAATGGACTGCTTGTAACACCAAAGGTTACTCTGGTCATACGGTATTCTTTCGAACGTGGTATATTACTTGTGGTTGAAATCAGCCCTTCAAGCCATATATAAGGGTGAGCATCACGATCTTCTTCTGCTAAAGATATCTGCAGGAAAGCTTTCTCTATGTCAGCCACAAGCGCAATAATGCCAATTCGAAATCTCAATAGAACCTCTAACAGATTTGGTGAAAGATTATCTCCTGATAGCAAACAATCGTTTAGCGAAAGTTTACCGGGTGAATGAGATGAAGCATCGAAGACAATACGAAGCTTCGTTGTATGCTTATCAAGGCGATAAACCGGTTGATGTGGCATGTAATATTTAATGTTTGATGTTACATACTCTGCTATACCAGCTGTGACCATTTGTCTCATTGCTTCATGATATTCGCGCAATCTCGTTGGAACTCGTTGTAGTTTTTGCAATAAATATTGCAACCGCGACATTGCATTTGATCGATTGTCATCAAGAATCTCGTTGATGTGTTTCCAGGGTAATTTTACCTCGTACCTTTTTTCCTTCTTAATGACTGAATGTTGCGAGAAATCTGCTGCAAAACTAACATTCTTATCGAGGTCTGCTCCAATTCCTAGCACTTCCAGACTCCAAAATTTTCGTATTTCGCAATCGCTGCGATCTTCAACAAGCAAATTAGTTACGATGGAGTTCATTTTACTAACATCTTTGTAGGGTCCCTGTAATGTCCACCCTAATTTAGTATTAATCGCTACTAGATTCTTTGATAGACGCTTTGTTTGATCAGTAACGAAATTCCAATAATTATCTGCTCCAATCAACACAGCTATTCCATTCTCCAACTCTATGTCTTCTCTGGTAGCATCGGCTAATTGCATTCCCTGTAATTTGTCACATATTTCAGATGAGGGGGCTGGCATCATATCCATGCACACTTGTGGTATTTCAAGAGCCTCTAACTCATATCGTTTACGATTGTATTGGTTCTCCAACCAAAATCTAATACGCCTATAGTTCCTTTACGGCAAACTTTTCGTCGCACCAAATGGAGTCACACTTATATTTTGTGTTCCAATTATGGGTAAATTTAATTTTCTCACGATATCCCCCCTTAAGAATGTTGTTTGGCTACCCCCATCTAATACAATCCGCACAAAGGTTTTCTTGTTATTTACAGGAGAAAACAAAAAGACACAAGCCGTTTGTAAGAAAACTGCTGAGCCTTGATGTAATTCATATAAATTAACGACGTTAGTTCGTTCCATTTCATCACCTCTTTCTGTTTTCGTTGATTCATCACCAACGTTTTTTTCTTTGTAGCAGGGATCGCACATGGAAGAAGCGTGACAACCTTTGCATTTATTGCACTTTACTCCCTTTCGTAAACATTTTGTTGAAGTGTGGTTTCGTTTCGTGCAACGATAGTATCGGCCTTGACTTCTTAAAATCTTCTTCTTTTCTGCAATTCCTAATGTTGAATTACATTCAGCCGTGCTATGATGTCTTGAATTGCAGAATATACAATTGATTACATCTCCACTTGTGAAGAGAGCAGCAGCTCTTGCATTTACCTTTGACCGTTTACTGGCATCGCCATAACGCAGCATCACCATTTCACCAGCCTTTTCTAGCGACTCTGCCTCTCATTTGATAAAATAGAGCAGACTTACAGATGATGCTGACTCGGCTTCTCCCTCTAAACCACGTTCGGCTGAATAATCACTCTCCGTTATATTGCGATGATACTGCACTCTTAGTTCTTGTGGCAATGAACGTCAAATCGCAGTTTTAAACATAATGTTATACTGGTTAGAGTTTACACATAATGCTGTCAGTGATCGTATGGCAGCCGTAGCAGTATTATATAAATGTCTTAATCCCTTTGCATCATTTCTAGATGAAATTGGAGAAAGCGTCATCAATTGTGTCATGGTATGATCAACTATTCGCTCTGTGTCACCGTATTCTTCTTGCAGAAGAGAGACAGCCGCACTGTAACAAGCTTCCGATGGAGTAAAACCAGATATTGTTTCTGCGGCCTTACCGCTAAGAGCAGCTTGTAGATAGTTGAACTTTTCACTCGAATTGAGATATGCATTCTCGTGCACAGTACTCTTGAACTGTTCCCAGAACTGTATCCACTCCCGTATGCCACCGCTAAGCTTCTTAAGCTGCAATTTGGGCAATTTCATACCTTTGTTTTCTTTTCTTTGTATATCCGTTGAATTAGGATTATGCGTTCGTTCATCCTGCTGTTCCTGCTGTGGTAGCATTCTTCGTAATCTATCGATTCGATATTTAGCTCGAGTTAAAGCCGTTGTTGCGGAGTCCTTATACTCGGCAATCATTCTGCACTCTTTCTCGCAGTCTTCTGCCTTAACGGTATTTTTTACAGCTTTTTCGCTTCACATAGATTTTCTAGCGCAGCATTTACACGATCGTATAATATGGAAAGTTCCTCAATTGCGTTTTCAATTTCGTTTATATCGTTCGTTTGCACGTTAATTGCTTTAACAAATTCTTCAATTTGTTTCACTAAACGCGTAGCTTGTCCGCGGCACGTGGCTCTCTGCGCGATTTTCATTTTTTCATTAATCACTTCTTCCCGAGTTTCGGCACCATGTAATAATTTCGTTCTTAGGGATGTAATTGAAACACGATTTAAGTAACCGATTAGTCTATATATTTACATCTTTACACAGTATTACATTAATTTAATTATCAAAACGTGGTTCGGTTCATTGATCTCGTTGGGAAAAAAGCGAATCGATGACTAACTTCTCAGCGATCATCAGCAGAATCTCCGACTCACTGCGACGTTGCCATATTTTTTACAGTCTCTAAAGAATATAAAACAAGTTGGGTAAACAGACCTACGCTCATGTCAGAAGGGTTTTGTATTCAATTTACAAAATGCAGTCACCAGATCCAATCAAATCAAGATACATGTCAAAGACGATTTTATTGGAGAAAATATGATATACGAAGATCATACTATTGTTAACAAAGTTGAACGAATTTCGACTTTTTGTTATTATTATACTCATATTCCGAGGTTTTTGTTATTGTTATACTCATAAATATCTCCCTTGATAATTATTTCAGATGTCCATTCGCGAGGGAGGAAACACATTTTCCATGTATTTCCCCCCTGTGCCCCCACTGAAGCAAAAACTGACAGTTTAAGAACTGTTTTGAAATGCTCCCATGAAAAAGTTCATTTCATACTCATATCGGCTACGTTTGATGAATTTTTTTCACGGGCTACTCTCCTGTACTGTTATCATCGATTCATGGCCAATTTTTTCGAATCCTAAAATGGTTACAAAGCCCTTTTGCTAGGAGCTCTCTCCCGCCTCCTTGACTTGTTTCACTTATGAGCATTAATTGTAGGTACTCATCTTCAGTCATTCATTAAATTGAATCAAGTGTTCAAAGTATGCACCTTAAACGTTGAAGTTGGGAAAAAATAACTCAAAATTATTCAATCTTCGCATTTAAAACAGCCACTATTTTGTTTTACGATTACTGATGCCACTAGCTGAACCGATTCTCAAAGATGTACATGACACCTATCATTCCTAAAATTTTCATGCAAATCCTAGCAAAACTGTAGTGTCTGAGTCGGTTAAAAGCGCATATGGTTCCATAGCCATACGTTGCCATAGTAATAAATGCAGCGCATATTGTTCCATAGTAATACAGGAAAATTCAAACCGCTATAACTTCGCTAAATATCTTTATGAAACTTTCAGGATAGATCAATCTTATAAATAGTCATCTGTGTACTGAATTTCATAGCATTTAAGGGTACCGTTAAGATTTTATTCAAGAAAACGTAAAATCGATAAATCATACTATTACTAACAAAGTTGAGTGAATTGCGACTTCTCACGTATTTGTTGTTGTTGTACTCAACAAGGCCTACATTCCTGATTTTTTTCAGGTTTTTCGGATCACAGGTGTCCGATCGCGAGGGGGGGGGACACACATTTTTCGTGTATTTGCTCTCCCTGTGTGCCCCTCGAAGCAAAATTTGCCAAACTAAGGCCTGTTTTGAAAAGTTCTTATCGAGACCTTTCATTTGATCGGCTCCTTTCAATGAAATTTTTTTTTTTCGGTGGGTCACTCCCCTATACGGGGAGCCCCCCTTAAATACCATATAAAATTTTTTTGTAATTGAACTTTGAAGAAAACACCACTTTACACCTACATACAAAATTTGATGTTTCTAGCTTAAGTAGTTTCCGAGAAAAACTGCTGTGACACACGGACGGACGGACGGAGAGACGGACGGACAGACGGACGGACAGACGGACGGACAGACAAATGGACAGACAGGACGCGATTTTAGTAGGGTATTGTAAAATTATTTTACGAAACCCTAAAAATATTGTGGGCCTCCTGTAACAGGTTTTTGAAAAATTCAAAATGGATTCCATTCTTGAGACTCAAAACTATACAATAAGCCTCTAAAACTCAAGGCTTTTCATATTTTGAAGTTTTTGTATGTATATTTCTATAAAATGCAATAAAACGGCATTTTTTGGGGGGTAAGCCACCCCCGTAAAAATAAAGGGGGGGGGGGGTTATTTTTTCAACTTTTAGAGGCTTATTGTTTACTATTTTCAATAAGTAATCGATGCTTTTTGGTTTCTTAAAATCGGTCGAGCAGATTCGGAGAAAAATGTCCTACTAGTTTGAAAATGGTATTCTCGAGAAAAACGCGTTTAAGGTTTTTTTCCCTAAATTTCATTGAATAAAAGGCCGAATACTTTTTTTTACCTTTAACCGGCCATTCCTGGTGAATACTGAGGACCCTCGTTAACTAATAATTGCTGTAAGTGGCTGGCCAAAGCTTTTTTCTTCTTGATTCGACCGTCTTTTGACTGCTCACTGCTGCTCCTATTAGCTCTTTGTCAACTATTTGCGCAAAAGCCATTGCAGTTTCGCCAATTTTGATGCCCATAAGATCCATAATAGTTAGATAAGTTCTCGAGCCTTCATTGAAAATGGATGCTGTGATCCACGCTGCAATTTCAGTCACATCTTTGCCAGAAAACTTGCTTTTCGGAGAAATGTTCCAAATCAAATTGTTGTAATTCTCGTTTCTATTTTGAGTATTTTTGCCAAGACATCTTTGCAGCAACTCATCACTTCTAAGTGACTTGTAAACTGGCAAAATGTAGCCACAAATGCTTGGATCTAGTGGTGACTTATGAGTAAAAGGCTCATTTTTTCCCCACTTTGCAAAAATTTACACCAATCCTTATTGCAATACTCGTGACGAGGTTCTGCATCTGTTGAAATTTTTTATGAAAATAGCCAACAAGAATTTCTTTTTTCATGTTCTCGATGGAATCGGAATTTCTCTGAATTGCAAGACTATAAAACACAGACAATTCTCGAATCAATTTTAGAGTCAATTTAGCCGTTTTACGTTTGGAGACGGCTTGTACATGTGCGGAATTTTTGATCTCAGTTTTTGATTTTCTACCTCGTTTTACTAGCTTTTTGGGATTTTTTTTTCTTCTTCTTCTTCTCTTTTTTTTCTTTCTTCTTCTTCTCTTTTTTTTCTATCTTTCTCTAAAATTGTCAATTTTTTTTTTACTTCTAGTAAGCGACGGTACATACGTTTGCCTACGTGAAGAACACACTCTAATTTATTTATGGAGATATCATCTCCATTGGGTTTTCTATCTACCAGATTCGTGTTAGTTTCGCTGTTATCGTCACCAATATAATTACCGTAAAAGACACGATAAAGTTCTTTTGATCTTTGAAAAATGTGTAGGGCTGAGTCAGTTTCTATTTTTTCTAGCAGATTCTTCGTGATTAGCCGAGCATTCAAATTTGTGTTCCTCGTACCACATGGCAAAGTTTGCCCCACTTAGCTGAGATTTATTTATATAACACGCTTGACAAAATGATTATTTAATCCCCACATCCAAAATTTGGCCCGTACCGTCACCTGATACAGTCAAAACGTTAGGTTTATTGCCAGCCTCATTTAATTGCAGTTCTTCTTTCACTGCTTTTTTAGTAACAGAATCAAAACTTTGTTTACAAGCTTTATGTAATTTTGAAATTGTAGTATAATAAAGTGACTCCAAAAATTTTGCAGGAATATCCTTCAAACTCAAAAACATATTCACGCCGTTATACCCTACGCCGAGAACTCTCAAGACAAATATGAATCTCTGATTTATTTCGTACAAATTTCAAGATATCGATGGGGAAGATTCAATGAATTTTCCACCACACGAACATTCCACACAGATTTTAAATTTTGTTGGGTAAATGAAATTTCACCATTGCATTCTTTGCACTTTATATATTGAGTAAGAACCGAAGAGACTAAATTAAAGCACAAAACCACATACTGGATAGAGCTGTCCGTAGGAGGTTGCCATTCACTACTTGTTTTTTTAATTTTTTAGCAGAGGAACTTGGTGAATCAGGATTTTTTCTGCAGTAAATTGATTGCCAGTAAATGTTCTTTTTTTGTTTTCATGTCTAAAATGCGGGGTGCTCCGATTCCCTATGACCACCAGGTTTAGATATTTTTTGAAAATTTTAGCCAATTTTTAACGAATTTCAAAAAAATAAAACCCGTGCTTGCTCAAAGAATAACACAGAGCAACTGCCAAGCAGTATAATATCACATATGTATATGTATACAAAAGATGTTTACACCAGGAGAAGAAGCAGCTGGCACTACATGCATGAATAAAAACCAGTTTTTACTCATGGGCATACGCTGTTACAAATATAGCTGTAACTTTTTTTCTATTACGAATTTCATGATGAAATTTTAGGAGACAACTTTTAAACGTATATAAAATCGAAATATGCAAAAAACTCAAAATCTATTTTTTGAAAATTTCAAAGGTGAATGTCCCCGTAACATGTTTTTCGCAACGTTTGATAATTGTAGCTTCTATAATTGTAATGATTGTTCACGTTCGTTCGAGACTTCCCAGAGGATATCCAAGCCGACCTCTCATCGGCTCAAGACGTAAAGTCTCGGTACGTGCCACCGGACTGTACCTAACAGGTCAACTAGTCCGGGCACCCTTAGACTACTCTGAGGTGGCTGCTTGCAGGCTAGTTAGTTCGGAGAGGAATCTTCATCGCAACGCTTCCGCGACTAAGTTCGAATCCAATTTCACAGCCACCGTTCCAAAATCATAGTAACATTTATCTTTTTTTTTTTTCAATATTTCTATTCTATATTGGACTCGTACCTTTTTGGCTATTATTTGTTTACTGATCAAATCAAGGCAAACATTTGAAAAAAATAAAATACAATCGCTCATACAATACAAATGAAAAACGAAATTACTAGGAATAGAAAAACTTGGATATATTGGCTTTGAATTAGGATCCGGACATGGTTGGGGGAAAAATGGCTAAGGCTACTCATATTTAAGATATTGTAACATCTATTCATAGGCTCATTACCGCCATATCTAGTAGAATGTCCACTTTCAATCAGCAGGCGCGTATGTCTGGTAAATGTCACTGGGTCATTCAAAGTTATTCTGTCAGTTAGGTATTGAACTTTGATTCTACCGCTGAGGATATCAAATGCAAAACAAGAGCATAAGATAGTTTTAAGCGAGGCTAGGGATGTCATATTTAGAATATATCTTTTTCTTTGTAGCCCTACAGCCCCTTTCAGGCCTTTCGCTTAGTGATAGTTAGAGTATGTCATTATCATAATCTAATAGTATCGGCACTCCGCAAGGTGATATGATCATTATCATGCTTTGGCTGTGTGAGCATCCACCCAGCTGCGATACGTTCTGGTTTTAAACCAGCACGTATCCTGACTGAACAGGCTTATAGTCCGTCCGAAGAACCACTCGAACTAAATCTTGTTGACGCCAACGAAACATGAACCAGAGACCTTCGGCTTACGGGCTTAGTGCTCTAGCCACTAAGCCATGCGGACTAATATTTAGAATATATAGCCGATGTTTATATGATGGCAAGCGCTGGACATTTGTTAGATCATATAGAGATAGCAAAGCAAATAACAAGAACTGTCTCTGAATGGACTCAAATCTCTTTAAATGAACATCAAAGATGATATTCCAAAAAACACATGCATACATTATAATTTGCCGCACGAATAAGGTGTATAATTTTTTTGTTATAAAGACATTGCTAGATTCATTAACATGCCGTTCGATGAAACCTTAAGTTTTATTGGCCTTGCAGAAAACCTCATCATAGTGTAAATTAAACCTATGTTTCTTATCCAAGCGGACACCAAGGCAACTTTTTCTGTCTACTCTAGAGAATCGCGTATCACTCAGGTGATAGTCAGCTAACAAAATTGAATTTTCCCGGGAGAAACTAACCACCTAACATTTTTTAGATTTAGGTAAGGCGGTTTTGAATGAAACATTCAAGAAAAGAATTGATCTTATTTTGTAGGAACACTGAATCACTTTGGAACGTTATAATATTGTCGCACATACTAACTCAGAAGGCGGTCAAGAAATGTTTGTCGTTTATTGGGTCATGAAACCGTACGATTTACTGTACTGCAGTTGCCTTTATGGGACCTCACTTTTTAATAAAATCATAAGAACTTCCCAACACGTATTAACTAAAACGCGAAGTAAATAACTTCACACGACACCAATCCAAATTGCGAAAAACTTCTCCAACTAAAAGAAAGGGTATATCCAACCAAAATTTCGCCATTTTGCCGTGGTTCTTCACGATCTCCCGTGAACATCTTTCCTCCTTTTCGCGTCGCGACTTGATCGCCGTCAAGGTGCATAGCAGACTCCCGGGATCTTCATAGACCTTGCAAAGACCTTCCATACATCGATTCACGCTTTCGCAGTCACTGCACGCACTAACTTCAGGTCGAATCCCGGGTTGTACATGCAAAACTGCATGCGACGTCTATCGAAATTCTGTCTACGTTCACGATGACTCTGCTGCAGCTATTGAATGCATCTAAAAATGCTGATCAGACAAGTTATTCACAAATGTAAAGTTATGCCTCCACGCGGTATAACGAAATCTCGAAGAACTGATGGGCAATCCGGGGAGACGACGCTTTTTGACTATTAAACTTCCCACGATTGCGTGCTTCAAGGTCGTAAAAGGTAGAAGCGTAGGTAGATCCTAAGACTCTTGTCGAGGTGAAGAGGACGCAAGCCACTAAAAGGTTCAACGATGGCAATATTGCATGCAATCGAGTTTCCTTATAGTTTGTGGAGCGCAGCACTATGGGGAAGGTTTAATATTTTTTCCGATGCTTTAAAAGTGGGACCACGTTTCTTTCACGGTGTTTTAGATGCTGTGAACTCAGAAAATTGTTCAAACTATTGAATGGTTGTTAGTCGCACAAGTTCCGACTGTTTTTGACCCTTTTCTTTTGTTTTAGGGATGGAAGATCTTTTTCGCCGTTTTCCATACGAATTTCGTCTCGAAGGGCACTTCACTAATGGCGACGATGGCGGACCAATTTTTACTTTTGATATGTACACGTCGAAAAAATCTTTTTTTTACTTTTTCGCGAAATTCCACGTTAATGTTCTCGGCAAACTGTATACCCCTCTTTTGATTTCGTCAATAAATAGTGAAAGTGGATTTCCCATCACTACTCCGACTTGAATCTTATAAAATTTCCCCCTAAAAGTGAAATAATTTTCGGTCATGCAAAGTCTCGCAAGTTGGATATACTGCCTAATTTTTATTTTCCAAGATAATGAATTTTCTTGGTGAGAAAGCCATTCTTCTATGTCCCAGTGTTTCCATCACCGGAATACTCGGTAATAGAGCTTTCACGTAGAAAAACACCATAATGTCGTCTTGCGCTGGTGGGCCAAACTTTAGAATTTTCTCAGGAAATGCTTTGCTGTTTTTTTACCGATCTACTATTCACTTGAATCATTCCCTTAAATTCATTCACCAACCATCTTGCCAGTTTTTAGGTCAGTGCATTCGAAATAATCTCACGCATTTCGTTCACCTCATTGTGTATTTTCGGCAAATACTTTATCCTAGGCAAAGTAGGGTTGCACACTCTAACCTTCGTCAATTCGCCAATTAATAACTCACAACTTTTAATTGTCCTTTCGAATCTTTTCATGGATTCCTCTAACGGGCTCCGGGATAGCTCGAAGAAATAACCGCTGCTTAGCGTGTGTAATCCCGCCTCATCATACTTGCTTTTATCCACTACTATTTCCTTTATCTACCTTGATGAAGTGAACAGGTTTCTTCTTCAATTCAACAAATATGCTCGTCTCTTCACTGTTTACTACTTTTTCGCTTCCCTTATCGTCTCGGTTATATCATTCCTTGCCACCGTTTTCTGTGCTTTCTGTAGTCTACTCATTGCTGCTTCCGTTTCTTCGATGATGTTCTCTATAAGTATTTTTGAAGGTTTTAAAGCGTAATTTAATCCCATGTTGAGTAATTGCATTTCATTTTTGTTAAAAACTACACTCGATATGTTGGAAACCAGTCCGGGGATTTCTTGAACTTCTACGAATTCTTTCACTGGTTTGGCTGCTCCTTCCAATCGATTCAACTTTTTCCCATGTATTTTCCTTTTCTTTTCATTCACACATTCGTATGCTATGTCCGCTTTTTCCAGTAAGTCCTCCACATAACCTTTACCACAGTGTTGAGATTCATGCATAAGCTCCAGATGCTTCTAGTGAGTAAATCTGTATCTTCTCGTAAGTAAATCTGGTACCTATCGCATCGAATGCCCCACTTGTGAAGAAGTGTACATAAGTCAAAGGAGCAGACTTATCGGCACGCGAATCAAGGAGCATCAAGGCGAAGCAGCAGCAGCAAGGAAGAAGGAAAGAACTTCGAATTTCAAGTCGGCGTTAGCGGAACATAGTATCACGAAGGGACACGAGATAACAATGGAGGACGCAACGGTCATCAAAAAAGCTAGTAGCATACATGAATTGGATGTGATGGAAAGCCTGGCAATTACCCGGGAAGGGAAAAATTTAAAAGAATCAGGATGACGAAAACTGCGGACCATGGTTATTCGAACTGATTAAATAATAATAATATCTTCTCTGAATTTTGTAAAAACAATATGTATTTTCGTAACTACCCTTTTGTAAATTACCTTTCGTACCTTTTATTATCTTAAGCAAATTTCTTTAATTATCTTTTAATGGTCTAAAGTAAATTTCTTTAAACACAGTTAGTATATAAGCAGGAATGTAAGTCGAAAAAAAAAAATAAATCGCTGAAAAAGACCGAACGATTACGGTCGAAAATCGATTTTGAGAAGAAAAAAAAAACACACAAAATTAAAAGAAAGCTTTTTAGGGTTTCGTACTAAAATACAAAACCCTATTGCAATCACGACCTGTGTCCGTCTGTCCGTCCGTCCGTCCGTCTGTATGTCACAGCACTTTTTCTCCGAAACTATAGAGGCTACAGCCATGAAACTTTGTGGAAAGGTCAGAAGTGGTGACCTCTTGAAAGTTCAAGGGTGGAAACATTTTTCAAAGGGGTTTAAGGGGGGTCTCCCCATATAGGGAGGTGACCCCTCAAAAAAAAATTTCACCATTGGTAGTCGAGTAGGGTGTCATTGGAAAGGTCTTAATGAGATCTTTTCAAAACAAGTCTTAAAATTGCCTTATGAGTACCGAGGGGGGCAGGGGAAGGGGAAATGTACGAACTTTTCGCGTACCCCCCCCCCCTCGCGATTGGAAACCTTCCATCCGAAAATTCTGAAAAAAATCATGAATGTAGGCCTTTCTGAGTACAACAACAACAAATACATGAGAAGTCGAAATTCGCTCAACTTTGTTAGCAATAGTATGATTTATCGATTTTATGTTTTCTTGAATAAAATCCAAACGGTACCCTTAAATTCAATGAAATTTGAAAAACAGATTACTTTTTATAAGATAAATCTTTTCTGAAAGTTTCATAAAGATCCAATAGTATTTAACGAAGTTATAGCGATTTGAATTTTCCCGTATTACTATGGAACAATATGCCCTGTATTACTATGGAAACATATGGCTATGGAGCCATATGCGCTTTTTATCGATTTAGACACTACAGCTTTGCTAGGATTTGCATGAAAATTTCAGTAATCATAGGTATCATGAAAATGAGTACATACAATTGAAATAATTCGAAGAGGCAGGAGAGAGCTCCTAGCAAAAGGGCTTTGTAACCATTCTAGGATTCGAAAAAATAGGCCATGAATCGATGATTACAGTACAGAGGAGTGGGCCCTGAAAAAAATGTCATGAAAGGTAGCCGATATGAATATCAACTGAAAGTTCTCTATGAGAGCTTTTCAAAACAGTTCTTAAACTGACAGTTTTTGCTTCAGTGGGGCCAATGGGGGGGTGTGTAAAAACATGAAAAATGTGTTTCTAAAAAATCTGGAAAAATTATCAAGGGAGATATCTATGGGTATAACTAAAACAAATACCTCAGAAGTCAAAATTCTTTCAACTTTGTTAATAATATTATGATCCTCGAATTTCACATTTTCTCCAATAAAATCGTCTTTGACATGTTTCTTGATTTTATTCGATGCTGGTTACTGCATTTTGTAAGTTGAGTACAAAACCCTTCTGACATGAGCATAGGTCTGTCTACCCAACTTGTTATTTCTAACATCAGGTAGGTCAGAAATAATAATATTGAAGAGAAGAGGTCCAAAATGACTACCTTGCGGTACGCTGGAATAAGGGTGGATATATTTGAACATATTCCCTGGAAACTGGATGGTTTGAGTCCAATTTTGTAGATGAAAATTCAGCCAGTGATTCTATATTTTCGAAATTCAATTGATAAAATCGTATGGTCGATTCGATCAAATGTCTTGCTAAAGTCAGTGTAAATTGCATCAACTTGATGTCCGTTTTCCATAGCACAAAGTATGTCAGAGACCAAAACTGTTAGACCTGTGATTGTACATCTATTTTTTCTGAAGCCAGATTGTCGGTCATTGAGATTTTGCTCTATAGTGGCAGATAATTTAGCATATACTATTTTTAGGTCTTTGTAAAAAAATTTTTTACAAAGACCTACTAGTTTCGCGACCTGTCTGTCCGTCTGTCCGTCCGTCTGTCCGTCCGTCCGTCCGTCCGTCTGTCCGTCTGTCCGTCTGTCCGTCTGTCCGTCTGTCCGTCTGTCCGTGCGTCACAGCTGATTTCCCCAGAAACTATAGAAGCTAGAATGCTCAAACTTTGTGAAAAGGTCAGAAGTGATAGTCTCTCAAAAGTTAAGGTCTTTACAAAAATTTAAAAAATGTTTAAGGGGGGTCCCCCCTAATAGCGAATTAGCCCTTAAAAATTTTTTTTCATCAAAGGTAGTCAAGTTGGGTATCAAATGAAAGGTCTTGATTAGAACTCTTATAATCTGAAATAAAAAAATCATTTTATGAATTAGGGGGTCCAGGGGAAGGCAAAATGTAGGCAAAATTTGTGTCCCCCCCCCCTCGCGATTGGACACCTTTCAGCCGAAAAATCTGAAAATTATCACGAACGTAGGTCTTTATGAGTACAAGGGCAACAAATACCTTAGAAATCGAAATTCGTTCAACTTTGTTAATAATAGTATGATTTGTAGATTTTACATTTTTGCCCATAAAACCAAAACAGTACATTTAAACTTCTTGAAATTTTGCAATTATATAGACTAACATAAGATAAATATGTTCACAAAATTTAATTGAGTTCGAATAATAATCAAGTGAGTTATAGCCATTTCAATTATATGGAATTACAACGACAATAACACGTGCTTATGGTTGATATAGGGTTTTCCAATAAGAGGTGTTATTTTGATATTAAAAGAAAAATGCCATTTTTAGGTGTTTGTAAAATTTTTTTTTACAAAGACCTACTAGTTTCGTGGAATGATCAGAAATTGTAATCTCTCAAAATTTCAAGTATTATCAAATGTTTCAAAATTTTTTAAGGGGGGCCCCTCTTATGCTGAAGCGACCCTTAAAACATTTTTTTTTTTAAATATAGTCGAGTGGGGTATCAAATGAAAGGCCTTGATAGGAGCTTTTAGAATCTGAAACAAAAAATGCATTTTTATACATCAGAGGGTCCAGGGGGAGGCAAAATATATGAAAAATGTGTCCTCCCCCTCGCGATTGGACACCTTGGAGCCGAAAAATCAGAAAAAAATCAGGGAGTTTAGGGCAACAAATACCTCAAAAATCAAACTTCGCTAATTTTTGTTAATAATAGAATGATATATCAATTTTATATTTTTTGCCATGAAATTGAAATGGTACCCTTACATTACGTAAAATTTTAAAATTATTTACATTAGTATAAAAGCCTTGCACTTCTAAAATGGCATAGGAATCGAATCAATATCAAGTGAGTGATAGGAATCGAATCAATATCAATTATACGGAAATACAACAATAATAACACCTGTTTATGGTTGATATACATTTCAAATCGACCTAGGAAGTAAAATATACTTGTGATTTTGATGACAATTTCAAGAACGATGTTTGTTTTGAATATTTTCAATTGGTCGAGCATTGAGAAAAATTATTTAAGATGGAACAAAATGGCGACTGTTTTGTGTTTAAGCAAAAAAAAAATCTTAATATTTCGGATGTATTTGAACATGTAAATATGGTTCAGATATCTCTGAAATCGACTTAGACACAACAATTTTCGACGGGTTGTCATGAAAATTAATCATGCAATTTGATGAATGTTTCCTGCCCACTTAGACCTGTTGAGTTGTCCTGAAGATCACACGGTTTGCATGAAATAATTTTAAAATTAATTCGAGGGAACTCCTATCTTACTTATCAACTTTTCACTTTGCATTCATTTCCTCACCACCGTAGCGGTAGAATACATGGTGCGTCTTTTTTTGCATGGTATCCCCAGTAGGCCTAATCCATGTCAATTGAAAAGTGAAAGTGCTTGTGATGTAGATTCGGACAACTCAATGTCAACAGTGAGTTCGATTAATGAAACTATATAATGTAATAATGTAAAATGATGTTAATCCTTAATTATCAACTGAACCGCGATTTTTTTCCCTTATTCCCTTAAAAATTAACTTGAGTTGACATATTTATAAAAATGTATTTTTAAGTATGTACAGCTTTTAGATGCTCAGAAAGATGTGCACTATGTTGCACTATACCTTGCCCAAAGTGCTCTGTGGTAGCTAAATAAGGTTTCATAAATACCGCCCGTTGAAGTGAAGTTCGTAAAGATGTTATCAATTAGGGAATTGCCTCTGGTTGAAGAAATATGATTGAGTAGAGGATGCAGTCCATATTTTCCCATTAAAATAGCAAGTTTATTTTGACAATTATTTAAAAAGTTTTCATTAAAATCCCCAAAAACTATAGTTTTTACAGATTTGTCATGTTGCGAAGAAAACAACTGCGTTTGGAGGGTACGCAAGAAGAGCTGCAGGGGACATTTAGGAGATCTGTAGGTCATTACTAGCCGCACTCCGTCTAGATAAAATATAATTCCCTCACAATGACCAGGACCTTTGTTTACAACACAAAATGATTTGACATTTAGATTTTGCTGTGTTATGCTAGTAAAATTTTGTTTTTTTATAAAAGCAATGCAGCCGTATCCCCTATTTACACTAGAAGTTGATCGTCCATTTGTTCGGCCTATCTCCACAAAATTTTCTATTGTATAGTTTTCAGAACTAGCACTCCACGTTTCCACTAACAAAATAATATCAGAAGCTTGGATTGCAGAATCAACCGTAATATCAAGCAAATGATTTTTCAAACCCTCCACATTATGGAAATAAATTTGTCTTTCATTCAGACTTCTTTCATCCCTCAGAAATCGAAAATTAGGAACTAAGGGTGCTTGACGTAGCCTATTCATTTCTAAAATTAAAGGACTATTATCTTTAGGAGGAAGAGGGCCCCTAAACTCAGTTTCTGTAACAATAAATAACCCTTGGGATGTGGTTGCTCTTGAGCATGCAACATACATTGCAGATCTGGTACAACGGGCTGATATATGGACTACCACTTTGTCCATTGTAGCACCTTGACTTTTGTGTATTGTTATGGCTTCAGCTGGGACAACGGGGAATTGAGTACGGCGAATTTGTAGATTTGAAGATTTCCATCTTTTAATTATAAAGGAAATGTAATCTATTGGACACCATTGATTTTTAAGTCGTGACCGATAAACACCTTTCAATTGAGCACTATTTGATCGTCGAATCTTTGCGACATTTGGATCGAAAAATAGCAGCCACAACCGAAGAGGTCTGCGCTCCCCAGATTGCTTATTTCTCCCAAAATCAATGGCTTTCAGCACTCCTACTACTCCATTCACTAGTCCATCAGCCAAATCAATATTCATAGTCACCATATATCGGGCACCTATTTTGAGATGAAGTTTCTGGGGCAAGCCAAATGTCTTTGAAAGTGGTTGAGATTGGATGGATTTTAAAGCTTTCTCTCTTGCCTGAGAGTTTGGCTCCCCAAAAACCTCGTCCAGAGCATTCACCATGGCTCCCTCAGAAATCATATTCGATAATATTCGCTCATTATGCTCATCAACTTGTTTATTGCTGTAGTAAAGGTTAACCGCACTGGAAGCTTCATTAGGAAGACTTTCTTTAGTAAAGCACCTTGAATTGATCAGGGACAAATCATTTTCTGTCATTAAACCAGCCGCCATATTGTTCAATGCACTGGCAAATGCTACATCATCTTTCTGTCGCATTATTTTATTCAACTCAAATAGTGTGAAAAGTTCCCATAAGGGGGCACCAGCTAAATTTGCTAAAGCATTTCGGCTGTAATTGGGCTCAAAAACCCAATTATCACCAACTGGCGTAAGCTGCCTGAGATCACCAACAGTAATGATCGAAATCCCACCAAATAAATTCTTGCTTCGAAATATTTGCTGAAGTCGACGATGTATTTGATGCAAAGTACGTGATCCAACCATGGATATTTCATCAATAATCAAAAGCTTGAGTCTACATAACTTTGAATATAAGGTATTTGCTACACTCGCAGATAGTTCTGGCATAGAAGAGCCAGCTTGAGAAATAGGCAAAAGGAATGCAGAATGAAGAGTTTGTCCTCCTATGCCGTATGCAGCTTTACCCGTAGGAGCACACAGCAATATTTTTATTTCATCAGGATTAGAGCCAGCTTCCCTGTTGAAGTAACGGCTTAGACTCTGGTAAATAGCTTTGATGAGAACACTTTTCCCAACACCTGCCCCACCGCTTATGAAAGTATACATGGGTGGCGTGAGTGGGGAGAGTGTTTCAAAATAATATGATATATGTAGCAAAAAATCTCGCTGGTCATTATTTAAGGAGCGTGTTAGTTCCATAAAAGCCTCATTGCTTAAAGACGGAGGCTGCCGAACAAACTCAACCGAGTTCTCTTCCCTTATATTATTAGGCCTTGCTCCAGGTATTAAATCTTCCATCACGTCACCCAATTGGGGCTCATATTCAAATTCTTTCAAGGGTTCATGAGCATTTTCTATTTCCTCTACAAGAATATTATCCACATCCTCTTGAGCCTCTTCAACAAAGTTAAGAAGGCGTTCAAAATCTTCCGGCGTCCCTATGCGATTGAATAGTTGGCTATTGTTAGCAATTTTCCCAACATTTTCCTTAAACTTTCTTTTCAGGTCTAAGGTAGGGTCTAACAGCTCTATTTCTTCATTTCTCCATGGAAAATAAAGCATTAGTTGGCGACGATAGAAGTCAACATGTTCTTCTGTCATAGAAAACTTGCTGAAGCGGATAACTCTAGGTTTTTGACGGCAGCGAATAAACCCTAAGCCACCTAATAGTTTCACCCATTTGCCGCAATTTTCCTGACTTGTATTTGCTAAATCATCATCCAAAATATCACTCTCGTCTGGTTTTGATATTGACTTTCCCTGTTTTGAATATGTGTAAAAAGCAGCAAAGTAAGCGAGACACATGTTTTCGTAATATTGGCTTTTCGGACGGCTTACATAACGGTCCAGCAGTCCACTTTGAAAAATTTCAGTACTATTAGGATCCATTTTCTTGACCTCTTCAACACTTTTCAATATATGAACCCGTTTTTCTGGAATATTTGTGTTGATGAAAACTTCACTTTCACTTGCCTTTGACATAGGCATGCCGAGCAATGAATAAATGGCTTCTTGGGCAGAAATTTCTGAGGAATTTAGGAAAACGTTTGAAATACTGCGAAGTGACTCACGTATACTTTTGTTTCCTTGCTTTGCCTCTTCAACTGCAGCTCTCAATAATTTAGACATACCACGATCAGCTTTATTAATGTAATTCACTATGTAAATAGAGCAAGCGAATGGATCGAGTATAAACTGTATATCCATGTTAGCTCTATGAAGGGATAACATTTTTTTTGAGTATGGATTTATCATCACTTCCTTTGGATCACGCTTCAATAAAATTTTTGGCTTCTTTAATAAACTACGAATAGCCATTATATAATCGTCCCGAGAAACTTGCAAGTACTTTAAAAAATCTTCAAAACTTTCAATCTCAACAGGAATATGTTCAACTTTTTCTCGTATTACAATCCCCAGTCGCTTCCAATTCTTGAAGTTAGGCTCGTTTGGATCTAATTCTGTTAGAATTTGCGATTTATCAACAGGGTAGAATGGTATATCGAACCTGCAAGGGCGCCCAGGTCTAGGATGACATGCATGTGTATGCTTATGTGTTTGCAAATCAATAAGCTCCTGAGTTAATTGTGTTTTGCTGCAAGATATTATTTCATCCACAAATTCAATAATATCCTCATAAGATGAAATTGTTTGAGGGTCAAAAGATGGTGCATTCTTGAGCCAAATCATCATATGAACATGTGGTGACCCACGATGTTGAAATTCTACTCTGTAGTAAAAATTGCTGATTTTATAATGTTTGAACGGTCCGTCGGGAGTTGACCAGGTTTTTGTGAGCTCCTGAAACCTTGTATTAAAATAAGTACTACATATAAAAGGGTCGACCTGAATTAGCCTTGCTTTTTCCATGTAAGGAAGATCAGCAGCTTCTGATTCTGTGATCTCTTCTTTATCAACTACTAATTTTAACATTTTGATTAACTCTGGCCATTTTGTTTCTGCAGCGGAGAGAGTCAAAAACAAGGTTGGTATACCAAATTGCCTCACCATTGCAAGAAGTTTCTTTTTTTCACTTTCCCAGTGCGATGGTGAGTTTCGAATAGCTGACAAAACTTTGTAGCCATCATCGTGTTGAATGAGATTGTTAACAAATTCAACATCCAAAATATTTCTAGCTGTCACCCCTCTCCCTTGAGTTGATTTCTTTCGTAAGCATATTGATATTCTATTTTTGATGTTTAATGTATGTTGCTTTTTAAGAGCTGTGAACAAATAATCAGCCCTGACAGCTCTCCTATCTAGCCGCGAAATCTCCGACTTAATAATATCAGAATGTGAAAGCTTTGTATTGAAGATACGTTTTTTACCACAATGAACTTTGATAAATGCCAATTCTTCCATATATTTGTCATATAGAAGAGACAGTGGTCGTTTGTTTTCACCTGGAGCCATAATCAACGTTAAGTCTTCCTCAGGATCCAAAAGTGTTTCTCCCGCACCCGGGTTAATATTTTCCTCATTTTGATCATCCAATGCATTACAAGTACAATCTTCAATAGCTGAAATCACATTAGGGGCCTCTATTTCTTCAGAAATGTCATTTACGCTCCAATCTTCATTCAATAAGATTCCTAGCTCTTGGAAAAGCTCACAAGTTATTAAGTAACGTGCTGCTTGCCGTACAACTTCAGGTCGAATTCTTTCCTTGCGTCCATGCTTATAGCACATTTTTCGCTTAAGCTCAACGGTTATTATATGATTATCTGAAGTTGACCTTGGTAACACCGACACCATATCATGCAATTCAACAGGTACATTAACAACATTTCCCACTAAAGCATTTTGGCAGCCAAGTCCCACACCTTTACGTATTATCTTCAAAAAAACGTGTCTAGGTGATACAAGGCGCTCTTCAAGAGGAGATAGATCTTTTAACTCATCGGGAATTGGCAAAAATGTTAGGCCATTATATTGGGCTAGTCTGGGAATTTGTTTCTTAAAAATGCTAAGACTACAAGTTCTGCAAAAGTCCCCGATGTGGTCATTAGTGTGCTCAAAAAAAATTTTCCCGATGTACTCTCTCCCTAGTAAAGGTTCATTTTCAAATTTATTTTCAAGAGATTTTTTAGTGATTTTTTTCAAAGATCGCCTTGGCCACAGCCGTCCACAACAAAAACAGGGGTTTACATACCCATCCTTAATATTTTCGAAGTATTTTTGAGAAATCAAGTCCCAATCATTGCATTTCGATAGATTTTGTAATACATTTCTATTGTTTAATCGGGAATTACGGCGAGCTTCTGTATCACGACGTCTTTCCATTTGTCGTATCGATGTTTTCATTCTATGTAAGCGACGGGCGGAAGAATTTTTTGCTTTTTCCAAAGCTTTGTACAATTCATTTTTTCGCTTCACTTTTCGAGCTTTTTGGTTACGCTTACGTTCAGCGATTCGATAATTTTGGAAAATTCGAGCCGCACTTTTAAGCGATGAATTACGAACCTGTTCGGAAGCTTTATAAAGATTGTCTTGACGAGCAAGGCTTTTTGCGGAGGTATTCCGTTTTTGTTCAGTGTTGTGAAATAAATGGTTAGCACGGGCTAAGCGATGAGCTGAAGTATCGTTCATTTGCTCCTGAGTTCTATAAAGAACATTTTGACGAGCTTTACGACGTGCAGTGGTGTTACGAATTGTTTCACTTGTTTTAAATGATTGATTCAGACGGGCCAATCGGTGAGAGGATGTGTTTTTGGTTCGCTCCAAAACTCTATATAAAACCTTCTTGCGGGCCGTTTGCCGAGCAGAAGTATTGCGCTGTTGCTCGTTTCTTTGAACTGAAGGGTTCATGCGAATCAATCGCCGAGAAGACGTGTCTTTGGCTTGTTCCAAAACTCTATATAAAACCTTCTTGCGGGCCGTTTGTCGAGCAGAAGTATTGCGCTGTTGCTCGTTTCTTTGAACTGAAGGATTCATGCGAATCAATTGCCGAGAAGACGTGTCTTTGGCTTGTTCCAAAACTCTATATAAAACCTTCTGGCGGGCCGTTTGCCGAGCAGAAGTATTGCGCTGTTGCTCGTTTCTTTGAACTGAAGGATTCATGCGAATCAATCGCCGAGAAGACGTGTCTTTGGCTTGCTCCAAAACTCTATATAAAACCTTCTTGCGGGCCGTTTGCCGAGCCGAAGTATTGCGCTGTTGCTCGTTACTTCGAGCCGAAGGATTCATGCGATTCAATCGCCTAGAAGACGTGTCTTTTGTTTGCTCCAAAAGCCTATATAAAATCTTCTTGCGGACAATTTGCCGAACAGAAGTGTTGCGTTTTTGCTCATTGCTTCGAATCAAAGGATTCATGCGAATCAATCGCCGAGAAAATGTATCTTTGGCTTGCTCCAAAGCTCTATATGAAACCTTCTTACGGGCAATTTGCCGAGAAGAAGTGTTACGCTGTTGCTCATTAAATCGAATCAAAGGTTTCATACGACTCAATCGGCGAGAAGATGTGTCTTTGGCTTGCTCTAAAGTCCTATATAAAGCGTTTGTACGGGCACGACGACGCAATGAAGTATTTTTAATTTTTGTCAACACTTCCCGTCTTATTCTCTCTACTCTCATTCTCTTTTTATTTCGCTCTTTTTCCCTCTGTAAAACCAATTTATGCGACCGTGATCGTCTTTTGCGCTCTAAATTTTTAGATCGCGTTGTTATGAGACCAACTATAGGATATAAAGTAGCAAGATAATCATTTAGAGACTTTTCTGTTTTTAGGTCTTTGTAAAAAAATTTTTTACAAAGACCTACTAGTTTCGCGACCTGTCTGTCCGTCTGTCCGTCCGTCTGTCCGTCCGTCCGTCTGTCCGTCTGTCCGTCTGTCCGTCTGTCCGTCTGTCCGTCTGTCCGTGCGTCACAGCTGATTTCCCCAGAAACTATAGAAGCTAGAATGCTCAAACTTTGTGAAAAGGTCAGAAGTGATAGTCTCTCAAAAGTTAAGGTCTTTACAAAAATTTAAAAAATGTTTAAGGGGGGTCCCCCCTAATAGCGAATTAGCCCTTAAAAATTTTTTTTCATCAAAGGTAGTCAAGTTGGGTATCAAATGAAAGGTCTTGATTAGAACTCTTATAATCTGAAATAAAAAAATCATTTTATGAATTAGGGGGTCCAGGGGAAGGCAAAATGTAGGCAAAATTTGTGTCCCCCCCCCTCGCGATTGGACACCTTTCAGCCGAAAAATCTGAAAATTATCACGAACGTAGGTCTTTATGAGTACAAGGGCAACAAATACCTTAGAAATCGAAATTCGTTCAACTTTGTTAATAATAGTATGATTTGTAGATTTTACATTTTTGCCCATAAAACCAAAACAGTACATTTAAACTTCTTGAAATTTTGCAATTATATAGACTAACATAAGATAAATATGTTCACAAAATTTAATTGAGTTCGAATAATAATCAAGTGAGTTATAGCCATTTCAATTATATGGAATTACAACGACAATAACACGTGCTTATGGTTGATATAGGGTTTTCCAATAAGAGGTGTTATTTTGATATTAAAAGAAAAATGCCATTTTTAGGTGTTTGTAAAATTTTTTTTTACAAAGACCTACTAGTTTCGTGGAATGATCAGAAATTGTAATCTCTCAAAATTTCAAGTATTATCAAATGTTTCAAAATTTTTTAAGGGGGGCCCCTCTTATGCTGAAGCGACCCTTAAAACCTTTTTTTTTTGTTCTATAGTGACTTCTTGAGAGTATTTCAGTCGTCTCTCCCTTTTCTTTTGAGTTTCTCGTTGCACCTTACGAGGTCTGGAGGCAAATATATTTTTAAGTGGGTTACCTCTAGGACGACGATATATTGAGGGAAATGGTAAAAGCTCGCTGCATTGAAAGATCCGTAACAAATGAGGACGCATTTGTTCATGCAAGAAACTTTCGAAGGCAGGATTTTTCTTCAAAGCTAAACTTGTAGCAAAGGCAATCGCAAAAACTCCGCAATCATATGAATTTGGTTGCTTTTGAACATCTACAAATTGGGTACGAAATTGAAAAGGAAAAAGATGAGAAATGAAAATTTCTTGCATTTCCGATAAGTCTTTGAATAGTAAGCTGTCATAGATGCGCAACACTTTTTCATTATAGAAAATGCATGTCCAATGACCAACTTCACCTAAATTTCCCCGGTATATTATTTGAAGATGACTATCACATTCTGAGACGGGTTCGATTAACCCTGGTGCTTGAATAAAATCCAGAGGTCGGGGGTTAAAAGACGTTTGTTCTGCTAAGATGGCATGGAATGCTCGGATAGCATCATCTTCCA
The DNA here is from genome assembly GCA_963969285.1 of Odontomyia ornata. Taxonomy (NCBI): domain Eukaryota; kingdom Metazoa; phylum Arthropoda; class Insecta; order Diptera; family Stratiomyidae; genus Odontomyia; species Odontomyia ornata. Next base: position 413,098,781 of record OZ017738.1, on the reverse strand, counting down.
AGCATTCAGGCCGCAAAATCAATGCAGAACTAAAATTCTTAATAGCAAAACTTGTATCCATCTCAAGAATAAGTATTTTAAAGCGAGAAGAATTGTTGTAGCGAAAAATTTGTAAAATTAGTATGTTATACGTTGAAAATTGAGTGTCGGCTAAATTTGAAGTATTTTTAAATACAAACATACAATTCGTTTGTTAAATATGGTTAGTTCGAATATTTTATTTATATAATTGTTACCAAAACTCGTCTTCTTAAATAGTTTGAAGAGCAGAAACCAGCATTAAAACACCAAAACTGCAAAATTTTAATCTAGCGTTGCTGAATTCAGAAAGTCAGTTGAAACACACGCTCAAACACTATTAGCTTTTATTTTTAATTTCAAAGCACACACCTTATGGGAAAAACTATTACTAGGAGCACCATTTATCATTAAAATAAATATTATTAAAATAAATATTAAAATTCACACTTCAAAAGTTGTACAGGAGACTTAAAAAATTAAGGGAAAAGAGAAAATCTCTACAAAGACAACAACACTTTTGCATTAAAAAGTAGCACAAAAACAAAAGAGTAGGTTTGAGAAGTCGGAAAATTAATTCATTTCATGGAAATATTTTTTTTTATTAGGTACAAAATAAAAAATCAAATTTTCACTATTCACTTTATCACTTTAGTTGTTTAAATTAGTAAATAGTACAATAATTACATCGTTCAATTGCAAACTTTTATTTTTTCTTATTCTTAACTCGCTCTGATGTTTGTTCTGAAAGAACTAAATCTTGGTGGAGTTTAGAATCAGCCGAGCGTGCAAGTGAAACCGTGCAACAAGCGATAGAGACGCACGATCCGCCTAAGCATTCGGCTTGTGACGCATCTATCTCCCTTCCACTCCAACCAACCAAATTTTGTTTTTTCGGTTATTTCAGTTAACTGTTGGGCGCTAACCTAATTGAGTTATTTTCAGTGAACTGTTTGGCGCTAAGCTAATTGAGTTAAATTGCTCTGCACTTGAGTAAAAACCCATCAATGGGCTAGAGACAAATATTGTTTGAGTCTATCCTATTTTGGGTGAAAAAAGACACACGCTTTAGATACACAGGAAGATTGTTTTGCAACAAAGTTAAAGTAAAAGGTGGTTTTATTACTTTTAGGAACACTGATCTATATCCTCCGAGTGCATTGTTTTATGTTGCATCTCAAGCAAATGTTATAAATATTTATGTCTTCAGGAAAATCCCAAGCCATTGATAAATCTTTCATAATGATAGCGAGTGAACGTTTCAGGCTATGGAACTGTAAATAGATATTATTTTCTAATACTTTTCTGAATTATCTCAGGCTAAATGGGGTAGTTTTGATTTGAAAATCATTGATAAAACATTGATAAAAATCTATAATTCGTAATTAATTAAATGTATGTTTCAGCACGCGTATGAAACAATCATCAGCATGTCTCATTTCCCAGCAAATTAAGCGATCGACACTAAATTAGGTAGTGGGCACTTGTAGAGCTTAGGAAGTTACCTCATTTGGCATCCTATTCAACTAGCTCCAGCTCTTGAAAACCTCCAAACATTTTAACTTTATATATTTTATTACATCACCACTTAGATCTTTTCAAAACGTTTGATCTATGTAATTTCTACCAATTTCGACAAAATTTTCCCCCACGTGAAAACGCGAAAACAGAGAGTATTATATTTTCAAAGGATTTTTTAAGGTTTATTTCTCAAAATGCTTCCTCAGGCTATTTGATGTACTAAATCAACTCGATTAGAAGTGCAATAATTGTCAGTCAGCTGTTGATACCAATCGAATTGATATTAGGTTGAATTGCTAACAAAGCTCTTCTTGCAGGATTCCTCTCCTGCTTACTCAACTTATATTCTTTCAATTTTCATGAAAATTTAAGGAAAAGTGTTTAATAGTGTTTAAATTGAATAAGTTCAATCGGCCGAGCATTCAGAAAAATCATTTAAGCTAGTTGAAAATGGCGGCTGCACTGTGCTTATGAGAGAAACTGTGCATCTTTAGCATAAATTTGCACGATTTCATATTCAAGTACTGGATAAATAATTCAAATTATCGATTCCGCTATTAGAAAACTTGTTTCTAACCCTAGGATGTTTACAAAGACCTTCTGGTAGGAGCACTCTCCTGCTTACTCAACTTGTTTTTAAATAATTTTGAAATGGCAGATAGAATAGCCATTCCTCTTTAATTTTGGAAAACATTTTTGCTTATGTTTTTAGGGTTTTGTAAAATAATTTTACAAAATCCTACTAGTTTCGCGACCAGTCTGTCCGTCTGTCCGTCTGTCCGTCCGTCCGTCCGTCCGTCCGTCCGTCCGTCCGTGTGTCACAGCAGTTTTTCTCGGAAACTACTTAAGCTAGAAACATCAAATTTTGTGTGTAGGTGTAAAGTAATGATCTCTTCAAAGTTCAACTACAAAAAAATTTTATAAGGTAATTAAGGGGGGTCTCCCCATATAGGAGAGTGACCCCCCGAAAAAAAAATTTCATTTAAGATAGCCGATATGGGTATCAAATGAAAGGTCTTGATGAGAACTTTTCAAAACAGGTCTTAGTTTGGCAAAGTTTGCTTCGAGGGGCGCACAGGGAGGGGAAATGTACGAAAAATTTGTGTCCCCCCCCCTCGCGATTGGACAACTGTGATCCGAAAAATCTGAAAAAAATCAGGGATGTAGGTCTTGGTGAGTACAACAACAACAAATACGTGAGAAGTCGCAATTCACTCAACTTTGTTAGTAATAGTATGATTTATTGATTTTATGTTTTCTTGAATAAAATCTTAACGGTACCCTTAAATTCAATGAAATTCAGTACGTAGATGTCTATTTATAAGATTGATCTCTCCTGAAAGTTTCATAAAGATTAAATCATATTTAGCGAAGTTATAGCGGTTTGAATTTTCCTGTATTACTATGGAACAATATGCGCTGCATTTATTACTATGGCAACATATGGCTATGGAACAACATGCTCCTTTTACCGACTCAGACACTACAATTTTGCTAGGATTTGCATGAAAATTTCAGGAATGATAGGTGTCATGTATATCTTTGAGAATCGGTTCAGTTAGTGGTATCAGTAATCGTAAAACAAAATAGTGGCTGATTTAAATGCGAAGATTGAATAATTTTGAGTTATTTTTTCCCAACTTCAACGTTTATGGTGCATGCTTTGAACACTTGATTCAATTGAATGAATGACTGAAGATGAGTACCTACAATTAATGCTCATAAGTGAAACAAGTCAAGGAGGTGGGAGAGAGCTCCTAGCAAAAGGGTTTTGTAACCATTCTAGGATTCGAAAAAATTGGCCATTGATCGATGATAACAGTACAGGAGAGTGGCCCCTGAAAAAAAAATTCTTCAAACGTAGCCGATATGAGTATGAAATAAAAGTTTCCCTGGGAGCTTTTCAAAACAGTTGTTGAACTGTCAGTTTTTGCTTCAATGGGGACACAGGGGGGGGGGGGGGGGTGTAAACACATGAAAAATGTGTCTTCTCCGTCGCGGATGGACATCTGAAATAATTATCAAGGGAGATATTTATGGGTATAACAATAATAAAAACCTCAGAAGTCGAAATTCGTTCAACTTTGTTAATAATAGCATGAGCTTCGTATTTCATACTTTCTCCAATAAAATCGTCTTTGACATGTTTCTTGATTTGATTCGATCTGCGTCACTGTAGTTTGTAAATTGAATACAAAACCCTTCTGACATGAGCGAGGTCTGTTTACCCAACTTGTTTTAGGTTGAGATTATGTAAAAGGACGTAGCAGTCCGCGTGGTCTAGTGGTTAGAGCACTAAGCACGTAAGCCGAAGGTCTCTAGTTCGAGTTTCGTTGGCATCAACGTGATTTAGTTCGAGTGGTTCTTTGGACGGACTATAAGCCTGTTCAGTTATGATACGTGCTGGTTTAAAATCAGAACGTATCGAAGCTGGGTGGACGGACACATAACCAAAGCGTGATAATGATCATATCACCTTGTGGAGTGCCAATACATTCGATCATGACAATGAGATACTCTTACTATCTCTAAGCGAAGGCCCGAAAGGGGCTGTAGTGCTACGTAAAGAAAAAAAGTAAAAGGCCTTCCAGTATTCTGGAAATATAGAGCAAGAGAATTATTTATTAAAAATAATATAAAGAGGTAAAATTATTTGTTCTCTGCACTGAACCAAAAAATATGTAGTAAACCAGGGCCTGGAACATGGTTCAAATCAAGCGGTTTTATTGTATTAGAAATATCACCTTTAGGAATGGAAAATTTTTGAAGCACCGCGATGCAATCAGTATTAGGGTGGCCTGTATGAGTTAAAGTATCAGAGAAACAATACACTGGTTGAAACTAGTCAGCAAAAAAATTACATATCTCTTCGGGGACAGAGGGACAGCTATCAATATAAGTCATTTGTTTAGGATAGCCATGAGCTTGACGTATAAGGTTCACGAAATCAAAGAAGTTTTTAGAATTCCGGATTAAGTTTTCACCAATGACATTAACCTACGTTCCATATACCAATGACATTAACATAGGTTTCATATGCATGACTTCAATTTAAATTCATTTGCCAGTTCTTCATATTTTCTTTTCGCTTCGTTGCTCACATTGAACTCTTTCAGCATAGTTTTATGTCACTTATTTCTTAAATTTCTTCCAACCATGACTCAGATAATTAGTCCTTTTTCTTGATTTTAGGTTCAACGCTTTCAACGGCGTCAAATTCGATCTGATAGGAATAATTTACCGCAACATCTACACCTAAAGTTGAATGTATGTTATGCTAGTCCAATCAGTATAAGAAAGATAGCAACAGTAATTTTCAGTTTCATTCAAATCTGGAAAATTTAGCTCATGCAGGAATATGGTGGCACACAAAGTAATCAGAATAATCCGCTCTGACGACTCATACTACTGAACGTCTTCGTCACTTTATTGACTTAAACGATTCCGCATATGTTTACGGTTGGGGCGACCTTACGCCGTTCTGGTTCTTTGAATCCAAAGGCATACAAATAAATGGACAAGCAACGAGAATCTGAGTACTCGTCCATGTGGTTAACAAATTTACCACATAAATAAGTTACAAATAACTACACTCTCGAAACTAAATGATTCTCTCTGCTTCTCTTTTCCCTTTGTTTCCAGACAAGTTTTTCTTTCCTCTCTTCAGAAGAATCACTTAACCCACTGACACCCGCGCACACCGACAAAATTTCATTTCACGTGCTCACGATCGCGCCTTCGTTATCATTCGTAAAACAGTTTGAGTACAACACAACAAATGACTCTCATAGAAAACACGAATGTCAAAGCAAAAGAAATTCGAAGAGACGCAACAACAGCGAGAAAACTCATGTGTCAAAGCCGATGGAAAATTCGTAAGTTTTAAATAAAAACAGTCAACTGAAGTGCCGATCTCGTACACGCGATCTTCAAAATCAAAAACTCTTGAAACGTGAATGTGTTTCGGAGTGAATCAAGTGCAAAAATAAAAGCATTTTACTTCAAACCTCAACTTCACATAACTTTAGCGAAGGTTGCTAATTGTTTCGGCCCTTGCGACTAGGTGTGGATCCAGTACTCTATGTTTGAATCACAATGTACGCTCATTACGCTTTCACTTTTCTCTTAAAACCTATACAATTGTGCACCGGCCATATAAAGGCATTCCAATAGTTTGGGTTGACCGTTGGCTAGCTGTTGGCTGTCATTCAGACACTTGTCACTATCTAATTGGGGCCGTCATAGTGCCAAATGCCAGGTCCCTTTCCAAGACGAAGCCAGCAAGTTATTCCATAGCTTCTTAGAAAATTTGTTGTAGCAGGTGGATAGACAGAAAAATGGACAGATAGTCACGCAGCAGAACCATTAGACCTTTCTAAAATACTTTTTCCAAAGTGTTAAATAGAAACAAAAAACAAATTTAGTATGCGGGTGAAATCAACAATTTTTTTTCTTTTGGAAGCCGGTTTAAATGATGTGGGTTGTCAATAACGCGTAAATATGTACAATAAATTAAAGAAAATAAACCAAATATTTGTCTTATTCAAATTTGTAGGAATATTAGATATAAAGGGTTTTCCATTAAGAACATCACAATTTTATCTACTAATAAAATATAGATATATTTGAGATATTGAGTTCAAATTTATTGTGGGTGTAGTGCAAGCATTACATTTTATGAATAAAATTGGTCATATGACCACCACGAGCCCGTTTACAGCGGTCAATTCTTTGGACCCAATTTTCCACTACTCTACCACGCATTTCGACCGGAATGTTGTCAATTTCACGTTGGATGTTGTCTTCGAGCTAATTTAACGTTGTTGGCCTGTTGGAATAGACAAGTGACTTGACATCGCCCCATGAAAAGAAATCCGATGGCGTTCGATCGCATGAACGAGGTGACCATTCGACTGGAGAATTTCTCGAGATAACACGTTCACCAAATTTGCTTTTCAATAGATTGATTGTAAGGGGCGCTGTGTGGCTAGGGGCACCGTCTGGTTGGAACCACATATCGTTGATGTCAAGTTCATCTAACATAACATGATAGCGCTCTCCATTGATGGAAGCAAGACGGACGTTTTCATCCACGAAAAACTACGGCCCAATCACACCTTCGGCATTAAAACCGCATCAAACAGTAATTGTTTGGCGATGCAACGGTGACTTACGAAGTGCATGTGGGCTTGTTGCTGACCATTAATGCATATCTTGCTTATTAACAAAGCTATTGAGTAAGAAATGAGCTGCATCGCTGAAGATGATTTTTCGATGAAATTCTTCATTTTCTTCAAGCTTTGCCGATTGGAGAAAGTTTGTCGTTTCGAATGATCAAGTGGCTTGAGTTCTTGAGTCAATTTGTCTTGTAGCCATGAAGTCCAATATCTTTTCGCAAAATACGCCACAGTGTCGTTTAAGCGATGCCTAATTCTTGAGAACGACGTAAAATCGGCTGATTTGGCTCATTTTGAATCAATGCACTTATGGCTCCAATATTTCCTTTGCTTCGAGCGGTACGACGTCTTTTTGGCACAAGGACGTTCAATAGTGAATATTTGGACTCGAACGTATCCACTATAGCATGCACAGCCTGTCGGGTGGGACGATTATTACGGCCGCAAATCGGAGTAAGCGCTCTTGAGGTTGCGACCACCGACTCAGGGTTTCGATAGTCATTTTTAATAATTTCCAAACGTTGCTGGTTCGTCGACTTTAACATAATAAAAACGCTGACTTTAACAAACGTTTTGACATTGACAGATAATTAAAAAAGGTTAAGGGTGCGTTATATAAAGATACGAAATTGTTGTATCCCTAATGGAAAACCCTATATAATGATAATTCAAAAGGAAAGTATTCCTTCGTCATTAAGGCAAACTGAATAGTAGAACTTCATGATGAGATATATAGTATACTTAGTTCCCTTATAGGATGCCTTGTCATTTAAATTTGTTTAGCCTTAATCACCTTTGCAGTTGCAGCAAATAAGTGGACGATGAACTTACCTAAAAAGAAAAAAAACATCGCTTAGTAATGTATTATCTAAAAAGTATTAGTTATGTCGAAAAAGTTACTGATAGAATGGCCTAGCACTAATACAAATGGTAGAATCAGACAAATATGTTTGATAATATTACCCGGATGTTTTTCAGAAAAAATCATTAAAAAAAGTTTTTCTACAATCATAATTAGGTGATAATCAGCGCAAATCAGATCTTATCATCGATGTTGATCTTTCTAAATTCAATAACTACAATGCAGCTAGAAACTACTTCCTTGAAACATGGTTGCATTATGTATACCGATGCAATGATCGTTTTAAGGGGGAAAGTGGCCTCAGCTGCAGAAAAAAAGGATGTTTTCAGGTTTTTTTTAATGAGCACTGTATTTAACAATTATTTTCACAAATCTTTTATATTTTGTAATGAATGTTTCAAGAAATTCTTTTTAAATTCTCAGAGAGACACCTCAAATAAAAGCTTCGATACAGTAGAACAGATATCTCATAACTACTTCATCTGAAATTAACAATCAAACAGATTTCTATAGAACTGACATGGTGATAATTGGGTTTTTTTCACCCTCATTATAAGAATTAACGAAAGCCAACGCGAGGTAAATGTTCCGTATTATGAAGCTACACCAGTAATTACTGCAACAGTGAGAACGTCAATCACCACCACAGTACAGGGTCGTTATAATAAGTAACCGGATTGAGCCTGCCCGCGTCGTCAAAGCGTCTGCTAACCGGTATCTGGTGCTGTAGTTGTGGTGGGGGTCTAGGTTGCAGTTGCCTCCAAGCGCTTGGAGAGATAGCATCGAGCGAGAGCGGAGTGCGTGTTCAGTAACGTCGTCGGAGTGAAAATGGAGCGTGCGATCAACCAACCGAACCAGAGTTTTTTAACCACGTTATTACAGGAGACGAAACATGGGTTTTCGAATACGATCCTGAGACGAAGCGGCAGAGTTTGGAATGGCACACACCGGCGTCACCATGACCGAAAAAAGCGCGCATGAGCCAATCGAAGGTGAAGTCGATGCTTATTGCTTTCTTTGACGTGAAAGGCAATGTTCACAAAGAGTTTGTGCCACCCGGCCAAACTGTAAATTACCAGTACTACAGAGAGGTGCTCCATCGACTAACCGCCCGGGTTCGCCGAGTCCGTCCAGAGATTGGTGATTCGTGGATCCTACAATACGACAATGCTCCGTTGCACACCTGCCTGCTCGTCACCGAGCTGTTGGCCAAACAGTCGGGGGCAACGTAGCCACAGCCTCCTTACAGCCCGGATATGGCACCAGCAGACATCTTTCCGTTCCCCAAGATCAAGAGACACCTTAAGGGGACGCGGATCGGGACTCTGGAAAACGTTCAACGTGCTACGACAAGGGCTCTAGACAGCATCGAGGTTGCCGACTTCCATGGGGACTAATTTGAAGATTTCTACAGAAAAATTGTACATATTTTACTTATTATTCAGACCCTGTATATTCAAATCATCTTTTCGTCAACGCAAGTGCTTTGCGTATGGTATCGTGTCTTTTCATGTGAGGGGAAAGTTACGCATAACAACTTTAGTTTCGAATTTGCAAATAATTTATTACTGTTTAATGCGTACAACATGAATGTTCAATTTAATATTCACTTATTGAAAGCTCACTTTCTTGATTATCCAAAAAGAAGAAGGAAGTAGAATTTTGTCATATCGCACCATGGCATTTGTAGCACTGCAGCGAAATGCTTAATTATTTATATATTGTTCTAAGTATTCGCCACATGCGTAGAAGATATTAATCAATCGCAGGTTACAACTGAAAAATGACTAGTCGAAGCAGTTCCTGATAGGTCTGGCGGGGTTTGAGTTCGTGCTCGGCAATGATGGAAATTTATTGAGAGTGTTTGGGAATTGAAATTCGCATTCCACCTTTCGGATTCAATGGGCATAGTGAAGTGGTTTTACTAGATAGCGAATTTTGCTGTAGTTCATTAGTAGGTATAGAATGCGGGTTCTGGAGCACTTTTTTCATACGAATTGAGATTGATTTTGCGCGCCACCTAGTGGCGGAAATTGGAACTAATGGCGCTTGAAGCGGCCGGGAATGAAACTAATGGTTTGTGTCTCGGATATGTGGGTGTGTGTCTTGGGTGCATGGGTGTGTATATTAGGGTGGTATCGGTGGATGCCTGAGATAAGAAGGTATGAGTCCGGAATAGGTGTGGATGTTATGGATGGTTGCGGCGAGGGTGTGTGTCTAGGGTATGTGGATAGGTGTATCAGATTAGTGTAGGTGCGAGCTAGATGGCGCTCTGGGCGGTTGTTCGCAGGGCTTGAGATCCTTTAGTGCGTGACTTATTGAAGGTTCGAGCGATTTACTGGGTTACGATAGGCGGGCTGGATTTTTTTATGATGCGAGTGGCTGAGTGGGGACGAAGGGAGTGGCTGCGTGGGTGACTACGTTATTGACGGGTGATGGGTCTGCTCGTCAGCGAGTGCTCTAAGGCATGGGAATTTGCTTCGTGGGTGCTTGTTTAAGGAGCGCATTGCTCATCGATTGGATTGGCGAGTAAACGTCATGCGTGTCGATTGTTCGAAGATGTAATTTGAGGTGTAGTTTTTATGGCACGAATGGTTGCATGGTGACGGAGGGCGCTGCTGTAGATGGGTGACTTTGCATTATGGATGGGCGATGGGTTTGCCTTTCGACGGGTATTCTAAAGCGTTACAATTTGCTCCGTGGGTGCTTGCTTAAGGTGCGCGTTGCTCTTCGATGATCATCGGTGGATAAGGCGTGTGGAAATCACCGATTTGCTTGATCACGTTAGGCGTGCTGGACGTTTTTTATGGCGCGAATGGTTGCATGGTGACGGAGGGCGCTGCTGTAGATGGGTAACTTTGTATTATGGATAGACGATGGGTTTGCCTTTCGACGGGTATTCTAAGGCGTTACAATTTGCTTCATGGGTGCTTGGTTAAGGAGCGCGTTGCTCATCGATTGGTGTCTTTGGCTAAGGATCAACGGCCGCGTGTGGAAATGACCGATTCGCTTGATCATGCTAGGCGTGCCGGAAGTTTTTATGACTCGGTCAGTTGCATGGTGATGGAGGGCGCTGCTATAGCCGGGTGGCTTTGCATTATGGATGGGCGACGGGCTTGCCTTTCGACGGGTGTTCTAAGGCGTGAGAATTTCCTTCATGGGTGCATGCTTAAGGTACGTTTTGCTCCTCGTTTGATGTCTGTGGTTAAAGATGGATGGTATTGTAGATGTGATGCGCGTCGCTTGTTGAAGGAAGTAATCTGAGGTTTATGTTTCCACCGAGCCGTAGAAATTTGTCTCGTGAGCGTTTGGTTAAGTTTCCGCGTTTCTCATCAAAGGATGCCTGTCTTTAAGTATGGACGGCCTTGTCGGCGATTCGGAATGATTTGCGTCGCTTTTTGGAGGATCGTTACTGGGGTGTAGATTTGTTCGGCGGTGAATGCTGTAAGGCATGGAAATTGTCTTCGGGGATGCGTGGCATGTGCAAGTGAGTTTGCTTGCTAAGTGTAGTGTTTCGTTCGCATAGACTTCTCTGTTGACGGAAGTTTTAGGGCATCGGAATCTACAGCGTGGAAGAGAAGTGGCGTGGCATACACTGCATTGCAATATGGTTTTGCTTGATGGAGGCGGATTTTTTTGTTGTTTTGGTCGTGGGCAGCGGGTAACGTGATGCGCGGCATTGAGACATGTTTTCATAAATGTCCATTCAAAGATGCGCCTGTTATAGTTTGCTGATTATTATTTACATTGATCGTTTTCAGTTTCTTTTTGCTTGGATACGTCGTTTCTTTGTTTTGTGACTCATTGCTATTGTATATTATTGCTTTTATCGGTTTCATTGTAATAGTACTTTAAGAATGGTCTTCAATGTATTTTGTTCGGTTTGACTACTATGTTGATTGTTCAAATCTATGGATGCAGGGAAAGAGATCTTAATGTTTTTTGTAATGCGTTCTTGATATTTAGTATAGTATTAAATTTTAGTTTGCTTATAGCAGCATTTCGTTTGTCTGCATCATCATCACTTATTTCTTAAAGCAGTTTCTATACTTCATTCTCTGATTTTACTATTATGTAGAAGTATGGCACTACATTCATTTTTTTCTTTACTATAGGATGCTCATTGGTTTTGTTCAAAAATTCTAATAATTTCTTCCAAGACGGGTTATTTTTTCAAATTAATGATCTTGTAGTGCATGAGATGGTGATAATTTTGTTCGTACATCATATGATTTGTCCCTTTTGATAAGCGCATGGTAAAGATGCGTTATTTTTTAGATCACTATGTTGACATGTATATTTTCGGTATCTGTTCCCAATTTCAGATTATTTATGGATGTTGTCTAGGAAAGATTTTCCGATTTATGGCTTCTGAAATGCTACTTTTTTATGATGGATGTAGAAATCATCGTGGTGGTCCTAATGAGTAGGAGTATAGACGCATTTTCATTGATAAATTTTTGGTGCGCACTGAAAGGAAGACGATGATATAGAAAAAAGAGAATGCGGTAGGTCATTGACATTAGGAGTTTGTTGGTATTATGTTATTATTCTTTGGTTATGTCCATAATGCATGAAAAATTATTTTTAGTCCTATATGAGGGCATTATACGAGTATGCATGCACTAGATTGAATGAATTTTTATATTTACTTTGAATTACATGTTGTTATTGTGGGTCTGCATTATTTAGTTTAGGTAGTTTCATGAGTGTCAGTATAATATAGAGTAAAACTATTATTTTATGCTTGTCTCATATTCTACACAGTATGTATGATTTTTTGACATTTTCGAATTTCTCTAGGTATATTTTCATTTAGAACTTGATGATGTTTTGAGTATGAGAATTTTTAATTTGTTATCTCCTTAGGAATGCATGCATGCATGGATGATGCCATTTAGCTGATACTTTTCGGATGCATATTATCGCTTTTAATGCCTATATGATTGCATGAGAATTTACAAACCTCATACTTTGTGTGCTTGTATTAAGCGTAAAGCCACTTCTGCTATATTCATATACATTTTCAATATTTGTGCATTAAGTAAAATATGTATTTACTACATTTTAAATATGCTAGATTTATCATCATATGGATTGTCGGGTATGCTCACTGACATATTCAAGTATTATTTTCACATAAATAAAATATATTCTTGTTGAGTTTTTTCTTATCAGAATTTTTTTCTGCTGGATGCTTGGTTGATTTTTTTTTTAGGTTTGAAGAAGATCTAATTAGTTTTCAACATAAAGGGTTTGTTTTGGGTTGGCGCACTGCTACTATATATCACTTAGGCTAATGTTTATGTAAGATAGTTTGGTATAGATAACGATGTGTGGAAGCATATGAGTTTATGGTAGGCTATTTTTAGATCGATCTCATCGTATCTTGTATAGACAAGTAGCATATGTTATAAAGTGTTCTTGATAAGGATGGTCACGAGTCATTGTAGGATGTTAAGATATGATCATTACTTTCAGGAGGTGTTTGTCTGCTGGTAATTTGACGAACAGATGTATACTTGAGTTGAATGAACTAATGAGGGGTTTTTTTTGTCTCTCATTAGATATTTTTGAATGGTAGATTGAGTGTTTGATACTTGGGAGTTTCGGATATGCTAGGAATGTTTAGGTTTTTATTGGTTTATTGTTTGTGGTATTTGTTTACTTGAGCAGTGTTAGATTAGTTGTTAAAATAAAAAGATTGTGTTTCTTTCGAATAGAAATAATTTATTGAGTAATGTTTTTTTTTGTTATATATATAAATAAATTTTCATACAATTCACAGGACATCTAATATATGGGTTGATATATTTATGAGTTCTATACCATATTGAAGGTTTATTCAGCTGCACTATTTCTGCTTTAGGACCATATAAATGTATAGTAAGTCCTCTCACGTCTTTTTTAATGTTTATTATACAATTTATATAGCAACTCAATATCCTCAGCATATAATTGTAGCTTATGTCCCCTTCACTCTAGTGTGAACTGTTGATGTTTCAATTCGAATTTCGTTTTGGTTGCATTTTATGAGAATAGTATGTTCCTTAATGAATTACTGATGAGGATTTCCCGATACATTCTAATAGCGCTGGCCACCAGTTGGCTCTAATTTTGTTTGGACTATTTATACTACCCGATGCTATGAATTATTACTTTGTCGTTTGTATGCGAGACTGCAGGAGTATGTACTGTTTTATTAGTTTAAAAATATTTCTTGTCTCTTGATCGTATGAATGACAAATGCATGTATCAGTGCCTGATGTCGTATTAGAGTTGGACCATTCACATATTTGGTAGTGTATTCCATGTTTATTAGATACTTTCTCGCCCATATTACCATATTTAAGCATATAATTCTCGATTCGTATTCGGTGTTCAGGAAAAATATCACGGTACGATTGCATGAAGTATAGGATAACCATTGTAATAGATCTTATCGCGGTGAAAGTGTATTGACCTCTGTTTTCCTAGTTTTCTTGACGTCGTTTACGTTGGTTTGCTAAATTTTAAAAACCTCATAATAATCCGTAGAATTATATGTCGTCTAGTGATAGGAAAAACGACGTGCTGCCTTTAAGTTAACATACATTCATGTCCTAGTTTGTACAGTGCAGCTAAGATGAGGGTCTGTTTCTCAATATTAAATTTCAGTATTTTATAGACTCAAGAGATTATACTTGATTTCAATGCCTTTCACAATAGTTTGTAGTTTACCAAGTCTCAATTTCCAATTTCCTTATGAATAATTCCTTTAAGTGAAGTAAAACATTGTTTATAGGGTTTTTAGTATTTTATTTCATCACATGGAAAATTAGATCGTTACATAGTACTGGTATTTCATAAAAAAGCCTAGAGTAGTATATATTTACAAATGATGTTTGAGTTGGAGTGAAGAAGTCGTTGATATCCAGTTTAAGTACGCTTTTTTCTCTGCATCTTGCACAATATTGGTCATAGTATTCCTTCAAACAATCGGTAAGCAAATTGTTGTATTGCATGACAATGTTGAAAAAATCCATCAAGATGAAAAGCGTGAAGAGCTCGGGATGTTTAAGTATTAGTCTCTCTCCTCCAATAGGTATGTAGAAGAGTTCAAGAAGTCCAAGCTGATTTGCAGGGAACTCATCTACTCTATCCTTGAGATCAATGAGGTATTGGCGAAGTGAAGTCCATTGACTGTTATCTAACTCCAACTGATTTTGTCCACTGCATCGGAAGATTATTTTCGCTTGAAATGTCAGCGGGTCAAATCCAAGTATTACTTTGCTTTTGTGGAAGCCTTCATCAAGATAGTATGTATAGTTCAGCAAGAGGTTTTTCTCATAGATTCGCTGTTTCTCTCGATTCTTTTTTAGTTTCTTCTCTTTCTTGTTCACTTTTCTGGCTGAAGTAGCCTTATCAGTCTGGCTGGCCTTTTCATGCTTCTGACTGACTGACGAAGTTACTGGATCTGCTTCGTCCATTTTAAATGACTGCTTCTAGTA
Source organism: Odontomyia ornata (assembly GCA_963969285.1). NCBI lineage: Eukaryota > Metazoa > Arthropoda > Insecta > Diptera > Stratiomyidae > Odontomyia > Odontomyia ornata. The sequence continues at coordinate 413,083,713 of OZ017738.1, read as the reverse complement.
GTAAAACTAAAGATGTATATTTGTTAAACCAGCATATATATTCACTTCTCTGCATTTACGGATGGAGTGGGGGCAAGTTCAATATATGTTGATAATTCTATTGCATAAGTAAACATGTTTAGCCCTTGAATGCTGTAATGTTGCTTACTCTCATGATTTGAATTCAAAGATAAGAAAGTGCTATGGAGTTAAGATTTGAACCACCAAGCTAACAGGAGTAGGAGTCAGTAACAGGAAATGACACTTTGCTCCGTATTTCCTTTAGAATTTTTAGGAGTACTGCTGGGCTACAATAGATTGCTTCTAGGCTAATTAGCTGTCTTTTTATCTGTTAAACTATCTATTTAGCTGTCACTTTTACTTTTGCTGTCTTTTAAGCCGATTCCCTGTCTGTTTAGCTGATATGCTATGCTCTTGAGCTGTCTATTTAGCTGTCACTTTTGCTGATGAGCTGTCTATTATATGTATAATGCTGTCTGCTGAGCTAACCGTTTAGCTGATAAACCCGTCTATTTAGCTGGTAAGTGGTCTATGTAGCTTTCTTTTTAGCTGATGCCCTGTCTGCTTAGTTGATATGCTATCTCTTTAGCTGTCTGTATAGCTATCTTTAGTTAATAAGTTGAGCGTTTGACCTTACGTGCTATCTGCCATTCGGTAAATTCATATGATTGTTGGTAATTATCTACCCATAAAAAAATTCTTACTTTCCATACAGTTGCAGCCAGCTTTTTTTTTTACATTTACTTTAAATGTCATATGCTCATCACGATTTACGTTAGGCCTATTGGTTACCAAGACTGCATGTTGATCATCTTCCAAGTCATTCATAGGCATACATGGGTCAGACAAGAATCTTCACGTCTATGTTGCTCTTCTGTTGAACAAATCTTAATTAGGAGCAAGCCATTGTTATTTGCTCGAGAGTTAATTGATCTGATGCAATCTTCATAAGAATGAGTCAAGTCACCATTCTTTTTTATCTGCGTCTGTTTTTCTCTTGACCTCTGTCTATCTAATCTATAGGATCCTCTTTCTACAGCAATTCGATTTCAGTTCTCTAGGTTTTCATGTCTTCATAGGATTTGCGGCCTATGGGACCCTTATTGCCCACTATAATGTTCCATTGCATTGAAATTATGTTGCTACACTTATGAACTCATCCAATATGTCCAAAAATCATATGATCCCATGGATCAGCCATTTGAATCATTTTGTAAAGCACAAACTTGTTGAATAAATCTCTACTTCATGCAAACCATTGCTAGGGCCTTAACATGAATTAGTTCAGCCTGTTGCTTAGTCGATGTATTAAGGGTTTATAGTGGAACTTATTAAGTATATTGAATCATCTTGGCGTTCTCATGTATGATCAACCCTTTTGGATTATACGGGATATGCTATGACTGGAACGATTTTTTCCCTATCATTGAACAATTGAGTAAAATTTTGATACCTCCAACTGACTAAAAATCTGTCATTGATCCATTTTCAGAAGATGTTTGAATGGTTTGGAAGACTTGAGGCTGCATCATTACTCACAACCTGTGAAATGATTAAATATCATGGACAAATGGGTCTACATATGTACATTATAATAGCTATCAAATGTCTATGTGTTAGTATCATATGATCGACTAGTCTCTTTATCATGCAAAGAGGGTTATCCACAATCACCGATCAGTTGAGTCGTCTGATACGATCATGAGTTGCCTGTTCAGCAGTTGAACTTTGGTCAACTTCACACCAATATGTTTCTCTTTCACACCTGCTAACCCAATTGCCTGACGAACTCAAGGGAGCCTTCTCTTTCACACCTACAACTCAAGTTGATTGGTGAGCAGAAGGTGGTGAAGGGCCTCACAGGGCTTCTACCCAGCCTGCCCCGTAGCATGTATGCATGATGATCCTCGCAGAGATGCAGAATAACCTTCTACCCAGCCTACCTCATTGCCACGCAGGCATCAATGACCGGTCATCATGCGTTATGACGCGTCATAATGCATGATGATGGGTCATCATGCCTGCATGGCAATGGGGTAGGCTGGGTAGAAGGTTATTCTGCATCTCTGCGAGGATCATCATGCATACATGCTACGGGGCAGGCTGAGTAGAAGCCCTGTGAGGCCCTTCACCACCTTCTGCTCACCAATCAACTTGAGTTGTAGGTGTGAAAGAGAAGGCTCCCTTGAGTTCGTCAGGCAATTGGGTTAGCAGGTGTGAAAGAGAAACATATTGGTGTGAAGTTGACCAAAGTTCAACTGCTGAACAGGCAACTCATGATCGTATCAGACGACTCAACTGATCGGTGATTGTGGATAACCCTCTTTGCATGATAAAGAGACTAGTCGATCATATGATACTAACACATAGACATTTGATAGCTATTATAATGTACATATGTAGACCCATTTGTCCATGATATTTAATCATTTCACAGGTTGTGAGTAATGATGCAGCCTCAAGTCTTCCAAACCATTCAAACATCTTCTGAAAATGGATCAATGACAGATTTTTAGTCAGTTGGAGGTATCAAAATTTTACTCAATTGTTCAATGATAGGGAAAAAATCGTTCCAGTCATAGCATATCCCGTATAATCCAAAAGGGTTGATCATACATGAGAACGCCAAGATGATTCAATATACTTAATAAGTTCCACTATAAACCCTTAATACATCGACTAAGCAACAGGCTGAACTAATTCATGTTAAGGCCCTAGCAATGGTTTGCATGAAGTAGAGATTTATTCAACAAGTTTGTGCTTTACAAAATGATTCAAATGGCTGATCCATGGGATCATATGATTTTTGGACATATTGGATGAGTTCATAAGTGTAGCAACATAATTTCAATGCAATGGAACATTATAGTGGGCAATAAGGGTCCCATAGGCCGCAAATCCTATGAAGACATGAAAACCTAGAGAACTGAAATCGAATTGCTGTAGAAAGAGGATCCTATAGATTAGATAGACAGAGGTCAAGAGAAAAACAGACGCAGATAAAAAAGAATGGTGACTTGACTCATTCTTATGAAGATTGCATCAGATCAATTAACTCTCGAGCAAATAACAATGGCTTGCTCCTAATTAAGATTTGTTCAACAGAAGAGCAACATAGACGTGAAGATTCTTGTCTGACCCATGTATGCCTATGAATGACTTGGAAGATGATCAACATGCAGTCTTGGTAACCAATAGGCCTAACGTAAATCGTGATGAGCATATGACATTTAAAGTAAATGTAAAAAAAAAAGCTGGCTGCAACTGTATGGAAAGTAAGAATTTTTTTATGGGTAGATAATTACCAACAATCATATGAATTTACCGAATGGCAGATAGCACGTAAGGTCAAACGCTCAACTTATTAACTAAAGATAGCTATACAGACAGCTAAAGAGATAGCATATCAACTAAGCAGACAGGGCATCAGCTAAAAAGAAAGCTACATAGACCACTTACCAGCTAAATAGACGGGTTTATCAGCTAAACGGTTAGCTCAGCAGACAGCATTATACATATAATAGACAGCTCATCAGCAAAAGTGACAGCTAAATAGACAGCTCAAGAGCATAGCATATCAGCTAAACAGACAGGGAATCGGCTTAAAAGACAGCAAAAGTAAAAGTGACAGCTAAATAGATAGTTTAACAGATAAAAAGACAGCTAATTAGCCTAGAAGCAATCTATTGTAGCCCAGCAGTACTCCTAAAAATTCTAAAGGAAATACGGAGCAAAGTGTCATTTCCTGTTACTGACTCCTACTCCTGTTAGCTTGGTGGTTCAAATCTTAACTCCATAGCACTTTCTTATCTTTGAATTCAAATCATGAGAGTAAGCAACATTACAGCATTCAAGGGCTAAACATGTTTACTTATGCAATAGAATTATCAACATATATTGAACTTGCCCCCACTCCATCCGTAAATGCAGAGAAGTGAATATATATGCTGGTTTAACAAATATACATCTTTAGTTTTACTACTAGAAGCAGTCATTTAAAATGGACGAAGCAGATCCAGTAACTTCGTCAGTCAGTCAGAAGCATGAAAAGGCCAGCCAGACTGATAAGGCTACTTCAGCCAGAAAAGTGAACAAGAAAGAGAAGAAACTAAAAAAGAATCGAGAGAAACAGCGAATCTATGAGAAAAACCTCTTGCTGAACTATACATACTATCTTGATGAAGGCTTCCACAAAAGCAAAGTAATACTTGGATTTGACCCGCTGACATTTCAAGCGAAAATAATCTTCCGATGCAGTGGACAAAATCAGTTGGAGTTAGATAACAGTCAATGGACTTCACTTCGCCAATACCTCATTGATCTCAAGGATAGAGTAGATGAGTTCCCTGCAAATCAGCTTGGACTTCTTGAACTCTTCTACATACCTATTGGAGGAGAGAGACTAATACTTAAACATCCCGAGCTCTTCACGCTTTTCATCTTGATGGATTTTTTCAACATTGTCATGCAATACAACAATTTGCTTACCGATTGTTTGAAGGAATACTATGACCAATATTGTGCAAGATGCAGAGAAAAAAGCGTACTTAAACTGGATATCAACGACTTCTTCACTCCAACTCAAACATCATTTGTAAATATATACTACTCTAGGCTTTTTTATGAAATACCAGTACTATGTAACGATCTAATTTTCCATGTGATGAAATAAAATACTAAAAACCCTATAAACAATGTTTTACTTCACTTAAAGGAATTATTCATAAGGAAATTGGAAATTGAGACTTGGTAAACTACAAACTATTGTGAAAGGCATTGAAATCAAGTATAATCTCTTGAGTCTATAAAATACTGAAATTTAATATTGAGAAACAGACCCTCATCTTAGCTGCACTGTACAAACTAGGACATGAATGTATGTTAACTTAAAGGCAGCACGTCGTTTTTCCTATCACTAGACGACATATAATTCTACGGATTATTATGAGGTTTTTAAAATTTAGCAAACCAACGTAAACGACGTCAAGAAAACTAGGAAAACAGAGGTCAATACACTTTCACCGCGATAAGATCTATTACAATGGTTATCCTATACTTCATGCAATCGTACCGTGATATTTTTCCTGAACACCGAATACGAATCGAGAATTATATGCTTAAATATGGTAATATGGGCGAGAAAGTATCTAATAAACATGGAATACACTACCAAATATGTGAATGGTCCAACTCTAATACGACATCAGGCACTGATACATGCATTTGTCATTCATACGATCAAGAGACAAGAAATATTTTTAAACTAATAAAACAGTACATACTCCTGCAGTCTCGCATACAAACGACAAAGTAATAATTCATAGCATCGGGTAGTATAAATAGTCCAAACAAAATTAGAGCCAACTGGTGGCCAGCGCTATTAGAATGTATCGGGAAATCCTCATCAGTAATTCATTAAGGAACATACTATTCTCATAAAATGCAACCAAAACGAAATTCGAATTGAAACATCAACAGTTCACACTAGAGTGAAGGGGACATAAGCTACAATTATATGCTGAGGATATTGAGTTGCTATATAAATTGTATAATAAACATTAAAAAAGACGTGAGAGGACTTACTATACATTTATATGGTCCTAAAGCAGAAATAGTGCAGCTGAATAAACCTTCAATATGGTATAGAACTCATAAATATATCAACCCATATATTAGATGTCCTGTGAATTGTATGAAAATTTATTTATATATATAACAAAAAAAAACATTACTCAATAAATTATTTCTATTCGAAAGAAACACAATCTTTTTATTTTAACAACTAATCTAACACTGCTCAAGTAAACAAATACCACAAACAATAAACCAATAAAAACCTAAACATTCCTAGCATATCCGAAACTCCCAAGTATCAAACACTCAATCTACCATTCAAAAATATCTAATGAGAGACAAAAAAAACCCCTCATTAGTTCATTCAACTCAAGTATACATCTGTTCGTCAAATTACCAGCAGACAAACACCTCCTGAAAGTAATGATCATATCTTAACATCCTACAATGACTCGTGACCATCCTTATCAAGAACACTTTATAACATATGCTACTTGTCTATACAAGATACGATGAGATCGATCTAAAAATAGCCTACCATAAACTCATATGCTTCCACACATCGTTATCTATACCAAACTATCTTACATAAACATTAGCCTAAGTGATATATAGTAGCAGTGCGCCAACCCAAAACAAACCCTTTATGTTGAAAACTAATTAGATCTTCTTCAAACCTAAAAAAAAAATCAACCAAGCATCCAGCAGAAAAAAATTCTGATAAGAAAAAACTCAACAAGAATATATTTTATTTATGTGAAAATAATACTTGAATATGTCAGTGAGCATACCCGACAATCCATATGATGATAAATCTAGCATATTTAAAATGTAGTAAATACATATTTTACTTAATGCACAAATATTGAAAATGTATATGAATATAGCAGAAGTGGCTTTACGCTTAATACAAGCACACAAAGTATGAGGTTTGTAAATTCTCATGCAATCATATAGGCATTAAAAGCGATAATATGCATCCGAAAAGTATCAGCTAAATGGCATCATCCATGCATGCATGCATTCCTAAGGAGATAACAAATTAAAAATTCTCATACTCAAAACATCATCAAGTTCTAAATGAAAATATACCTAGAGAAATTCGAAAATGTCAAAAAATCATACATACTGTGTAGAATATGAGACAAGCATAAAATAATAGTTTTACTCTATATTATACTGACACTCATGAAACTACCTAAACTAAATAATGCAGACCCACAATAACAACATGTAATTCAAAGTAAATATAAAAATTCATTCAATCTAGTGCATGCATACTCGTATAATGCCCTCATATAGGACTAAAAATAATTTTTCATGCATTATGGACATAACCAAAGAATAATAACATAATACCAACAAACTCCTAATGTCAATGACCTACCGCATTCTCTTTTTTCTATATCATCGTCTTCCTTTCAGTGCGCACCAAAAATTTATCAATGAAAATGCGTCTATACTCCTACTCATTAGGACCACCACGATGATTTCTACATCCATCATAAAAAAGTAGCATTTCAGAAGCCATAAATCGGAAAATCTTTCCTAGACAACATCCATAAATAATCTGAAATTGGGAACAGATACCGAAAATATACATGTCAACATAGTGATCTAAAAAATAACGCATCTTTACCATGCGCTTATCAAAAGGGACAAATCATATGATGTACGAACAAAATTATCACCATCTCATGCACTACAAGATCATTAATTTGAAAAAATAACCCGTCTTGGAAGAAATTATTAGAATTTTTGAACAAAACCAATGAGCATCCTATAGTAAAGAAAAAAATGAATGTAGTGCCATACTTCTACATAATAGTAAAATCAGAGAATGAAGTATAGAAACTGCTTTAAGAAATAAGTGATGATGATGCAGACAAACGAAATGCTGCTATAAGCAAACTAAAATTTAATACTATACTAAATATCAAGAACGCATTACAAAAAACATTAAGATCTCTTTCCCTGCATCCATAGATTTGAACAATCAACATAGTAGTCAAACCGAACAAAATACATTGAAGACCATTCTTAAAGTACTATTACAATGAAACCGATAAAAGCAATAATATACAATAGCAATGAGTCACAAAACAAAGAAACGACGTATCCAAGCAAAAAGAAACTGAAAACGATCAATGTAAATAATAATCAGCAAACTATAACAGGCGCATCTTTGAATGGACATTTATGAAAACATGTCTCAATGCCGCGCATCACGTTACCCGCTGCCCACGACCAAAACAACAAAAAAATCCGCCTCCATCAAGCAAAACCATATTGCAATGCAGTGTATGCCACGCCACTTCTCTTCCACGCTGTAGATTCCGATGCCCTAAAACTTCCGTCAACAGAGAAGTCTATGCGAACGAAACACTACACTTAGCAAGCAAACTCACTTGCACATGCCACGCATCCCCGAAGACAATTTCCATGCCTTACAGCATTCACCGCCGAACAAATCTACACCCCAGTAACGATCCTCCAAAAAGCGACGCAAATCATTCCGAATCGCCGACAAGGCCGTCCATACTTAAAGACAGGCATCCTTTGATGAGAAACGCGGAAACTTAACCAAACGCTCACGAGACAAATTTCTACGGCTCGGTGGAAACATAAACCTCAGATTACTTCCTTCAACAAGCGACGCGCATCACATCTACAATACCATCCATCTTTAACCACAGACATCAAACGAGGAGCAAAACGTACCTTAAGCATGCACCCATGAAGGAAATTCTCACGCCTTAGAACACCCGTCGAAAGGCAAGCCCGTCGCCCATCCATAATGCAAAGCCACCCGGCTATAGCAGCGCCCTCCATCACCATGCAACTGACCGAGTCATAAAAACTTCCGGCACGCCTAGCATGATCAAGCGAATCGGTCATTTCCACACGCGGCCGTTGATCCTTAGCCAAAGACACCAATCGATGAGCAACGCGCTCCTTAACCAAGCACCCATGAAGCAAATTGTAACGCCTTAGAATACCCGTCGAAAGGCAAACCCATCGTCTATCCATAATACAAAGTTACCCATCTACAGCAGCGCCCTCCGTCACCATGCAACCATTCGCGCCATAAAAAACGTCCAGCACGCCTAACGTGATCAAGCAAATCGGTGATTTCCACACGCCTTATCCACCGATGATCATCGAAGAGCAACGCGCACCTTAAGCAAGCACCCACGGAGCAAATTGTAACGCTTTAGAATACCCGTCGAAAGGCAAACCCATCGCCCATCCATAATGCAAAGTCACCCATCTACAGCAGCGCCCTCCGTCACCATGCAACCATTCGTGCCATAAAAACTACACCTCAAATTACATCTTCGAACAATCGACACGCATGACGTTTACTCGCCAATCCAATCGATGAGCAATGCGCTCCTTAAACAAGCACCCACGAAGCAAATTCCCATGCCTTAGAGCACTCGCTGACGAGCAGACCCATCACCCGTCAATAACGTAGTCACCCACGCAGCCACTCCCTTCGTCCCCACGCAGCCACTCGCATCATAAAAAAATCCAGCCCGCCTATCGTAACCCAGTAAATCGCTCGAACCTTCAATAAGTCACGCACTAAAGGATCTCAAGCCCTGCGAACAACCGCCCAGAGCGCCATCTAGCTCGCACCTACACTAATCTGATACACCTATCCACATACCCTAGACACACACCCTCGCCGCAACCATCCATAACATCCACACCTATTCCGGACTCATACCTTCTTATCTCAGGCATCCACCGATACCACCCTAATATACACACCCATGCACCCAAGACACACACCCACATATCCGAGACACAAACCATTAGTTTCATTCCTGGCCGCTTCAAGCGCCATTAGTTCCAATTTCCGCCACTAGGTGGCGCGCAAAATCAATCTCAATTCGTATGAAAAAAGTGCTCCAGAACCCGCATTCTATACCTACTTTCATTGAGTAAAACTAAAAACGGAAATTGTTTGCGACCAGTTTACTTACCTATTCCGAATAGTTCTCATAGCCCGCAACTGAATCAGAAGTACGAGGAGTGATCGTACGTGAAGAGAGTTACCTGAAGGATTTGAAAATGATAAAAGATGTAAACGAAGAACCAAACTCAACTAGGTAGGGGAGTTTGATCTAAATGTAGACAGCTTGAATCAACGGCCACTTGAATTGCAAGGATACTCGCAAGAATCTCGTTTAAGGGCAAATGAAACCATCAGGAGGGTCCTTCTTTTAGAGGGGTATTGTTACATGTCCACACAATTGTGCAAACTACTGTCGCAATTGTTGTCGCAACTGTTAATAACATCATGATCAGCATTGGTTGAAAAAAAGCAACCAAGAAAAGTAAACAAATGACACCAAAAGCCCGTACTCGAAGCACTAGAATGGACCAAGTAGATCCTTGATCATTATCTGAAAGTATACATGTGACGTCACTGTGTGTATATAGAATTTCTTGAGTATCCATGGCTGTTCTCGTCAAAACATTTGCCAATATACGAGAAATGCATTGAATGACTAGAATCTAAACGGTAGCCTTAAATTCAATAAAATTTTGCAAACAGATGACTATTTATAAGATTGATCTGTCATGAAAGTTTCATAAAGATCGAACGATATTTGACAAAGTTATAGCGATTTGAATTTTCCTGTATTACTATGGAACAATATGCTCTGTATTACTATGGAAACATATGGTTATGGAGCCATATGCGCTTTTTACCGACTTAGACACTACAGCTTTGCTGGGATTTGCATGAAAATTTCAAGAATGATGGGTATCATGAAGATGAGTACATACAATTGAAATCAGTCAAAGAGGCAGTAGAGAGCTCCTAGCAAAAGGGCTTTGTAACCATTCTAGGATTCGAAAAAATAGGCCATGAATCGATGATTACAGTACAGAGGAGTGGCCCCTGAGAAAAATTTCATGAAAGGTAGCCGATATGAGTATCAACTGAAAGTTCTCTATGAGAGCTTGTCAAAACAGTTCTTTAACTGACAGTTTTTGCTTCAGTGGGGGCACAGGGGGGGGTAGAAATACATGAAAAATGTGTTGCCTCCCTCGCGAATGGGCACCCGTGAAAAAATGATCAAGCAAGATATTTATTGGTATAACTTTAACAAATACCACAGAAGTCAAAATTCTTTCAACTTTGTTAATAATAGTATGATCCTCGAACATGACGTGATTCTTGATTTTATTCGTTACTGGTTACTGAATTTTGTAAGTTGAGTACAAAACCCTTCTGACATGAGCAAAGGTCTGTCTACCCAACTTGTTTAGTGTGCAAAGGAGTTAAAAACACGGAAATTTTTCTACGTTTGCGAAATCAGTTCAGTAGTGAGCAGTAAGACTTATGTGTTTAAATGGGCCAAAGCATTCAAGGATGGTCGCGAAACCGTCGAGAATGAGCGGCATGATAGTCGACCGCGAACCAGCAGCTCCCCAGACAACATTTGTCGCATAGAACAACTCATTTTGGAGGACCGTAACATTAATGTTCGAGACATATCGGCTGAGCTTAGCATCTGTATTGGTAGTTTAGAGTCTATTATCTACAAAGACCTTCAATATTGCAAAAAAATGGCGCGATAGGTTCCTTAACTGTTGAGCTTCGAGCAAAAATTCACGCTGTTGGAAGTTTGTCGCCGTTTGCTGAAGCAATACGAGGTGGACGGGGATGGTTTCTTACATGAATCTTCACTACAAACGAGCAATGGGTACACTTTTACACTCCCGAAAGCAAGTTGTCGTCTAAAGAGTGGAGGAAGAAGGAGGAAGGGGCCCCAGTCAAAGCATAGACAACCAGGTCCGCGGGTAAGAGTATATGTACTGTGTTTTGGGACCAGCGGGGCGTGCTGCACGTCAATTTCCGGTGCACCTAACGTTCCGTGTTTTTAACGCGTTCCCTCACTAAAAAACGAGTGACAATACGTTGCGCAACGGCGGCCCGCACTTGACGTTCACTCATGATTGTAGCACGCGCGTGAAACATGAACTCCCGACAAAAATTAAGCCACAATGTTTGTAATGAACACAGCTATCGCATACTCAAGCCATGACCTTCAAAACATACATGCGCGACATGTACAGCGTTTATCTCCAACATATTTGATTCGCCCTCGTAGTTCCAAAAGTTATGCTCGAAGTTACTAAAAATTTCCAGACAATATTTTTAAGAAGATCCAGAAAGAAAATATTTTCTAACTCTTTGATTTCAATCAGCTTTATGATTGATTTCAATCTGTTTTATGCGTGATAAAATTTCTGATATTAAGCATAATTTGACTAATAACAGTTCCGATTTTGCTGATCCGTGGTTGGAACACAACTGGTTTCACAGAAATGGTCAGCAAGTTTATGTGTATGGCTTAAGTATAAGTAACATGCAAAATAATACAACATGAATCAATCATTTGGCCGTCATGTATTACGCGTATACCGTATCTTCATGGTCATGCACGAGTAAATGTGAATATGCAAGGTTATTGAGAATTATATTTTCAGTGTGATCCTTTTTGTGAATTCCAACCAAATGTTACAAAACGTAGACGGGAACTATACATTTTCTAAAGAGATACGTGATGTGAAACGCATCATTTGGTCCTTTTAGAAAATATTAATCTGATGAGCATGCATGCATTCGAAGTCTTTATAAATACAACTATTATCTTTTGCAAGTAGTGACTTCCTAATTAATTTTGCTTATGGCAGAAATTACCGAGTGAAATCGCCCCATTCTCATGAATCCATGTTACAGATGTTAGCTAATATGTACCAACAAATGAAGCATTGATAATTCCAATTGGCTTCATTCATTTAATCTGGGTATTATCATGGAAAATCCTTTAATAGGCAGATGCTAAGTCGTAAATTATACTATTGATATATAATGTGAGGTTCGGCTTTTTGAATTCCTTGAAATAAGTTATTGCATATATTTTAATTTATATAGCGCGAATCAATCCTTTAATTCCTTGGCTTTCGTGAGAACGTGGCATTCCACTAACTAGACATTGAAATGTATAAAAAACATGAAGAAATAATAGGAGTGCCTGGAGATTCTCCACGAGAAGCTTGCATCAACTAACTTAGTTGGACGGAGACTTCAACAATTACATATATATGGCCAAATATCGCAATAATCTTCTGTTTGCAGTAAAAATGAAATCAACATATATATTGCAGCCCAGTACTAATAGTTGTTTTCAATAAGACATTTTCTACGTTATTATCCTCCTCCTGCGAATCCTCCAAAGGCCCCAGTTGCACCAAATATTCTAATTAGAATAGACTCCTAACCAATTCTTGCTATAAAATATCGTAATACAAGCTTTATCCCATTAGGCGATCAACTATTGTAATTAATTATCAGTTTCATTATTCAATACTCAAACCCTCATTAAAAATATTTCCACATTCCTCCCAAGCCAATATTGTGCAAATTGCTCTTTTTCAAAAAGGCAACGTGTTTACTTTTATCATTCGACACATTTTCAGGAATAATTTATATGTTTTATTCAGTCTACCCACTACTAGCAACTACAATTCAATGAATTTTCATTCAAATACCAACGTTTGCTAATTAATGAGTACGTTACTGCCGCGGAATGACCACAATTTCGCAAGTTATTTGTACAGAATTGAATTGATGTAAAACTAAGCCATATAAATAAGGATGCAGGATAATTATTACGCTTAACTTTATTGATAAGTTACGGTCGTTAATTTTGGTGGATCCATTTACGAAGAGAAACATAATGATATAAGTAAAGGTGAATTTTTTTTGTGGTTTTATTACAAATCAAATTATTCAATTTATTAGGATTTATGAAAGCACTCGCTGCGTAAGCCGAAGGTCCCTGGTTCAAATACTGTTGGCAACGACGAGATTTGTTTCGAGTGATTCTTTGGATGGACTATGAGCCCGTTCAGTTATAATACGTGCTGGTTTAAAATCAGAACGTATCGCAGCTGGATGAACGGACACATGGCCAGAGCATGGTAGAGACCATATCATTTTCCTGAGTGCCAAAACATTCAATCAAGATAATGAGACACTCGAACTATTTCTAACAAATGCCCAAAAGAGAATGTAGTACTAAAGCAAAAGAAAAATAAATAAATAAAGGACATTCTTTCTTGGTTTAAACTTGAAGGGACTAAAAACTTTGCCAAAAAATAAGTTATTCGGTATCTTTTGATTCCATTTATAAAAACTCTACAATAGCCCTCAAAAATTCTAGTACTACTCGTAAGGATCTAATTTGAGTCAGCATTTGAGTTTTGAATGGACACAGCTTAATAAACGACGTATTTTACACAACTTCTGCGACTACAGAGAATACGTTTCAGTGAAGGAGATAGTTTAAACCCAGAGCAGAGAAGGAGGAATTGGTTGGTCAAGCACAGGAAAATCGAAAGTAAGTATGAGCCACCGTGGATAGCACTTAGCAGACCAAATATTTTATCCTAAGTGCAGTTCCTATTGCAGACAAATCTTGAAAAGCCAACAAAGGGACTACGGATCTCAGTCACAAGCAGCAGGTCAAAAGAATAAGTAATCTTTTTCCAATAAACTCAGGAGAAAAAGCAAGGCGAAATTTCAGTAACACCACCTTGTCAGCAACCAATGCGAGTAAAACTAAAAAGAAAGATGACAGGGCCAGAAAACTTTATAAAATTGACCCCAGGTATGCAAGTGCTTCCAAGGATTTTCTAGCCGAGGTTTCTGTCAAAATATCAGCCAGTATTTTAGATTAAAAAGACTGAAAAACATGAAAAAATATTCATGGTTTTCAGAGAGCTCACGTAGATTGCGAAATTTGTAGCAACAATTCCTTGAACAAATTTGCAAGATATCACGGTTAAAACGTAATTATTGATATCTACAAGGAAGCAAGAAGGAAATCCAAAAAAATTTCCAGAATGTAGTCCAAATCTCTTCAAACTGAAGAGATGAAAAACTTATGAAGCTAGCTTCGCAGAGCAGAGACTGGCTTGAAAGATCGACGTTCCCAGTACCACCATCACCGTATCAAGGCAAGTTGAAGGAGAAATGTGTAATCTAACAACTAACACACATCCAAAAAGATCCAAGATCGGGCATGGGTGTTTTCAGTCTTACCTGCACAAGTTTGGTAAGTCACGGTCCCCCGATTGTTGGTTTTGACCAAGAGAGGAAGACAATGACTGCCACAGATTTTTTGCGCTCATAAAATGGGTCAGGCTGCAAAAGGACCTCTATAGGGAGACGGGAGATCTCACCCCGGATAATATAGTCACGTTAATGCTCGAATCGGTTGACAAATGGAACCAGGTGGCACGTTATGTTCGGGCAGTCCTAAAAGATAAAAGGGTCTCACTGCAGCCGGAGGCGCTGGGGCTGAAGGATTGGTTTTTCGACACTTCCTCTTCCCCTCTATCGGGGTTTTTGTTGCGTCTCACGGCGTAACAAAATGAGACCATGTTACACCCACTTTTTATTCCACGGGAGCCACTATGGCCCTCAGGGAAATTCGGGTGCTTCGGTGGGGCTTATGGACCCGGTTTAGCTCGTCCGGAGACGGTCGTAAGACGCCACTTGCTTGTCCCTTAAGGCCCCAATAAGCCGCCAAAGCGAGAATGAGGCTTTCCGGAATAACCACTGTCGCGATTCGGCCGAATCCTACCTACACACGGACTACCACCCAAGCCTTTCACCTGCACTACCACTCAAAACTTACACCTGCACTAACCCTCGCCGGGACCACTACACCAGCCCCGAACACTTTGATTCTATATATCTCTAGTTTCACTTCGTTTTATTGCACTTGCCACTCCAGCCGCACCCGTCACAATCTGTAATTTGAAAGAAGTCTTTACCTGTTTTTTCACTTTTTTTCCTCTAATCATAAATTTTATAAATGAAATCTCAATGAAGTTCAATAACAAATCATATAACTCTCAAATTCCATATACGCAAACGATTTGATTCACACTAAAAAGACCTTACTTCTATTGAATACCTACATGGAGCCCCTTCGATGTTTGTATCCGTTGGTGCACTTTATTATTATTTCTTCCACGTCTGGGCTTTGCTTGTTGCTTCGACTTTAATATTGCTTCCTTCCGCAACTGCTGCTTCTCGTCGCTTCGCACTTCGAATTTTCTCCGCACTTCGAATTTCCTCCGCACTTGTTGCTTCTCCTGAACTTCTGTTTTACCGCACACGATAAAGAAGGAAAAAGAGGAGGCGCGTCGTTCTTCGCGCGCTTTTATAGCCTTCTCCTAACGGCCAATATTCCGCGTGGTAATTTCTTTCTGCCGCCACTTGGTTTCCGCTCCCCTCTGGTGGTGAGCACTCAAAGTGTGGCTGAATTAGCTGAACCGACAGTTTGACCTGTCAGTGGTATTTGTTTACTTTTGAGATTTGGATAAAATATTCAGCCTTCATTTGAATCATTTCTTGAATCATCAACGTCAGGATCTGTATTCGTCGGTTTGAATAGTGCCTTATCTTGAACTTCGGCCTTAATATTTAATTGCATGTCATTCATTCGGTGATACTTTGGCTTCAGCGATGTGCCTGGTCCCGAATAGTTTAAGCGATCGTACTCGCCTGGTTCTCTTAAACCTTCCTTTTGCTTTATTTCGTCGTACACGTGCTCTTCTTTGGTCATTTCGTCTATACTGTGATACACGTTTGGATTAGTTAAATCTGCATTATAATTTTTCATACAAGTTGCTGTGTTAAAGTTTATTGAATACGTATTAGTACAATTGTTAGCATTTGAATCATCATCATAGTTTGAAAGTGATGGTTGTCCATTTAGATTGTTCATCTTTGGATGTAAGTTATTTAGCAGTCGTGTGTTGTCCGCTGATGGTTGCATTCCGTAGACAGGATTATCGAAATTATCCCGTTCTGGATATGATGTATAAGCAACATGAGCTTTTTTGGTTTCTAAATTCGATACTCTACGCCAGTAGTAGAAAAGCACGGCGGCAAATATTCCAATCAGTACCAAAGCCGTTACAATACCAAATGCCAGACCAGCTTGATTCGTTGAATTGTCAATAACAGCAACACGCTCTAGAATTAATGGAATGTCACAGTTATCTCCAGTTTTTCCTTGACGAAATATGCATCCCAGGGCAACATGACATACGAAATTTTGAGATGGACAAGCACATGCTCCCATACAATGATTTCCAAAGAATCCATCTGGGCAAACTTGATCACATTTTTCATCCATCCATCCGGCTTTGCACGAACATGAATCATTTTCCGGGTGACACGCTCCATGGAGACATTGACATTTTTCTTTACAATCTTTTCCATAATATTGTTCATTGCACGGTCCAAATTGACCAGTTTCCGGCGAACATTTAGCTCCATTTTTACAATCACACTTTTGATTGCATTTGACTCCATACGTTCCTTCCGGACATGCTTCCGTGCAGTATTTACCGCGGAACTCAGCAGCGCAATAACATTCACCGCTAACTGGTGAGCATTTCGCATTATTTTTACATTCGCAAGCTCGATCACAATTCTTTCTATATTTCAGGAAAGTGCACGGTCGATTGCACTGCTCGCCACTCCAACCAGGTTTACAATGACACAAACCAGTCCAAGGATCGCAAAGCTCGGTGTTATGCTTGTCACAATCACATATCTTGCTATAATTCAATCCGTATTTGTTGATATCACATTTTCTGTTTTCGCATAGTCGTCCTTCCCAGCCCGCTGAGCATAAACATTCGCCAGTAGAAGGATTGCATTTCGAATTATTTTTACATTTACACTTTTGGGAACAGTTTTGGCCAAATGTATTTGGCGGGCAAGGAATCGAACACGTTTCTCCAGTGAAACCAGGGAAACATTCACATTCACCAGTTATATGATCGCAGTTTCCATTTGAGCAGTCACAAGTTTGGTTGCAGCCCAAAATATACGTATTAGCAGGACAGCGATTGGCACATACTGAGCCTATCCAACCCGGTTGGCAGTAACACTTTCCACTTATAGAATCACACGTACCATCATTCTGGCAGTTGCATACTTGTTTACAATCGGAGCCATGCTTTTCACTTGGGCATTCATTTTCGCACCTTTTCAATGCCACTTAACAGCCGCTATTCAACCTTGTAATTACCCCACAGCACTAAACGATAATATTCTATTTTCAACCATGCGTTGATTCTGCCCTTCGCTCGATGACAATTATGTTTGCTTAAAACTACAAATAATCGAATTGAAACTACTATTATGAATACAATTTGGAGTGGCAAACAAACCCTAGTCGAGTGCGGCTTAGCTTTCTGAATATACCAAGTCACGCGAATGCTACGATAGTGTTCGGGATGCGGTAATACTGGTGCCCTTCTATTGTATCCGTAACAACCGTGCCCGAAGTAATATGTTAAGCGGTTCCAGGGTAGATTTTAGGTTGACAGGGGAGGTGTTTAGTGGGTAGTCCAGTCACCTTTTTGTGAACATGGGAGTCCCACATTCTGTGCGCAAATGGCATTCATCTCCCAAACACAAAAAAACAAGATCCATATAATGACCAGATATAGTGAAGCAAGATCAAAGGAATTGCATAAAAATCTTTTTTTAATTACGTGGTTGACCGGATAAAAAGTCCGGCCGATAAATTTGTCTTGTTAAAAATTAAAGGGACTGGCTAGCCAATTCAATCTTAAATGATATGAATTTATGCTTGTCTCATCCACGCGAGACTGATACTCGTAAAACGGTCCCTCAAGGGGTTGTTACTCGAACTGATTAGGTAGGGAAAGGTTAGTATTATCATTTGAGGATAATTGATAGGGTGGGATCACCTGAACTTCTTTAAGTATTTTAAACTAAATTATGGCGTAATTTTAATCGATGTGTCAATAGTTTCTCAAGGTTTATTAACCTGTAATTAAAAAATAATGAAATTCGGAATTAAATCGTATTTCGTATGAGTACCCTCTTTACATTTGTGAAGTAATTTAGTTTATTTAAGTGTTATTGGTAGTTTGGTAAAAAACACTTAAAAGTTAATTTCTGGGTGCAATAGAAGTGCATGGTTGTGTTTCTTTAGTAGGCTTTTTTTCCTTTAAATTTTAGCCTAAACAAGGTATTCGGACAATTTTTTTAGTAAGATCATGTCAATTTCTTGAAAATCCTGCACCACTAGTGACGAGAGAATTCTCCGTTATTCGTATATTATTGTATTTTCTCAGCATATGTTGTTCTGTGGGGATTATTGGTTATTGGCTTAATGGGGAATTCGCGGGTTTCCACAGATGGAAAAACATTTTGTTTTATTTGGTTACTCCTGATGATGGTTTGTTACTGGTGAACATTGAGACTCTATAGCGTTGCTCACCCCGAACACTACCATACGCGATTTTGTAAGAGTTTAACCTACGCAATACCGAGCCGCACTTTATTAATTTATTTGGTAATATGATGATGTAACTATCAGCAAGTAATTTAAATTTCCATTCACAAAAGGATTACTGGTCAAATTACGCAAAGGAATTTTAAATTTTATAATTGGTTAAATTACGAAAATAAAGCCACGTAATAGTTTTTGCTTTGTAGCTTTATGTAAGTAAACTCAAGTAGCTAGGTCGCTTCCGATTAACATGCCACAATTATGGACAATGCAAGCAGCAGCTAGCGTCGAAAGCATCAAGAACCAACGCGAGCTGGAAACGAAACGCAAAATACACACGGTAGCGGAAACGTTCGTCATCCCATCAACATATGCGGTAGCATAAAACATCTAACCCACAACCGAAATCGCGTCGCAAACAAAATAACATGCAACGCAGGGAGGAAACCCGAAGTTGAATCGTTGCTCCCGTCACGCGAAAAGAGGTGTTTGTGTTATGCGCGATGAGCTGTGACCATTTACATGCCTGTGGTTTCATCGACTCTACGTTCCGGTATAAACTCTCGATGAATTTCGATGCAGTATATAATTCGACTAAGTCAAATTCGAACCTGAGTACTGAGTGCGCAGCCACTGAGCTCCTGGCCAAGGACACAAACTCAACGATTCTGCCGCAAAAATCTTCACACTCACGCAACTCCAGCAGAGATGTTGCTCGCAGGAATGACACGTATACCGCAGGGAGACACTCGCGAGTTTCACACATCATTAGTGGCAAACACGGGACGAGTAAGGTACGAATTCGAGGCGTAACTCAACCAAAGAAGCAGCAACAAGAAAACGGAAGTCCTAAGGAGGAGGTGAAAGGGGTACTTCAAGTCCTAGAAGATTTGACTGTGAACTACACTCCACAATCACCAGGAAGCGAGAAGGAGGAATTCACTGCAGCTCGATAAACATAGCAGCAAAATTAAACATAAAGCTAAAGAAAATATCGCACAAAATGACCGAATCTGGAGGCGTTACAAACAGACCCAAATATAAACAACGTTTTGAGTCTGGAAAGGACTCAGGCGAATGTCGTTGGTGAGGCCACAACCTGAAGCCAGAATGGAGTCATCGTGGGAAATTTCAATCAAACCAGAGGCATGAAAGACTCTGAAAATAGCAAACCAAACTCATTTTGGCTCATCAACAAATGACCGCCGATTACGCCAAGCGCAAGCAAGAGAAGGCCGACAAATTTACTAAAATACACGGAAGAAACACAAATATACTTGTTTAAACCAATCAATTTAAATGGCCAATTTAAATTGCCGGCTTAATGTGTCTGTTACCACTTTACCCATATCCGTTTGCATACATTACGATTACATATTTACGAATCAAATGAATCAAAAACAAGCTAAAGTTCCGTTAATGAAAAGAATCAATAGAATTATTATCAACGTGAAAATCATTATCAACATCTTATGCCTCTTTCACAATTTACCATGCCCATTAAATTGATATACTTGTATATGTGTGTTGATAATATACTCGCGTCAATATGTTTTTATGAGTATTATGGGAATTAGCACATAATGGAACATGAATCTGACATTCAAAGAAAAATGAGTAACCATTTATTTGGTTTTTCGATTAAAAAGAAATAATAGGTCTACGAACGTGTCTGAGGAAGTAACATATATATTTATACGAGTTAAAATGCAGTAAACATTCATAATCTTGTGCTATGACTGAAATTATGGTAATCGTGAGCTTGATTCCTATGTTTACATTTCTTCTTGGAAATTCGCACTAGACATCATTTATTTTTATTGTATATTGGATAACAAGAAGTGAGAACGGAGCATGCTTCAACTTACGGTTACATATAAGAAACGTCAACTTACGATTACATGAAACAAATCTACTAAACTCACTTCATCCTGCCGGAAACCGAAATAAAACAAGTCGCGCCATTCCCAGGAAGAGATTCGACGGCCGGAATTAGTGGGAAAGGATTGATAAATAAACAAAACTACACGCGTTAGCCCGGCGATTTAACTACCGGCGGGGACAAGGAAGACGCAGAAAACAAGAATTACTCCGAAATCTTTACATCTGCTCGACGTAAACAAATATTACTGACAGTTCAAACTGTCAGTCAAATGTATTCAGCGCGTAGTACACTCAATTCCCACTAGGACCGCCGCCAAGTGGAACTTATGATGAGTGAAATCAAGCGAGGGTTATTACTCGCACAAACGGAAGAAAAGCACTCAAAACAAGATTTTCCCGGTGGATGGAAGGGAAAAAACGTTAAGCCGGGAAGATTAGCGCGCTTTTTTCTCTTTTTGTTCTGTGGAGGTTTTGCTTACACGCAACGGTGGAGCTGTGTGATACCAAGTGTTGAGGAATCAGAATTTAACGCGACAAGTGGATTCAAACGAAATAATAGAGAACGAGTGATCAGCGACCGTTTTTTTTTCTGCCGAGTAAATGGAGCCGGCAGTGAAAATTAAGTCATCACACGGACAGGAGAGAATAGTGGCAAATTTCAAGCAGATGGAAGCAAGGGGCCCCTTACTAGAATAGGGATTAAGGAAAAGTGGCTTTCATTTAGTATCTAATTAATCGAATCATTTTCTTGGAATAAAATTAACGTAGATATAATCGTTCATTCTTTTTACTTCTCGCGACACAAGAACTAAACCTTTCTCAGGTATAAGAAGTGCGGCTCGGGAAATCTTCTCCCGGGGCGTTGACCAGAACGGAAAACCTCGAGAACAAAACGAGTGATAGGGGATAAGATAAGTGGTCGGGTTTGTGGGTGGGTAATTTTGGTTCCCCTGGTGTAGGAAAGCCCGATTTGTGTAGGTGGTGGAACACCTTAGCTCGTTCCACGGGGGTAGTTCTCCGATGCAGGCAATTCTCGTGACGAGCCCTCAAAACTGGTTGAGATTTCTCTCCGGACGGTCATCTTCTCGCTCGGACGACCTCCCCTTAAGAGGCTCGGAGGAACGAACGAGTGGCGCCCACGCCCGTCTTTGGGTGAGCTAGACTGGATCGGTGGAGCCTTTGCCGGAGTAGCTGCAATAAATCGGAGGCAGTTGGGGGGAATTGGGAAATTTTCGGGTAAAACGTTTTCTTACAAGAGGCAACCACTTGACCATATGGTATGTTTCATTCAAATTTTTTCATCAACTCCTACTCCTGCAGGAGGAGCTACCTGGAATGAAGATATTTATGTTCTCTACTTAAAGTACGTCATTTCTCGTTTCGCTATTGGCTTCTTTGGGTGTATTGAACAAAAATTTAAGTCTTAGTTCATTTTGCTCGACATTGCATTTGGATTCCTCGACCATAAAGAATCTCATCAGTATCAACCTGACGGATTTACCGTTGATTCTCTATTCCATGGTAACCCGAAAGATTTTTCCTTGGAATCTAGGTCGTATCTGTTAGATTTGCCCTGGACAGGGAGAACTGACTCTTAACTTGGCGGATTTGCCTTTATATTGCTAGATACCTTATTATTTGTACCCATTGACAAAGGTGGTGTAGAATTAAAGTTTAGGTTCATCGCTGTGGTGTTGATCCCAAAACTCTTTTCCCCTTTTGCCCGGAACTTGTTGTTGCCCAGCGTTGGTCGTTTTTCTTTTTTCTCATTATCGTTGATTGCACTGTCACTGACACTAAATTTATTGCATATTCCTGGGTCAGGAAGGCGGTCCTTCATGCTATCACCCTTAACTCGAGGATGTTCCGGTTGAGGGTTCTGCAGATCCTGGTTTCACTCGCCAAAGACGGGCGTGGTCGCCACTCACTTAAACTTAAAGCCCCCCATTGCAACCACCAAGCAAGCGGACGGTTTACCGGAGTTATTCTTCTGCACATACCCAAACCAGGACACCAAAAGAATCTTAAAGATACAACCTGCTACCACATCTAAAAAGGAACGCCAAAAGAATTCCAACAATACTACATTTCCATGGAACAAAAGCAAATCCCAATAAACTGGGAGACAGGCAATGTACGAAATGATACAGGAAAACACCTGGAGCCCTTCAGCTAGGCTTACCGAGAAAAGCTCAGTATTGTTAAATTTCTTGAGTTACCCACAAACCAAGTTCACAACGGCAAAAAATCTAATAAAATTTCCACAATTCAAATATTGAAGTGTTAAAATTGATATATGTAAATGGAGTTTCAATATTGGTGGAACAAAAATTTAGATATCTAGTTCAACTTAATAATTAGGAACTCGTACGTGCATAGCACCCAATAATTCCGCCACAATCCAAATACTTGCTGGCCACCGCTAACTCCAAACTTTCTCCGATCAGTTTGCCACAAACTCAAAATACTAGCTTGCCGCCGCCAACTCAAAACCTCCCGTTATCGTCCATGAAGGAATTCAGCGATCAATATCTTCCGTGTTTATTAACTTTTTCCTTCTGTTCCCGGACCCCTCGTCAACTTTTTTCAAATGGAGACGCGTTAAATTCTTTTCGGCGGAAATGAACATCCTTTTGGCCATGCATGATCCACCAGCGGTACATAAATTGTTATTATATCGGGCAATAGAAAGGTGAATTTCTCTTCATGCATTCGCTCATCGGGTGTGAACGCCAAAGTAACTGACATTATGTCAGCGTTGCGTTGTGTGTTTGTGAATGTTTATTAATTCATTTGTCGAAAATTTACATAAAAAGAGTATAGCTGGTGGCATATTTCAATATACGTGGCTACATCCGAAACTTTGTCATACGTGAACAGGAAAATTTCAATTGAAGTGTTAAAGAAGTTTGGTGGGTGAGTAGAATGAGTATATTCTAGCAAGTAAGCTCTTCCCTTAATTTTGCTTATTTTTATTTCTTGCACTCGTATTGAACCTAGCCTCGTTGCTAGTTGCAGCTATTGTAGTTATCATTGTCGTTCTCTGTGCTGATATATCGAATCTCTGTAAGCAGGGCATTTGTTCCTTTCATGTGTCTCTGTATTTTTCCCATCGGTTGTAAATACTCCAACCCCTTGTGTATTTCACGGTACAAAAAGGCTATTTGCCGTTCTGTCAGCGAACACAATACTTGGTAGATATATGCCAAACTGCCACCGCTACAATATCCCACAAAGACCCAAAATTTCATGGTACAGTTTCTGTGTCCTGATATATGACAGTTTTTGTGTCCTGATATTCAAGGGCGCTGGAAATCAAAGCTACAAGCTTGGAGAAATCGCAGTCGAAGGCCATTTATTCCTGTTATTCTAGCGTTCAATCAGAGGAAGCTTAGCAGATTTATTTCCAGACCTACGACCTAGTTAAATACATTTAGTTAATTACTCTACTTAACACATAACTTTTCAATTCGAAAAACGATCTGAAATTTCTCTTTTTCATAACTATAACCAACCTTTAAACCTTGGCACACGGTAGATCTATCCCGGTGCTCAAAATAAGTTCTCCCTTTTCTTACGGTCTCGTGTGAATAGCACACTTGAGGGTTTCTTCCAGGTGGTAGAGTGAGAAACAAGGATCACTCGTAACAGTACTCTGTTCCAATTTGGGACGTGTGTTAGATGTTACCAAATATTAACTTTCTAAAATACGCCAAATTCGTAAAATGTATGAAGGTACTCATCTATCTCTATTCGTGCTTGTGGGAAAGCACTTCGAAACACTGACACTTAACCAATATACCTGTAGCGTCTCTGTCGCCTCCAGTGGTGGCCGTTAATCAATTCGTTGTCGCGGCGATCGGGCTGAATGTGGTCAGAGCTTCGCGCCGTGTTGGAACTCTCAACTACTCGCTGATCAGCATTCAACCACGCGCGTCGTACTTGTCATTATTTATACCTGATGTAATTAATTCTTTTGTACAAAATAAATATTATTTGTATTACGTTAAACATCGAACGTTGTTTATTACATTCGATCGCATCCGTACATTGGTGACCCCAGAAAGTAGTTTTTTTTAAATTGTCTTAATGGCCGAGGAAGAGTTCCAGGACGCAGACAGCGGGGCCATGAGCCCAGTACCCAGTCAAGAAATCAGCGCCATCGCCATTAAGCTACCTCCATTTTGGCAAGACGAGCCGGGTTTGTGGTTTTTGCGGATTGAAGCACAATTCCGCACCGGCAAGGTCTCCAGCGATCAAGCCCGATTCGACAGAGTGATCGCAGGACTGGAAGTTTCTGTGATTTCGCAGGTGGCTGATATCATCAAGTCGCCGCCAGCCGTAAATAAATACGCGGCATTAAAATCCCGGTTGTTGTCAATATTCAGTTTAAAAGAGCACGAAAGACTCAGACAGCTGCTGTTCAATTTGGAGTTGGACGACCAACGTCCGTCGCGTCTATTGCGCAAGATGCAGGCAATTGCAGGTATCGACATGCCAGAGGTTATGATCAAAGACCTGTGGCTGCAGCGCCTCCCGTCGAATATACGCTCTACCTTGGCCGCCTCTGAGCAACAAACCTTGGAAAAGTTGGCCAACGCAGCGGACCGGATCGCAAGCTATGAAGCAACGGAAATGCTGGCCAATGTGCAACGTCGTCCCTAGGGTAAATCAACGGAGACCGCCGACGTCGAAGGCATGGAGTTTAAAATCGCAGAACTCCGTCCGGAGATAGATCGTATTAAATCCAGCGCACACAATCCAAACAACGCACGATGCAACGCATGCCGCTATTCCGGTCAACAAAATTCCTCAATTCAAAAGAAACAGAAGAATAATTGGTGTAGCTACCACAAACGATTCGGTGCGAGGGCAAGACGATGCCGATCTCCTTGTAAATTCCGACTTGCGACGTCGGGAAACGTATCGAACCGCTAGCCTCACAGGCGAAAGCTAGCGGTTGCAATTCTAATCGCCTACTAGTGTCAGACCCAAGAAGTAAGCTAATATTTTTAAGTCGACACAGGCGCAGACGTTTCGGTAATTCCCGCCTCATTACTAAAACGTAACAACAAATCATCATCACCGAAACTTTTCGCTGCAAACGGTACACAAATTGACACCTTTGGAAAAACTACACTGAATCTTTCGCTCGGACTACGACGCGACTTCCGGTGGAGCTTCTACGTGGCAACGGTGTCCCGCCCTATCTTGGGAGCCGATTTTCAAAGGAATTTCGGCCTATTAGTGGACATGCAGAATAAACGCCTTTCGGATCCGCATTCGCAATCTTCTACACAAGGCCGAGCTAACCGCACGCGCAGCAAAACCGTTTCTGTGATACATGCTAACAGCCGCTACCACGCTCTTCTAAGGAAGTTTCCAGTATTGACCGACCCAACCATCAGAACAAAGCCAACGGAACATAATATTCGTCACTTTATAGCTACGACTGGCCCACCCCTATCGGAACGCCCACGCAGGCTCAACAAAAACTAACTCGCAATCGCCAAAGCAGAGTTTAAGTATTTGTTGGAACAGGGTTTCTGTCGCCCTTCGAGCAGCCCATGGGCAAGTCCGCTCCACCTCGTCCAGAAGAAAAACGGTTCGTGGCGACCCTGTGGAGATTACCGGCGCCTTAACGCAGCCACAATTCCGGATAAATATCCGATGCGCCACAAACAGGACGTCACGATAGACCTAGCCGGAAAACGATATTTTTCAAAAATCGACCTATTCAAAGCTTTCCACCAAATCCCGGTAGAGGAAAACGACATACCAAAAACAGCGGTTGTGACTCCGTTTGGGTTAAACGAGTTCACAGTTATGACAGCGATTTATGGACACAGTGCTCCTAGGCCTCAATTTTTGCATCTGCTATATAGATGACACATTAATCGCATCGGAGTCAGAAGAACAACACGTGGAACACCTCCGACAGGTGTTTGATAGACTGGCAAAGTTCGGATTGAAAATAAACCCTGAAAAATGTTCCTTCGGCGTTAAGGTAATCGAATACTTGGGCCACTTGATCAACGAACATGGAATCTCACCGCCACCGTCTCGAGTCAACGCTATTCAAAACTTCAAAAAGCCGTCCCATGTAAACGAACTCCGCCGTTTTTTAGGAACGATCAATTTCAAACCGCGGCTCAGCTTCAAGCACCGCTAAGTAAATATTTAGCTAAAGCAAAAAAAAACGATAAAACACCTATCAATTGGACAGCAGAAGAAGAGGAGGTATTTTTTAATTGCAAAAACAGCTTGGCGGACGCCACTATGTTGGTCCATTTTAGGTCAAACGAACCTTTAAGACTGGTGACTAATGCTTCAAACCTAGCGGTTGGAGCGGTGTTTGAACAGAAGCAACAAGGACTGTGGCGACCTCTCGCTTCCCATCAAAGGAAGCTCTCCGCATCAGAAACTAAATACAGTGTATATGACCGCGAACTCCTGGCAGTGTACGATAGCATCCGTCATTTCCGTCATTTCTTGGAGGGTGCAGAGTTTCATGTATTGACCGATCACAAGCCACTGATGTTTGCATTTCAACAGCCAGCCGCTAAGGCCTCGCCTCATCAACTGCGGCACTTAAGCTTCGTGTCACAGTTTTGCACAGGCCTTCGATATATTCCGGGGTCCACTAACGACGTAGCGGACGCCTTGTCCCGAATCGAAGAGATCACGATGCCCACGACTATCGATTTAAAGGCTTTAGCGAGCAAACAGGAAAGCGATACCGAATTAAGACAATTGCTTAATAAAAACGTCATATCGCTCAAACTTAAACGTGTGAAGCTGGACGGAAATCTGGAGGTAATAGTGGATGTTTCCTCATCACGTTCACGCGTTTTTGTACCGGAGTGCATGCGCCAACGAATTTTCGATACATTCCATCAACCCTTGCACCCAAGCGGTCGCATTACTGCAAGAACAATTGCCAACAAATTCGTATGGGTTAAAATGAAGAAGGATTGCCGTGCATGGGCACGTTCGTATGGGCCTTGTCAGCGCTCAAAGATTGGCTGCCACCAAAGAAATATTCTTCAAGATTTTCAAGTGCCCGACGCGAGATTCCAACACGTTCATCTGGATAACATCGGCCCACTCATCCAAGTGCAAGGATACAAGTACTGTTTAACGATGATCGATCGGTGTTCACGGTGGCCAGAGGCTGTTCCTTTGGCAGATCAGACAGCGCAGTCAGTGGCACGAGCATTCTTTAATAATTGGGTGGCACGATTTGGAGTACCGCGAACCATAACCACAGACCAAGGAACCCAGTTCGAATCGTCTCTGTTTTAAGCATTATCTTGGTTCATCGGCTGCGAAAGAAACAGAACGTCACCGTGCCACCCAGGTTCAAATGGACTTATTGAGCGATGGCCCCGTACACTCAAGGCTGCCATCATGTGCCACGAAAATAACCATTGCTGGCCGGTCGTCCTTGCAACGGTGTTGTTGGGGTTGCGAGGCACCGTCAAAGAAGATTTGGCAGTTTCATGCGCAGAAATGCTCTACGGGACAACAATCTCATTCCCAGGAGAATTGATAGCTCCCAGCAACACCAGAGCTGAACCTCACGAGTTTATCGTCCATCTTCACAAGATGATGAGTCAACTGCAACCCTCCAACCCATTGCGGCACGGGTCAAGAGTAACATTTCACAACAAAGCCTTGCCTAACTGCACTCATGTATTTTTGAGAATCGATGCGGTTAAGAAGCCACTCACACAGCCCTACTTGGGCCCCCACAAGGTACTGCAACGAGTTTCAGAGTGGGTGTACTCCATCGACGTCAACGGTCGCAAAGTCAATGTCTCGACAGAGAGACTGAAGCCTGCGTTTCTTGAAGTTTCCCAGTCTTCTCCAATCAAGAATCGCAACACCACTTCAAGAAACCCAGGCCATGAAGAAAGTTCCAGTTTCAAACACGATTCCTCCACTCAACCGCAACTAACCCACGCACCAAGTTCGTCACACGCAGCAACCACAAGGAATGTATCACCCCGTACGCACCACACTCCTGCACCGACTCGGCGCTGCATTCTTCCACCGACCAATCCTCCGCCGACATCATTAAGGACGTACCCGCCAAGTAAGAAACTCTCCCTGACTTTACAAGAAAGCAGTAAGTCAGTTGCGGCGCCGCGAATTAAGTGACGATCTTGCTCTGGATCCTATCCACTGGTTAGGCCTTCAGATGTAAACATCGCCGGTGCGTCACATTTCAAGTAATATCGTGACATTAACTACAAGTGTCAACGCCACTCGGGAGGGAGTAATGTGGCGTCTCTGTCGCCTCCAGTGGTGGCCGTTAATCAATTCGTTGTCGCGGCGATCGGGCTGAATGTGGTCAGAGCTTCGCACCGTCGTCTCAACTACTCGCTGATCAGCATTCAACCACGCGCGTCGTACTTGTCATTATTTATACCTGATGTAATTAATTCTTTTGTACGAAATAAATATTATTTGTGTTACGTTAAACATCGAACGTTGTTTATTACATTCGATCGCAACCGTACAGACCCGATGTCTTCGGATTTAACTTCATCAAAAACTAAGTTTTATGCAATGTAAATATGAGGAGAAAGAAATTCACAGTGATCTTAGAAGGGATATGAACTCTAGGGCGTCTGGGATAGGAAAATCGCTACTGGAGAGACTATACCAAGTCATGCAGAAATCAACCTTCAGGTTAGAATGGGTGGTTTGCCAGTCCAGCATCGATTTTTGGTTGATAACATCATGGACGTCAGTGAGTATCTTGCGACAATATGGTTTCATGTTAAACTTGTACAGACAAATACTGAGATGGCAAAATATTGGTATTAAGTGGTGGTATTAAGTGCCAAAACTGATGCTCTGAAATCTTCCGACTTATTCTTGATTCTGGAGACCACCAATCTTACTTCTTTAAGCCAGGGAATACACCGGTACTACGCAGTTTGATTTTTGGGTAAGGCATTGTGACAACCAACGATAAATAATGCATACCAGTTAGGCTCTTTTACTTTGTCGACTCCTCCGCAATCACGAAAGCTAGAGATGTGGTTGGAAGCTGCCAAGTGATGTCTACCTTAACATCTTTGAAAGAAGTTAGTGACCAACGTTTGAATATCAAACAACAAACTGGAAAAAATTGCGAGTTGATTTCAACAATACTTAAACCAACCCATTTATCACCGCCGAAGCTTCCCAGGTAAGCCTCTGACTTGTTCAGAAATTACCACAATATTTTTTTCGTGGGCCCAGATGATCTAGGATGGTCAAGTATGTTGACTCACCTCATAGAGGCAAAGAGCCACATAAATGCAACAAACACTAAAACCACTTAATTAAGCGGCGCAAGGACATTGATTTCAGACATGGCAAAACAGGGTGTCATTGAGCCATCTGTCAACTCGTGAGCCTCATCAGTATTTCTGGTAAAGACAAATTACAGTAGCAGGAGAGTGCTCCTGCCAAAAGGGTTTTGTAAAACAATTAGTAAATTTAACAATATGTTCTGCATTTCAAAACCTGACTAATATACAGATTCCATAAATTGAGTTCGTAAAATGAAATCCTGATTATTATGTATTTGAATTCGCCACCATTTTGATTCAAATAATTTGACCTCATTTATTATAAAGCATCAATATGGCAAACCATTTCTAAAATTTTCATCAAAATTTGTTCATATTTGTAGTGCCTAGGTCCGTTGGAAACGTGTATATCCCTAGTATCACGTGTTAATGTTGTTGCATTGTTAAATATTCGATCGGCTGTAATTTAGCTGCTTATCGTTCGATTATGGTGAAATTTTTAGGGTACGTACAATTGCTATCAGAAAAGTTAGGTTGTAGTTTTTGGAAAATTTGAGGGTACGATTTTTATTTTAAAGGCAATAACACAAAATTTATAAAATTTACTATGATTAACAATGTTGATTGAATATAGACTTCTGAGGTTGGCCTTGTTATCATAAAGACCTACCTCTTTGATTTTTTTCAGGTCAACGTTTTTTGATCGCGAGGAGGGGACACAAAATGTTCGTACATTTCTCCTTCTCCTGCACCCCTCGTTGCAAAACTTGTCATTTTAAGGCCTAATTTGAAAAGTTCTTCCGAAGGACTTATCACGGAAACCCTTTACACTCTTTTCATGCGGTCGTTAAAACACCGCCCGAGCCAAGGTTAAAAAGGTTAAAATAAAAATTTTAAAGTAAACATAAACAAAAACGAAAATTTAACAAAAATGATTACACTAAACAAAAAAAGAAAATAGTTTTACAGCAGCAGCAACCGGGAGATATCAATGTGCGAACAACCACCGCCACTGGACACCCAAAAATGGATCTGCGAATATTGCACCTATGAAAATTTGAATCATCTTTGAAATGCACTACGTGTGAAGGTTCAAAAACGCTTCTTAACGAGGACATTTTTCGATTAAGCCCACTACAGCCTAGTCCAAACAGTTGTTATCTGCTTATCGAGGCATGAAGATCAAGTTTCTCGCAAACCAATTTAAATGCATCTGGTTGTTCATCAAATCAAGATGCATCCAAAGCAAAATCGCCATGCCCGAGATGTACTTACTTAAATTGGCCACGCTCTAAACGCTGTGAACAATGCTACACAAAACGGAATGAAGATGATTGTGATATGGACACAGTATTGTATTATCACCACCGGGACCTATAACAACACCTGCAATTATTCTTTTCTTCTTTGAAGCACTACAGCCCCTCTCGGGCCTTCGCTTAGAGATAGCTAGAGTATCTCATTTTCATGACCGTATTGATTTTTTCGGAAGTTGATTTGGTCAGTACCATGCTCCCGTGTGCTTGCTCAGCTATGATATGATCAGATTAAATCAGTACAATCACCACTGAGTGAACGATCGTAGTCCGTCCAAAAAATCTCCTGAACTAAATAACGTTGCTCCCAACCAGATTTGAAACCTGGGACCGTCGGCTTATGCGTTCATGCTCTAAACACTAGACCACACAGACCTGCCTACAATGATTATGCAAGCTAATAACACAATGAAAAGCAAAAGATCAAATGAAGAATTTTACAATTGGTGAATTAGAAAATGATGGTGGCGGTTGCCCGATTGTTACAACCACTCTGATTCCGATCTAGCCGGCAATGCATTGGTCATGGCTCCAGGTCAACAGTATCGATTAAGTCCAGTAGGAGCTGGAAATAATTTAGCTAGCTCAAGATGTTTAACGGTAGCTGTGAGCAACCACATTAGTTGCATCGAAAGTCGGCCTTTTGTCAATAAATGGGCTTGCAATAGATGTACTTATGAGAACTGGCCAAAGAGCCTGAAATGGTCGATGTGTGAGTTACATGCACTGTCGTTTGGTATAAAACAAAGTGGAGCTTCGGAAGCGAATTTTCTTGCTTTGGGATCACAGTTTTGGGAAATCGTGAGCGATATCGCGATTACAATCAGCATTAGATTTACGAATCGATTTGGTCAGAGATGCACAGTCAACGTAGAATTTATTGATTTTGCGGAGCTTGTTGATCGCGCTTTTTTGATTATAATTTTCTTAACAAAAAATAGTAAATATCCCGACGTGTGTATACCAAAAGGATACGCAATTGATTCGCGAAGCTATCAAAAAGTATTTCGAACATTTTGTTCGTCTTGGATGCGCCAGGAGCTGACCAAATGAGTTTTTGTAGTGCTGCCCTAATTTTCACGGGATATAGGTTGATGTCAAGAAACAAGCATAAATTATAGATGGGAGAAAGCAGCCCGGACGTGAATTTCATCTATTTTGTGATGTTTACCGAAAAGCTGAAAGGATAACCCACAACCGACCAGCCAGATTATTGTAGCCAAACCGACTTCCATAGCCTCCCCGGCTGATCAAATCACTCCACGAAGCGACACCAGCGATTTTCCTCAAAATTAATATTTGGGATTCTCTTCACTTGAACAGGATACAGTTTTTTCATTTTGATTAAAATTAGAAAGCACGCAAGTCGTACCTTGGTTTCGGGGGGCAGTTGTTTCCGTACCCGGCACCAATCAAAAAAATAACTTTCAGACATTTCGTTCAAATCCAAAACAAAAACACAATACTGGCAGAGTGTCAGCAACTTTGACATTTACACCTGATGGGCAAATGTACTAGATGAAGGGAAATTTGGATTTCAGTTGCCCGATGAATACCAGTTGGCGGATCGCAATTGAACGTTGAATCGCCCAAAAGTAAAATTAACGGCTCGCCGGTTGAAACAGAGCCGATGAAGAACCTGGAAACAAAGAACGGGTCTCTTCACTCGTGGACAAGGACCGACAACGGAGGATCGAGTGTGATGAGCAAGAAGAAATTTTTACTGGAATTTCTCAACAGCAACAGCGGAATAATTAGTGACCGAGGTAAGGGAGGTTAGCTATAGAAGATCTTCAAGAAGCGCGCTGGCAGAAGAACTTCGCGACGCAAATTACTTCGGGGGGGCCCCCAAATAGGTAAACGTAAGTTCAATTTTGCATTTTGTTTAACTAATGTTCATTTTTTTAAATTATTGCACATCATCATTAAATAATTAATTAAATAGTTCATCATATTTTTCGTCATTAAAAAATAATGTTACAGAGGTAAACTGTACACTTAGCTCGGGTGTGTTTGGGAATATAGTTCGAGTGTGATTTGTGATTTTTAGCGCGGGTGTCTTCAAGCTTTCGCTTGGTGCAAGTTACGTCGGGTAATCTGAACCCGGCAAAGTTGTGCAAAGTGGTAGCCCCGGTTAAGGCTAATCCTCCCCCGTTAGAGGAAAAAAGAGTGTGTTATTTCCAGCTGTGTGAGGGGTGTTCGGCGGCCGCGTTTCTCACTTGGTGGCTATTAAGGACCAGAAAATAAGCGAATGGCACCTCCTTCGACCATCCCCGATGGCAAGCCGAGTCCGAGGTCCTCAGCCGGAGGAACTCTCACGCCCAGGGTAACAACCTTTCATTTGATACCCATACATATTTGGTGAATTTTTTTTTTAAAGCGCCACTCCGCTACATGGGAAGACCTTTGTTAAACACTTCATAAAAACGTTTTAGGGAAAACATTTAAGAGGGCACCATTTCACACCTATTAATAGAATTTTATATCTCTAGCTTATGTAGTTTGCAAGAAAAATTGCTGTGACCCACGGACGGATAGACAGGATGCGATTTTGGTAGGGATTTGTAAAATTATTTTACAAAACTCTAAAAATGACGGAAGCACTTGCTAGAACTCCAAGCTCGTTTGAGAAAGGAAGAGGGAACCCCTAGTTTCCCCAACCCACAACTTCCACGATTCCTCATCCTAAACCCCACCCACGTATAAATGGTAGTAAATGTTCTCGGGGTCGGACATTGGTTTTACTGCTTCCCCAATAAAAGGACATTAAATGCCGAGGAATGCCAATAACTGTAAATACATCTACAGCTCTGCTATTAAATCTTACTTAAATATCCTTTGTGTAGACGTAAGCAGGTGAAGCCGAATTTTTCGCAACTGATAGAGCATTGGCTTCATAGGGCTTCAATATTTCTGAAGGAGTATTTTGACTATAGTTTAGCAACGGGGAGGTCGTTCTGAATGAATGTGCTTTTCCTCCGTTTGTGAGTTTATTATTTTGATACAGCGATGGCTTTTTTTAAATGCACCTAAGTTTGATGTTTAATTGTTAATGCCAACATTAAAGTTTTAAGAGAAAGGTATAAAAGCCGGCTGAGTGCTGTGCAAATTGTGAGGTAAGTATTTGTCTATTTCTCGGGGCTGTGTGGTTGTTGGTTATAGTTATTGCTGAGGAGGAGATAGCTGCTGCATATGGAGAAGCTGGAATGAAGATGGAATGCTATTTATTGAGAACCTTGGCTCGATAAAGATCCAGTTTTTCTATTCCACACAATTTATTGTCTCATTTATATAGTTCATTAGGATGATCGCAGAAATGAGCTTAGTTAGAAGTCGGTTATACAGTTGCGTTTTACTTTTCAAGAATTTCAATAAGAACGTATCATTTTGTAAACGTACGATTTAAATGTAAATTATTTAAAATACAATTATTTTAGATTGATTCAAAGCGGCGCAGACGATTATAAAGCATCAATTGTGCTAGCTTCCAGTTTATGTGTAAGAACGGCATCATTGAATCAGTATCTATTAATTTTCTTTCTAAATAGTCATTCTATATCAATCACTCGTTATTATGCCAATTAATGAGCCTAGGGCCGTAGCCAGCCGTAGGGCCCCTAGGGACCGAGCCCCCCCCCCCCGAACCTCTGCGAATTCCACAATTTTCCTATAGACATAAATTATGTATTGAACAGATGTCAATCGATAATTTGCTGTCTCTTCAAGACGACGGCATAATTATGCGTTTATTTCACACTTTAAAACATATACTCGTCCATATATTACTAGAACTAGAAAAAGCCAAACAACAGTAGAATGTAAATGTATGAAAATACAAAGAGAATCGTGGAAAAGGCCACAAAAATTCAACGTTTCGAGATGGATTTCAAGGTTGAAATCCAGACAGGCTGCGGAGAACATAGTGATACTACCACCCCTTGTGGTGTAAAAACTGGTTTAGTTTCTACATATGTTTAATTGCAAATGCCATCTAAAGTGAAGTGAAATTAGGGATTGTCAAGTCGATTTCGAATTTAGTCGAAAGTCGACTTTTGTTCGTTAAAAGTCAATTTTTCTTAAGTCGACTTTTGGTGATTGACTTCGACACAAATCGACTATTCGCGTCGACTTTCGACTTTTGTGACCGGTATTTTCAATTTCAAAGAAACTAAATAAAGTGCCGTAAATGAAATCCAGAAAATGTAATTTCATTTGATCTTTAGGCTCGAATCCCTGGGAAATAACCGTTAAGATTTACTCTCTGAGAAAAAAAATTTCTTTTACCTGTTTTCGGAATAAGGGAGGCAGAATAGTGTAGGGCGGGAAAAGTATAGAAAAATTTACCCGGATAGAAATTGAAACAGTGCCAAGTTTAAGAGAGTTTTCATATTAACTTTTTTGGGTATTGTATAATAAAAATTCTGATTTCATATAGCATAATTTTTTTAAGAGATATGGTAAACCTTGTCCGAGTGATTATACTGCCAATACTATTGAATTTTTGTTGGCGTATATAACCGAAAGAAAAAATTTTAAAACGAAATCTGCAACCTGAGGGATAATGGAAATGTTCCGTTTATGTGTGCCTAATGCATTGTGCCATCTTCTTATTTCCAGTTGCAGCAGCTTTAATATTAACAATAAATTATCTTAGAGATTTCTCAGACCGTCTCCAATTTTAAAATTTCTGGCACAAAGAACAGTAGGAAATGTTCTTAAATATATACAGCGAAGATTTCCGTTTTTACCCAATTTGCAATTACAAAGTCTCTGCAAATGCATTGCTTTTTCAAAATAAAAATCGACTTCAGTCTAGTGAAGGAAAACTATCCATAGCACTATCGACACTCTCGATAGTATTTCGCTATCGTAACACTATCGATAGTTCTTTGTACTATCGATAGTTTTCGGTAGTGTTTCGCAAAAGCATTTTTCTTCTTTTAGGCTATAAAATTCCATTTCCAAACACTTGCGGCTTAATTTCCTACCATTGGCATTTTCCATTCAAGTTGTTTTGCCTGATATCATATTGGAAATTCAGTCGATCATGTTCAATAGGGGTGCCGTTCTAAATTTCCGCACAAATCAATTTCAGGAATCAATGAAAATAAAACTTTTAGTGCAGAATGGCAACTCTTTAAACTATCACAGCGGCCATCAAATGCATTTGTTTATCTTCCCGGCCATTCTCGTCCCCTTTTTCCGAATCGTGCCTGCAGTTTTTTAGGGTTTGTAAAACAATTTTTACAAAATCCAACTAGTTTCACGAGCTGTCTGTCCACCCGTCCGGTTATCACAGCAAATGATTTGTAAATTTTACGGTTTTGCAGGTAAAATCGCCCTTAAAATCCTGTCCTCAAATTTTTTTTGTCAAATACATCAAAAGAAAGGTCTTGACGAGAACTTTTAGAATCAGCTGTAATTCTTCTTATTAACCATTTGGAAGTTCCGATTGCCGCGCGACTATCCTGTAGCCGTCCCACAACCAAAAAGTTTAAAAACGTTTCTGTTATAAATTCACGTTGGACTATCGAAACTATCCATAATTTTTTTCAAAATTATCGGGTACTATCGATAGTGCTGACTATCGATTGTTTTCCTTCTCTACTTCAGTCGACTAAAGGTACCGACTAGTCGACTTTAAAAGTCGATCATGAAAGTCGAATCGAGTTCCATTCACTAAATGATATATACTTTTCATACAATCAGTTGGAGGGCGTTCGCGGAAGTAGGCTGAAAGTTCCTTGGAACTTGGGCACATGTAGGCTGACTACTATAAATGCAAAATTCGTGTGGTTGGCTGAGGCTAGGCGCCCATTGCGTTTTTAATCGCGCTGAAAAAAGTCGCTATTTAAAATTACACGTGTTTATATGTAACCGCGCCCACAGGGTATTTGCGACTTTTTTGACGCAAAACATTCAGCGATTTCTCAGAAGAGGATAAAGGACGAGTATGCATGCGCTTATAAGATGAAGCGACACTGTCTCATTTCCACCCACATTTTTCGCGCCCTGTGCGCATCAGCACAACTGCCAGCAAGCATTCACGGTCATCTGAGAGCATCACAAATATGCGCAGGTGTGTTCTCAAATAGCCGCGCGACTAATAGTCGCCCTAGGCGTTATGGTGCGAGTTTTAAGTGCGCGATGTTTAATCGCTCGTTTTTTAGTCACGATGGCCTAATTTTTTCGACGGCTTGTGGGTTAGTGGCATATATTCATCTGTGTGGCATATCTCAATCTCTTCTTTTAACTATATTGTTACACATCGCTACTGTCACGGGCGTGAGTGAACTGATTTTGTTTCAAAATTATTATTTACATCTCCTCGGCATGAAACGTGTACAAATTCAAAGCCAACAACGTATTGCTGATTTCTTTAAGAAATCTAGAAAAAATGAACTGAGAGGTGAGTCCTCTACATTAGTGTAGTTTTCGACGATAATTTTCAAAATATAAATTTGAATAAAAATTTTACAGATGACGAAGATTTGCAGCGAAATTTGTTAGATGAACCAATATCAAACGGAACTTCTACAACTTCAATAACCGATGGTGAGTAACAGAATCTGAGTATATACCGATTAATGATTTGTAATAATATGCAAAATTTCAATTAAAATACTACAGATCACGATGATTCAGAGGAAAACGTGTCGAATAAAATAATGTCTGTGGCAACACCTACAACATCAGAAGTTTCCGGTAAGTAATCTAATTACAGCATGCGCTGATTGCGGGTTGTTAGGGTTTTGTACTTCTTACAAAACTCAATTGAAATCACGACCTGTTCTCTGTCCGTCCGTCTGCCACAGCGGTTTTTCTCCGAAATCCTAGCAGCTACAGATACCAAACTCGGTAGCTATATCAGAAATGATGGCCTCTCAGAACTCTTTTGGTATCAGAAACATTTTCAACGGTTCTTAAGGGGGGAAGGGGCATAGCGGAAGGGGAACCTTAACATTTCAAAAACGAGCCCTGAAATAGTGTTGCAAGCTTCGTGGGGTGCAGTGGTGGGAAAATCTATGAAATTTTTGTGTCGCTAGTTCTATTCTACAACTTGTGAGTTTAATACAAATCGATGTATATTTGAAAGAGCTATGGCCGTTTTAAATTTATTCAATTTTAACAACAATGCATGATTTTTCTACTCGTTTGGCTTTTCATTGAACCAGAAACTACAGTTTTGATTGGATCTTCTCAAAAACTTCTGATTATATGAATACCATAAATATATCTTTGAGATCTCATTCAATCAGTAATATTAGTAATACCACAACAAAATAACGGCGGCTTAAAATGAAGTAACGTTGGTTTTCTTTTAAACCAATTATTCATGTGCATGTCAATGAAAGAGTTCTTGTGGTTATTCATTATTGGTGAATGCATATCATAGTTTGAGAACAAAACCCTTCTG
Organism: Odontomyia ornata; assembly: GCA_963969285.1. NCBI lineage: Eukaryota > Metazoa > Arthropoda > Insecta > Diptera > Stratiomyidae > Odontomyia > Odontomyia ornata. The sequence continues at coordinate 413,044,832 of OZ017738.1, read as the reverse complement.
ATATGAACGTAGGGCTTCTATCCGACTGGTTTTATATTTACATTTGTAAAAATTTCGGCAAAATATTTTATACCAAAAAACGTCATCAAACCTCATCAGACCTAATATAATGGATGAATAAATCTCGAAAGTAATGCAACATTGAGATTCTGTGTTCTTTCAAAATGTATTTATTTAATTTTCCGGATAAACCCAAGACACAACAACAGTAGATAAGGTGTGAATTCTCTTATGTCACTTCTAACACTGAATACATCTGACTTAAAAATAGACTCGTGCAAGCCTTTTCACATTAAATTCAATGGAATGCTATCGTCTCTTACTTTAACATTTGTTATGTTGAAATTTCTAGTCTGTTTACATATAATACAGTAATAACAATTAGTTATTGTATGCATAATAATTTTCTAAACATGAATTCATTTATTATTATTTTATGTACTTATAATTGGTCGCTAATGGTAAACATTTAAACATACATAGGTATAGCTTGAAGAAGACTACCTTTCAAACTGTTTATTGTAAAGCATAATGTTCAATGAATTAATATGTAATATTGAGATGATTTAATCAGCAATTTACAATTTCTATTGAACTCAAATAGCGTGTTAGGGATTTCTGGTGTAAAGTAAATTGTTGTATATTTGATACATTGTGTGGTAAAAGTTTAGACAATGGATGTGATTAGCAGAACTTATGAAATTTAAATAAATTCCTGTAATGACTTGAATCCTCATGACGATCTCTCGAATAATAAATGATCTAAAAATTGATGATAAACAATTCTTTTGATTTGTTTATGCAATAAATTCTTCTCGTTTATTGCAGATGACGTTCTGCATTCTCGAACTTTTAATCATGATTCTCCGAAGACGAGTGTTGTCGATCCAAAACTCGACATTGGCAGTATGGATAGGTCCTCCTTAGACGATTGCACAAAGAAGCTTGTATTAACTTCATCGATGTACTCAAACAGGAACGCATATCCCACTACTTGCATAAATGGGCGCAACAGAAGTTTTCAAGAATCTTGGATCCAAGATTTCTCTTTCCTGCATTATTCTGAAAAAGAAGATGGCGTGTAGTGCAAACCTTGCTGGCTGTTTTTTCATGAAGGAGTTGGCAGAGGAAACCATGAAATCCCAGGAAAACTTGTGACTAGCTATATTGGAAAAATGCGAGAGAAGATTTTGGGAGGAATGCAAACAAGGAATACCACAAAACTTGTGCCGAGGTTTTCAAAAATTTTCTCGAAATATTTTCAGGGAAACGATCTGATATTGTTTCTATATTGGATTTGCAGAAAGCCAAAAAGAAAGAAGAAAACAGAGCAGCAATCATACCGATTATTAAAACCATCCTTTTTTGTGCTGAGCAAGAATCACCGTTGAGAGGCGACCACGATAGTGGGCCTTTGTCGTTAACAAGACCACAATTGAATGATGGAAAATTGCGAGCTCTTTTGCGATTTCGGATTGATTTCGGGGATGTGAACCTGAAGAGACATGTTCTCAATAATCCCAAAAATGCTTTTTACATGAGTCCAAATATCCAGAATGAAATAATTTAGATCTGTTCTGACATCATCATCAGAAAAATCATTAAGAAAGTTGATAATGCACCATGTTTCACCTTGCTCGGGGATGAAACTATGGATAAATCAGGCACGGAACAAATGTCATTATGTCTCAGATACCTTGACTTACACGAAGATTTTGGCAAACAGATTATTCGTGAAGATTTTGTAGGGTTCGTACCAATTTACAGCCAGACCTTTGAAAAAATAACCGAAGCTCTTCAGAAACGTTGTGGCGAATTGAGTCTTAAAATGGAAAAATTCACCGGGCAAGGTTATGATGGAGCACGTAACATGTCTGGTCATGTCAGTGGCGTCCAGGCAAGAATAAAGAATCTGTATCCATTGATGATGTACGTCCATTGTTATAGCCATCGTTTGAACATCGCATTGTCAAATACCATGTCAGTACCACCTGTTTGGAATTGTCTTGGGATTGTGAATGATGTTATCAATTTATTTAGAAACCACGCATACGCGACGAAAATTCTTCATGACCTGATACAAGGACATGCTCCAGAGAGCAATAAGAATTTCGTCTTTGTGAAACAAGGTTCATTGAACGACATGACAGCATACTATCCTTTGTCGAACTATTCAAGATCATCCACATGGCATTAGAAGAAATTTCTGAAAAATCTTGGATAATTTCAAAAACAGCGGTTTGCTTACTTGCGGCAATCCAGAAAAGCGAGTTTATCGTCAGTCTCTTGGTTTGTGACAAACTTTTCAGTTTTACGCTACCTTTGTCAGTTCGACTACAAGAAAAATCGGGTGATTTGGCTTCAGCAGTGAAGCATGTTCACGAAATTATTGATATTCTTCAAGAAGAACGAAAAAATGCAGAAGTATCGTTCACCAAAATTTTCCGAGCTACTGAAAAGCTTACGAAAGAGGCGTTTGATATTGAAATCAAAATTCCGAGACTTACAGTAAAGCAAACAACTCGTTCAAACCATCAAACAGACTCTGTTGAATCCTTCTTTCGTTGTGCTGTGTTCATTCCTTGTGTCAATACGCTGATTCAGAATTTTTCAGATAAGTTCCTCAACGAAAATGAGGGAATCCGGTCGAGCCTACAGATACTTTTACCAAAAATTGCATCTTTTGAAAAAGTAGATGACTTGGATAATCTTGCGCCATACTTTGATGATCGAGTCTCAGAATCCGCAGTGAGAGCGGAGTATAAATTGTGGTGTGAGAAATTATCAGGACTGAAGAAAGATGCCGGGGTTTTGGAAGTTTTGGATTTTTGTGACACAAACAGATTTCCAACAATCAAGTATCTTTTAACAGTTTTGGCGACTCTTCCGGTTACAATAGCGAGTGTGGAGAGATCATTCTCGACATTGAAGAGAATCAAAACTTATGTACGTAACTCGACTGGCAACGAAAGACTCAGTGCGCTCGCCGTACTGTCAATACATGGGGACTTAGGTGTCGACCCGAATGAGGTTCTCAATATAATGGCAGCAAAAAAATCTCGAAAATTGAAATTTTGAATTTGTAACCCTAATAAACGTCATCAGCTTGACATTAAATATGTATATACGTAATTCAAACTTAAAAATTATTGCGGGTATAATTTGCAATAAAAAGCTAATATTGTATGTTTTCGTTATTATTTTTACTTTAATGAATGATATATCCGTATAATCCCCCCTGAACACACCTTACTAACTACTAATTTACTAATTTAAAATTTCTGGCTACGGCCCTGAATGAGCCTTATATCATTGAAAGCATCAAATGATTGAAATTATTGAAGGTATTCATATTATTTGGAAATGCTTGGTGATGCACAATTGATGCTGCATTGAAATTAGCGAATAATTGATTTTACGGTAATGGCATTTTTTGCGGACTTAGCACTTTTACCGAACAATACCAAATGGAATGATATTTCAACTCCTGGTGCTCCTTTTCGTAAAGCTCTCTGAAGCAATTTGCTTAAGCGAACTGCTCGATTACTGCAGTTTCTAAGAAAACTTAAAAGAAAACACCAGGCCGAATTGCAAAATCATCATGATGTCAGGTATATCAATATCTCAAAGAGCAGGGTATACCACCTGCTGCTTTTCCCCAAAAAGCGCATTTCAAGAACTAACTAATATATAACAAAGCCACAAAAAATAATTCCATTAATCAATTATTTTATTTATTTGATATTTTCTGGTCTATTCTCTTATTTTCTTGAGAACCCATCGAGCTTGCCCTTTGACTGACACGTTTTAACTGCTTTGAGTCACTGACACTAACAGTGAAGATGACTCAAAGAAGTCAAAACGCGTCTACTCACACAAAAAAACAAGGCCCGACGGCTTGTCAAAAAAAATTCCATTAATCTTAAACCAAAAATTTTAACTTAAAACTCTTTTACAAATGAATATACTCCACTTTAATGGAAGACTTTAAGCTTACCCATCGCCACGTAAAAACAGGATCAACAGCAACATAGCGAAAATGACGAAGACACTAAACGAAATAAATGTCTTGGCAATCCTAAAAGTGACAATTTATGCGTAGAACGTTTTTCAAAATAAATTGCTTCTGATTGTTAAGGCATTGGCAGCTGATGTACCCAACACGAAGCAAAGACTGAAATATAAAGGAGCATAAAACGTCCTCATCGTCTTATTGGCCTCCATCTTTTTGCGAGAGTATTTATGAGATGGCCGACGCGACGTGTATTTGGGTTTGTTTAAGTGCTGCGGCGGAGATTCTTTTTCAAATCTAACGCAACATAATAAATAACAATATGATTTTCCGCTTTATTGCCTCCGCAGGGTATTCAATAGGAGTCGTCTGATCCCAAAATGATGATGATATGATTGATGGAGTTGAACTTCTTCGATGGACCTTTAAATCGAATGAAAATATGAGTTTGGATTAAAAATGGGGAGGAAAATGAGAGTCATTCTGGGGTAAATTTTTGTTGATTTTGGCTAGTTTGCGTGAAGGGAAAGTGTTATTGATAAGGATAATATAATATAGAGAATGTATTGATGCATATTTAAATAGTTCAAGCGTTTTCTTGAAATATCAGTCAACAACCCTCCTATATTATCCTTTATTTACAGAAATGTACCTGAATAACAGAAGGACACAAATATGGCTCTAAATCACCCTTGATAATAATGCATTAGAACCAACTGACCAACAATGTGCAGTGACTCCCTAATAACATAATCCATTGGTAAACTCAGTTCACTTGACTTGATAAGGACATAGTAAGGTACTCACCAAACAGACTTAATCTTATCTGTATTTGGAATCATTTCTCATTCATCAAACGACATAAATTCACAATTTGTGTGATTACACGGATGAAGATACAACTTCAAATGTATGACTCTGTTTGCGATATTAACTGGCAATCCTCACCTCATCCTTTGCCAAGACGGATCGCAATACCCTTGAGGAATTCAAGTTCTTAGCAAATCATCAGAAAGCTCTTGTTTCCGATACAGTCACAGCTTCCGAAAACCTCTCCGTTATATTTATTCATATGTGATGTCTACATACAAAATACTCGTGTACACATGGTCACATATTATACATTCTGTGTTACGTTGCTATCAATATTTTTTTTTGTGTTTTCGGAAGCCATTCGGGGAGTACATCAAGTCTCGATCCTGCTACAAAATTCAATTATGAAAAGATAAACGCAAGAAATGTTAAAATTCACTCCATACTACACAGGCATACATATTCTAGGCTCTCAGGGTGATGTGGAAATTGTTATTCCTGCATGTGCCTCAAGTGACTGAACAACAGGACCAGAGACTGAGTCCTGTTTTCGTTTCGACAGCCTATACGAGCATAGTGTGAGATATTTAAAATTCAAAGTCAAGTTTAATTAAAATGAATGCGTGGTACGAAGCGCAGACATGAAAATAGGATGTGCCAGCGAAAGAGAAGCCATTAAATAATAATAATGTTAATACATGCAGAGGAACATGATTAATCGAATACTTTGGTAAGGAAGTTTTGTAATTGAATTTTCAGGATGTTTACACTAAAATCGTTATTTGATTATGGCAATTAGTTGAAATATGCGGAAGGTTGTAGGCTTACAAGGCATGAAAGGCCTCTAAGTTGGCGTTATGAGGAGGTTAAATTGAAGCAACGTAAAAATCTCTTCATTCCTTTAGAATACATATATATTATGAGAAGACCACATGGTTGTACAAGAGGATTATTATTTATTAAATTGAGCCAAATATAAGCCTAGTAGTTTGATCTGGGTGACATTAACATCTTGTCTCGGTCTCATATCACAGCCAAAGTATTTTGCTGCAGCTTGACTTTGAATTTGAATAAATACAACCATAAAAAATCACGTCAATTGCTAGTAAGGCAATCAGCATTCCGATTAATTGTCACCACCAATGCGAGCGCTTTATCTAGTATGTCCCGAGGCTTATTGGTAGCGCTTTCGACTTGTGATCGTGAGATGCTGTAGTCTATATATGAGTGTTGAAATGTCCGTAAAAGACTGCAGCGGCGATTTGCTGCCTCAACAAGCGAAAAGTTGGTGCTACGTCGGAAATAACCTTGCCTGGCGACGCGTGAGCATCCTGGCAGCTAGCGTTGTGATGCAATGGGGCGGGTTCTTCCCATCAACGCAAGGTCCCTGTTAATGCTCACTCAGCCAGCAGCGCGAATTTAATTTAGGTTAAGTTCAAATCCAACCCGAGGCACAGCATTAGACAGACACGCCCAGCAATTATCACAAGGGGCTTCGCTCCAGGAGCAGAAGGATAACACCCCTATCGCTCCTGCTGGTCTGCCTACTGATCCCTCTAACAGTGGCCGATCCCATCAAGGTGTCGTCAACTGGACCACATTCAGGACTTTATTTTCAACCATTGGGAAATGCCTTTCTGTCGACAAGCGAGTGGAAACTCTTGGTCTACTTTGACCTGGAGGCCTACTGAATGGAGCTGGCCACTCTGCTGAACGACACGATCTGGCCGCAACAACTATGTGATCATGATCCTCGGTACACCGACTACTTACATCTGCATGAGCAGTTCCGCCACTTAACCGTCCAGCTTTCCAGCGCAAACCAGGCGCTGAGGGTCAAGGCGAGGAGCAATAAACGCAGTGGGCGGACTGACCAGGTCGTTGTTCGGGGTTCTGGATGAGGAGTACGCTAACCAAATGGCTCAAATCATTAAGACGATGCAGGGAGATTAGAACAAGCTGCACTCCTTCCTCAAAAATTAAATATCTATCATCGACTCGACATTAAACCTCCTCGGCAAAATGGAACAGATGGCTTGAAAACGTTTCGCCTCCATTGAGCACAAACTGGCAAAACTCTCCAATGAGATCAAGGGTCTGCAACTCGAAGGCACCACAGCTCGGGTCCCAAAATTAATTTCAATGCTATTTTTACAGATGACCTTGGTGACTCTCAATCTGCAACGTATTCAATCCAGCATTTTAGACGTGATCACGGACACACAGCATGGAAACTTCAACTCTCTGCTGTTGTCTCAACTGCAGCTTAATGCAGCAATGACAGACATCAGGGATCACCTGCCAGTGAATCAGCGTCTTCTTGTTGGCCAAGAAGACTTTTTAAAATTATTTGGGTTGACATCTATCAAAAGGATGCCACTCATCGATGTATCAACTTTCGAGCTGTATCGAATCCCACCAATACTGATGGGGAAACGTAATCATCTCATTGCCATACAGCCTACTCCTCCTTATCTGATCATCAGCCTACATCGCGACGTATGTATACTATCCGCTCAATGAGATGTGCTACGCTGCCTGTAACTAGACGGAGCACATGCGAGGTAACGCTACTAACGGGAATGCCAACGGCGACCAACTGTCACCTGGTTGAGCTGCCTACATCCTTCTCGTGGACGAACATCCAAAAATCAAATGAGTGGATCTATGCCTTCACAAGTCAGGTGGTGGCCCATCTTGTGTGCAACACATCCCCTCTGACACTGCAGGGCTCCGGAATTCTGCAGCTGGCTCCTGACTGCACGCTCAAGTCCGATGCAGTGACCATCCAAGGTCACCGCATTTATGAATCCTCCATGAAAACGACTAATCCCAGAGCCCATTATTCCGCTGCTGACGACAACCGGGACTATGTATTGCCAAAAAAGAGATCAGATATGCTCTGAAGGCTTATTTAAGCAGTCTGGATAACTCTCTTGTGGCTAATAATACAAGGCCTTTTTGGTCTTATATAAGGTCGCGGAAATCCTCTTCTTCCATTCCTAGTAAGGTCCGTTAGAATGATGCAAAGGTTGCTTCTCCTCAAGAAGTTACTGACTCATTTGCCCAATTTTTCTCTTCAACTTTCTCTTCTCCCGCTGCAGCTGTGCATCCTGTTGTCTTAACTAATCATCTTCCCTTCCCAATTTCTTTTATTTGTACAGATGCATCTGAAGTCGAAGCTTTGATCAATGCTCTTGATCCTAATATTAGCCCTGGGCCGGATGGTTTGCCAAACATATTTGTAAAGTCGTTATACTCATCGCTTAGTTTTCCTTTATCTCTCCTCTTCAATCTAAGTTTGAGTACTGGTACGTTCCCGAACCCTTGGAAAACAATTAATATTTTGCCTATTTTTAAAAGTGGTAATCCTACGTCAGTTTCCAATTATCGCCCTATTTCTTTACTGTCTTGCTTTCCAAAGTTACTTGAACAGTTGCTTCATAATCGACTCTCAAACTCATTAGCTCCTATGATTGCTCCAGAGCAGCATGGCTTTCTCAAAGGATACTCCACTACCTCTAATTTAATGGAGTTCACAAACAGTATTGCAAGAGCTTTGGATAACCAACTGCAAGTTGATGTGATCTACACAGATTTCTCCAAGGCCTTTGACACTGTGAATCATTTACTTCTTTGTCGTAAGCTTGAAGCTCTTGGCATCTCGGGTGCTCTTCTATCTTGGATGTCATCTTATCTATCGTGTCGTCCCTGTCGAGGAAGTCTCTCTGGTACTACGTCTAGTCCTTTTTGTCCTTCATCTGGCGTTCCACAAGCTTCAATTCTTGGGCCTCTTCTCTTTCTGTAGTTCATAAATGATCTTCCCTTAGTAATTAATTCCTCGTGCCTTTTGTATGCAGATGACTTCAAAGTATTTTGACCAGTCAAATCCCATTTAGACTGTCAGCTCCTTCAAAATGATTTGAATACTCTAAATGAATGGTGTGCTTCAAACTATTTATGTCTTAACACTACTAAATGTCATAAAATGACTTTTTCTCTTAAGGGCTCTTCTATTAATTTTAATTATATATTAAATGATGCTTTGCTCTCGGAAGTGTTCAGTCATAAAGACCTTGGAGTAACTGCAGTAATCTAGGAGCTATGGCTCTAAAAGCAGCGCTGACACAGGCACACAGCACGAACGCAATTTAACAAGGATTCAGTCGATTCAGTCACCTTCCCCATCGCAACACTCGTTTTTTTTTTCTCTGCATGGCAAATAGGTCCAGAAAATGTCTTTTGTACTTAACTCCCGGGAAACAAAATTCTAAAACTGTTTAATATTTTAATGTGTAGTGATTTTATTACAATATCTTTTGAATATAATTTAACAAATTGCGGTGTAACGCGGGATACAAATGCTAGAACGAAACGGTTAACCTTTTAAATTATATGAACGCTAAAATCATTGTATCATTTAAACCCCTTAAAATTTGTCTAATTCTTCCGATTTTTCCCACTTAATTACGCCTAATCATTATAAACGAAAATTGCTTTCAATTGATAACTTAAGCGAATCTACAAAAGACGACTTAGAATTTAAAAACAACCGAAACGAGTGTGCATTATCACCACCGCGGGTTCACCCATAGATGGCACTATTAAACGAAACTTTGCGCGATTTTCCATTGCTGTTTCGTTGCTCGATGGCTCGGCCCCGCCATTTAGTTCGCGAGTTGCACAAAATCCTCGTGAGAGGAAGGCTAGGGAACGTAGGAAAGTACGCGTGGTGGCCATTTTAGTGTCGTGAATAAATCGTGATTGTAAGAGAATTCTCTTGATATAAAGTTGTGAATTTATAGTGAAAATAGTTTACATCAGCGAAGGAAACCTTTAAAACCAAAACAAAATCGTGGTGGATGGTTGTTGGCAGTTAGATAACTCCTACCATCCTGTTGATGCACAGCGAAAAAACTTCACAGATTGCTACTTTTTCTACTACAGTGCCTGTAAAAATGGTAGCAGTTGCCAATATCGCCATGAGCCATCAGCATTAGGTCACGAAGTGATGTGTAACTGGTGGTTGGAAGGCCGATGTGAAGATCTTCATTGTAAGGAGCGGCACATGTTGATTGGGAAACGGCGGGACCGTACTCCCTGTTTCTGGGAAAACACACCGTTTGGATGCAAAAAGGCGCATTGTGTATTCAAACATAGTTCAACAAAGAGTGATAAATCAACTGAAAAGTTAGATCCAGAAGAATTAGTCAAATCACTCAATCCATATAGTGACCAACGGATTGCATATAAAGAAGCTGATAACTTATCTAGAGAGACTAACAATTCGTGGAATGAATCAATCAAAAGTTTAAACGCTGAGAAAGTCGATAAACTTGTGAATAAAATTGAGACTCAAGACACCCCTGAAAACGAAATATTAAACATTAAAAGCAGTAGAATAAGTAGCAGCGAGCATTACCACGTTCGAAGACCATACGGTTGTGATATTCAAAGAAGTCTACATGTATTTACACTTTGATAGCTGAATTTTTATATGATTTTATACACCCTTAGGATAATAATACTCGTGTACTAATATTTGATATACGAACGCGAATCTTCCCTACCAAAAGAAAGAAGTCTTGACTCATGAGTTACAACCGGTACAATAATACGCTTAAAATAAATTCCAGGACTTGCTCACCCCACTTCGTCAACGAGCGCTCGTCGTCGAGGGAAAGGTATTGTAAGTACCATTTTAATTTAATTTTTTATTATATATTTAATTATTTACCTATTTATTGCAAACTAAATATCTATTAATTATTTATAAAATTATATATATTAATATTTATATTTAAAAAAATAATGTTTTTATGAATGCAAATGGGAAAATTGCTTTAATTCGGCATATTCAGATTTTTGAATATCGCAACACGTCACGAATAATACATTAAAACACTATTGCATTGGTATATAGAGAAACAATAGAAATTTACTCCATTACATTTAAAGTTATCAGACTTTTCTTGAGTGTTTCATATTACACAGACTCTTTTGATTTTGAATCTACTGAAGAGTTTTTTTTTTTTGGTTGATTGATCTTTATTCTTTCCCAACTATGAAGCCATCAAGGCAAGTCTGTTTTTTGGCTTCAACCATGTCTGCATATTTTTTGTTGATTCTGTTACACTTTTGAATCTACAGTAATTGACATGCTTAATATAATTGTCAAAAACACTTCACAACCTATAAGCTATTAACACTTTCATCCTGTGTATGCAAAATATCGTTTGTATGTATTCAGCTTAGAATTCAACGCGATTCAACGTATTAGCATAATTAAATCCAAATCAAATCGCGCATCATTCTGAAACATTGGATTTTGGTTGTATTTTTTTTTTGATACTGAACTCAGTCTGGTTATGTTTGTTGAAATTATCAACAGAGCATTAAATCCAAGGAAATAAAAATTCTTTAATAGAGCAGCTTGCCCACTTAATTCGGAAGAGTATTTTAAATTTGTGCGCTGTAAAACAATCAATCGATACGATTGTGAAATGTTCCGCATTTGGCATTTTATTTAAAATATGCTTCGAACAATTTTTCGACTTCCACAATATATAAAAAAAAATTTAATTTTTTTGAAGAATTTTATTTTGATTAAAATAAATTTACTATAAAATATAATTATTGAATTAATATGATTTATTTTCAAAAATTAAATTAAAATTATAAAAATTGTTTTAAAAATAAATTATATAAAAAAATAAAAGATGATGAATTAAGCGGATAAAATCGGTCTTTCCCTTCCGGTTTTTTCTAATCGGGTATAGGACCCGGTACGGTGGCAGGCTTCCACCCCAAAATATGAGCCAGCCGCCGGGTACAAATTAATTCCTTCTTTTGTTTCAGGTGACTTAATGGGTTGAGTGGCCCAAGCAAAGTGCCTTTTTATGGCATAGAGTTATGCAATTCAATTGTATAATTCTATGACATAAATTGGTCACCGGGGTACTCCCCTTCTGATGGGAAAGTTCATATAATTCAAGTTGTATGAGTTTTCCACTCAGAAGAGGAATACCTGGCCACTTCAACAAGTTAACAATGGATTTATTCCGGTTGGGTGGGTATGAAGGGGCTCCACCACCACCCGGTTGCCCGTCTTTCATTTGTGGGCCCTGAATTTATTTGGGTAAAGACGAGGTCACCCCAAGTTCGCCTTTCTTGTCAGGTTGCACTTGTTCTCGTAACAAGTAATAATTCCCTCTGTGTAGTTATCTACAGTTTTTGCGACTTCGGTCGTTTTCTGTTGATCTCCGAAAGCAATTCGTGAATGCGAAATTGTTTTGTAGTGAGTCCTCGTGCCGGGGAAACAAACCCGCCCCACGAAACCGCAAAGCTAGCCTGCCAGCGCATTCACGCGTCTCCGGACGAGGGCATTCTCGGCAGGAACCAACACCTTCCTCTGCCGAGGCAGCAGAACATCGCTGCAGTCCTTCACGGACTTTATGAAAACTCTGAATTCACTACATAACTTTTGATCCAAAACTCAAATTTGATGCATATATTTTAAATGTGATTACTAAAGCGTCTAGAGTTTCCGGGTTTATCCTTGAAAATGTACATAAATTCAATAGCATCTCTTCTTCTGTCCGCCTATTTGTTTGTCTTGTTCGCCCTTGGTTGAATACTATTCTATTATCTGGTCCCCCCGATGTTCCTATCAGGTGATTTCTTTAGAAACTGTCCAAAGAAAGTTCACACGTTTTCTTTTCCTTAAGTTTAATTTGCCGTATCAGCCTTATGAAAGTCGGTTTTCTTTCCTATCTCGTCCATCCCTAATATCCCGACGAACTAATTTGGACCAATGTTTTTTGTACAAACTCTGCTACCATCAAGTCCCGTTAAATATTTTTTCTGAGCTGCGTTTCCGACAAACATCTCATTCATCTCGGATGAATTCTTATTTCGCTATCCCATATGCTAGAACTGATTTATATTTCTATTCACCAATCTTAAGAATCGTACGAAATCATAATAATCTCGAGCTTGGTTCTTTCCCCTCTTCTTACATAGCATTTAAGAAAAAACTAAGAGACTTACTACTAGTTTAACTTTTAATTATCGACGTTTTAGTATTCTTTTTCATTTAAATTTTGCTGTAATTGTTCTTTGCGTTCCATTTTATGATTGGATTGTTTAGTCTGTAAGATGGAATAAATAAATAAATAAATAAACACACCTTTCCGGACGCACGCATCGGAGATCAATGACCTGCGAAAACAACTCAAGGCGCAGGATCTTTCTTGGAATGACCAGCTGGATGTGCATGATATTCACCGGGATGCGCTGGAATATCTGAGCTTCATTGCAGTAATCGCTATTGATGTCTTCCTGTAGTGCAAGGCCAAAAATCCAAGCTGCCAACCACGACCGTAACAATCGAGACAAGTTCCACTGCCCAGACATCACAGCCTGTCACACACACTGGAAGAGGTTGAACGGACCGTTCAACCGGGGGTGGATACCTACCCGGCCAGCAGCGCGAATTTAGTTAAGATTAAGTTTCGAATTCCGTTAGTTTAGTTGATTATTGTGGCTTTAACGTAATTTCAATTTGGTCAATTTGTAAATTCAATTCAAGCATCTTATGAATTTTCGGTGCACAATTAATTTTGTCGCCTTATGTGACTCTAAAACTTTTGGAAGCCAATGTATGCTAAGTTGAAATTTCTTAGTTGACGCGCATGAGTCAGCAAAATATTGTTCAAGGATTTTATCAGTATACATTGTAAATTGGATTCGGATCATTTTGCTGACGCGCAAGAGTTGCAAAATGTATTCGGACCTTATGTCGTGTGTCAGATATCATGCAATGTGAATCTCCACATTCTTTCCCGTATCGGACGCGAGTGTCAGCGGTTCCAGGTGAGAGACGCTCAGGGACGATCAAGAATCAGCGTTTTCTTGCATAGAAACTGCTGACGCTTGTCGGAATTTAAACGCTAATGTATTCAATTTTCATGAAACTCGAAGATATCGGACGCACAAAATGTATTCAAGAGTCAATTAAATCATTTTGTGTCATAACATTTTTAAATCAATTTAAATTAAATTGAAATTGAAAAGTAGTGCTTTTTAGCTTTTGAAGGTATGTGTAATAAGGTGATTGTTATTTCTTTGAAATTCAATTTTATATAACAATTTTTGGGGTATAGAGAAGGATTTTGATTGCAGCTTAATTGTCAAGAAAAGAGAGGCCAGGACAAAAGAGTCCTGACACAAACAGTCGCAATACAAAATTTCACGCCTACGATTTACTGGGTACCAGAGTCTACAAAACGCTGGTCTGAGTCGGTCGATGAAGATAGTTCATCGCTGCTCGGATTCCAAAATTGGAGGACGTGGTCAATGGACCGAGGCAGTTGAGCCGCTACTTGCAGGAAGCGAAGGCCCGAGAGGAGCTGTAGTGCTAAGAAGAAGAAGAGTCTGCAAAGTACACAATAAGCGATTAACTCCATAGGCGTCAAGGCTTAATAAACAAACCGATAGGGATTACGTAAGAAATGCGCTAACAGCGCGCCAGACGTAAGGCGATTTCATCTTTGCCGAGGAAGGTCACGGCCCACAAATAAGAGTGGGGCATCAAGGTGGTGGCGGTGCTCCCAAGCACCGCTCTGAACTGGATCAAGAATCCAATATGATGCTTTGGTCCATATCGAGTGAGGAAGGCCAAGCATCCCGGTGATAGCGCCTGCGATTCAGAAAAGTGGAAGACTTTATCCTATGGCTAGCTGATGAGAGGAAGGGCCAGCCAACGTGGTCGGTCCCATGCCCGCTCGAATTCAAAGGAGAAGGACTGAATATTGTTGTTTAACTAGAAAATTTTTTGTTCTTTAAATGGCCAAATTACAATAATGTAATTCTCTTGGTTGAATATGTAGAACTATAACTTCCAATTCCGTTCACAATAAACGTAAAAAAATTTTCTCAACAAGCAGTTTCATGTGCAAATGCACTTTACTTAATGGAAGACAAATGCACAATTCAATAAATAAATGAGTATATTTCAAACATAAATAATTTCAGTTCTGTACGGTTCAATGTGCAAATGAATATTTCAAAAATAAATAATTTCAGTCTTGTACAGCTCAATACATCAATGAATTTTGTAAAAAATAAATAATTTCAGACAATAAATCATTCATTCTGTGAATATTAAAGAAAAAATTAACCGATTGCAAAAAGTGGTTAAAAAGAAAAGAAAAGGGGTGCTTACCATCTCCCTCGACAAGCGTTCGTATAATTGGTTAGTGCTATAGCTGTTTTGATGCTACTACCAATTCCCTAGCTGCCCTACCGCTATATTGGGGCTATTCCGGTGGAGACTGCACCGACCCAAACTAACTCACTCGAAGACGGGCGTGGGCGCCACTCGTTCGATTCTTCGAGCCTCTCAAAGGGTCGTCCGAACGAGAAGACGACCGTCCGGAGCGAAATTACAAATATGCAAGTCTTGGAGCTCACCGCCACTTAGCCGCGAGAATCGCCTACAAAGAAAATCTCCCACGTGGAACGAGCTGAGGTGTTCAGCCACCGCACGAAATTTGTATTTCCCCACAACAGGGTAACTGAAGTTACCTAGAATGCCACTAATTTTCACTGCACCTACAAACGCTACCACTTGAATTAAACTCTTCTGGTCTTGCTGCCTGGTCAATTTCCCGGAAAAAGAATTCCCGAGCCACACTTTTTACATCTAGAAAAGAAGGTTTATATATCGATTAGCAGCGAGGAAAGGAAAATGAACAATTATCTTCATTCGACTTAATACGTTACTTTATTAAAAAAAAGAATTCGACCAATATGTGATAAAATGAAAGCCACTTACATTTATTCCCTATTCTAATAAGGGGCCCCTTTTTCCCGTTTGCGTAATTTTCGTCACAGTTGTCTCGTCTAATTATAATGTTCCGACACCCAAGATCACCCAATTTAATATTCCAGAATCCAGTGTGCGGCTCTTATTCCTCGTCAGAAAAAGCGGTTGCTGAGCAATGTTCGATTATATCTTGTTCGATTATATTGTTACATGTACGAAGAATTCTGCGAGCTACTGTCGCAATCGTTTTCACAACCATTAAGAACATCAACAAACGAATGTACTCGAGAACCCGCCAAGCATGATCAACATCTGAAAGTGAGTCACTGCCCATTCATTAAGCTGCTCGAATATTCCAGGCAATTCGCCAATGTACGAGAAATGGGTTAAATGACAAGAGACCCTATATAAAGGCGAGCTGAATGAATGGGAGAATTCATACAACCGCGATAGCACAAACTGCGATAGTGTGGAGTACAAATTAAAAAGCGATATTGATCGAATTTAAAAGTGAAGTGATTTTCGTTGATTTTTAAGTGAAGACTGTTGTTAAAGAAATTTATAGACAAAGTGAAAATTAAAATTGTGAAATAGATAATGAGTGATTGTGCATTTTTAAGTAAATAAATAAACTCTTTTAATTTAATTTAAAAGACATTGCGTTTTCACTTTCCCGGAACATTAAAATTATTGGCCGCGAACCATAACGCGCGACAGCGGTGTCAAGAAGTGGGAAAAAAAATTTGGAAGTGAAAACGTTTAAACATTTTTAAAGTGCACAATAGTAAAAATTAACGTGGAAACAGGTGGAAAAATAGCCGAAACAATAAAAATGCCAGGAAACTTCCATCAAAACATTGACCAACTGACCATATCGGAGCTCAAGGAGGAGTTGGAAGAGCGAAATCTGGCCACACAAGGTACAAAGGCCATACTGATTGCACGCTTGCGTGACGCGACCGAGTCGGAAGGCGTGAATCTGGATGTGGGTGAGCCCTCAGATGCGGAAAATGGCGCAGAATGTGGAGAAGTAGAAACATCAAAATCAAAGGAGCCAGAAAATGCGCTTATGCAACTGTTAATGCTTATGCAGCAAGAGCAACGACAACAGTCTTCTAGTTTAACTGCGAAGCTAAATGAACAATCAGCGAAGCTTAATGAAATATCAGCGAAGCTAAATGAACAATCAGCGAAGTTTAATGAACAATCAGCGAAGCTAAATGAACAATCAGCAAAGCTAAATGAACAGTCATCTAGTCTAACTGCGAAGCTAGATGAACAATCAGCGAAGCTAAATGGACAATCAGCGAAGCTGGACCAACAAACGATCGAAATCAAGGCAGACATCACACAGAAGCTGGAGAAACAGTCAACCGAAATAAAAGTGGAGCTCGGTAGTCTGAACAAACAAATTAAAGGCGTCGAGGAAAAGGTTGACCAGGTCGAGGAAAGGTTTACCGGGTCGAAAAGGTTAAAAAGGAATTGGAAGCAGCACAGGCAGTAGTAACCACCTCACCAGCCACGCTTATAACCGCAGCGCAAAGCACATACACAAATTTTCAAACACCAATATTCGATGGGCAAAGGGTCTGGAGTATTTACAAAACCCAGTTTGAAGCTGCCGCTGGGGCAAATCACTGGAATGAGCAAGAACAAGCAACAGCATTAATTTTTGACCACCTGCTGAGCTTTTGTAGACGATCCCCGTTGAGTTGCACTCAAACCCGGCTGCTATAATGAATGCGCTCGACATGTGTTATGGAGAGGTTCATCTAAAGCAGATTTCTCGGTCAAAGTTACGGCATCGGATGCAGAAGTCTGGCGAAACTAGCCCAAGACATTGAGCGACTGGCATTTTTGGCTTACCCAGCTTATGACCCAGAACATCGAGATAATGCGGCAACAGAAGCATTCATCAGTGCATTAAAGGACCAGGAATTGCAACAAGCCGTGTATCTAGCTCAAAAGCAAACGGTTCACGACGCATTGGTTTATAGTCTAAACTTTGAGGCAGCGAAAAATGTAAGCCGTACCACTGCCCGGGATCGCGAGGTAGTGACAGCCGAGTGCAGGTGTGAGCGCGTGGAAATTGAGCGACAGCCTGAGATGAATGGCGTGCCTAGATGCTGGAATTGCGGAGAGAAGGAGTCCCTGCAAAGAGACTGCAAGAAGCGAAGAAAACCAAGCTATTATCCAGGGTGTGCAGCTAGTAGGAGATCCAGACCAAGTCAGGAGCCCAGAATGGAAGTCCTTCAAACTGAAGGGTCGGGAACCATGTAAGAGCCGACTTCGTGGGGCAGAGGTTGGCTAGGAGGATCGACGTCCCCAGCACCACCATCACCGTGTCAAGACTACATCGTGGAGAAGCGGACTTATGCCTTCCGGGTCAAGTTGACGGAGAACATTGCACTATAACAATTGACACTGGTGCAACCCGATCGATTATCCGACCAGACCATGGGAGGCAACAACTACTTCAAAAGGGCAGAATTTTATCACAAAGGACAAATACGGGGGAAACTGCACCTGTTCATGGAGAGATTAGTCTCCCGATACAGTTGGGAGACCTTGCGTTCCGACATAATTTTCTGGTCCCGAACGTTATGGATGACTGCATTTTCGGAATGGATTTTCTGCGACCACATCGAATCACGTTGGATTTGGACAAACGGGTATTGAAATGGCAGAATGTCGAAGTATTGATGGTGAATCCCAGAGTCCAGACTCCTAAGATGAATGTGGTAGTATGTACCGACACTGATGTACCGAGATCTTCCAAGAGCATTGTATGGGTCAACATGAATGGTGATTCTGGAGACCATCGATCTTATCTGATAGAGCCAACAAAGACGTCTGCATTGCGCAATTTGATTGTAGGACGAAGCCTTGTATTATCTTTAAGGAACGGATACGTGCCGGTTAGAGTCCTTAATACCGCAGACTCAACCACGAACATCAAAGCGGGAGAAGTCATCGGCCGCCTGTTTCCACCATCACCTCTTTGGAAGCTACTCACGACCATCAATGGAAAAAGAGGCAAGACACAGACAAAGCCCGGGAATCCACGCCTGCAATATTGAAGCAGGTCAAATTGCCAATGCAGCTATTCAAGGGACCCTCTGATCTGGTCACCAAGTATAGTGACATCTTCTCAACAAGCCCAGATGACCAAAGCCGAACGAGTATGGTAGCTCACGTCATAGATACACAGGGAGCCTAACCAATCCGACAAGCACCAAGACGTCTTCCTATAGCAAAACAAGGAGAAGTGAGCGCACTGATCTCGGACATGGAAAAACAAGGTGTTATCGAACCTTCTGTCAGTCCATGGGGTGCGCCAGTAGTTCTAGTAAAGAAAAAGGATGGTAGCACTTGTTTTTGTGTTGACTCTAGGCAGCTTAACGACTTCACTAAGAAAGATAGTTATCCGCTCCCACGCATCGACGACATCATGGACACTTTAGCCGACGCAAAATGGTTTTCCACACTCGATCTCAAAAGTGGCTACGGGCAGGTAGAAATTGACAAGAAGGACCGAGAGAAAACCGCATTTTCAGTTGGGACCGGATTGTGGTAATTAAAAGTGATGCCATTTGGGCTTTGCAATGCTCCAGCCAATTTCGAACGCCTGATGGGGTACGTGCTACATGGCTTAACGTAGAAAACCTGCATGGTGTACCTAGTTGACATCATTGTTATCGGAAGAACGTTCGAAGAGCATGTGCGGAACTTAGATGAGGTTTTCTCCCGATTGCGACTGGCAAATTTGAAACTTAGTCCCGACAAGTGTACCCTTTTCGCAGCTGAAGTGAAATACCTGGGACACGTCGTATTAGCAGAAGGGATCAAAACAGATCCTGAGAAAATTGAAGCCGTGAAAAGCTGGCCAGCACCAAATAACAATTTCACCAAATAATAATTTCTGGGTCTGGCGACCTACTATCGAAGATTCGTCAAAGACTTTGCCAAAATAGCTAAGTGTCTCCATCAGTTAACCGAGAAAAATCATCCGTATGTTTAGAATGAACAATCCCAGGTAGCCTTTGAGGCCTTGAAGAAGAAGCTGTGTGAATCACCCGTGCTGGCATATCCAAAACACGGAAAAATGTTTGTAGTCGACACCGATGCGAGCTGCCGGGAATACGGAACACGTGGACAACACCGCGGCATCCCCAATCCGATGGAATGGTCGAACGGTTCAACGGCACGCTCAATAAACATCTGGCCAAGATGGTTGACGAGAACCAAAAGGATTCGTCTACCAGCTGATATAAAGTTCCGAGCACCCCCTGAGAAACCCCAAACGATCTCGGAGTACGCAAGTAAGCTAAGGCAACGATTGAACCAGATACATCGGACAGTGCGAAAACACCTCAAATCGGCTACTAACCGCATGAAGACCAGGTATGATCTAAAGGCTAATTCTACTGGCTTCCAGCAAGATGACTTGGTGTGGCTATGTAACCCGCAACGGCGAAAAAGTAGGTCTCCAAAGTTGCAACATAATTGGGAGGGACCATACCGAGTTACAAAGCGAATCAACGACGTCGTATACCGCATACAGGAGCACCGTAAGCCAAGAGCCAAAATAAAAATCATGCACCTGGACCGTCTTGCCCCATATTACATCCAGGGAGAATTGGCTAAAACTGCTGACACATCTTTTCGGGGCGCAAACAACTGAGGTGGAGGCAGTGTTACATGTACAAAGAATTCTGCAAGCTACTGTCGCAGTTGTTTTCACAACCATTAAGAACATCAACAAACGAATTTACTCAAAACCACGATACCCACCAAGCATGATCAACATCTGAAAGTGAGTCACTGCTCCATTCATTAAGCTGCTCAAATATACCAGGTACCTCTCGGCAGAACATTTGCCAATGTACGAGAAACGGCTAGAAACCCTATATAAAGGCGAGCTGAATGAATGGGGGACTATTCATTAGAACTGCGATATAGTAAAAACTGCGATAGTTTGGAGTGCTAATTGAAAAGCGATATTGATCGAGTAATATTGGAGGGATTTTCGTTGATTGTTAAGTTAAGACAGTTGTTGGAGAAATTTAATTGACAAGTGAAAGTTAGATTCTAATTAAAATTGTGAAATAGTTAAATGAGTGATTGTGCATTTTTAGTAAATAAATAAACTCTTTTCATTTACTTTGAAAGACATTGCGTTTTCTTTTATTTCAATAATGATCATGTTAGCGGTTCTGATCTAAATTAGTCTGATAATAATTTTGAAATTGATCATTATTATAAATTTTTATATACGAGTGTCGCGTAACCAATACAATATACCGATAAACGCCCAGATTGAATTTCAGGACTTACCCACCCCGTCAACGAGCGCTCGTCGAGAATGTTGGGTAAGCATTAATTAATTTATACAAACAATAATGGGCAACTGAAAAATTGTTTAAGGACAGAATGTGGCATATTTTGTGAAAAAAAGGAAATCAATCTCTTATATCTACATTTATAGTATCAGACTTCTGTTGCCTTGTGTTTCTTTTAGTTCTTTACATCTATGTTTAATTTTTAACAGGAGAAGATAAAGGTTATTATTACTTTGTAAACCATTAAGATAATATACTCTATTTGAAATGGAGAAAAAATTGCGTATTTTGTAAAATGATGCATTAAAAATAACGTCACCGATCTTCTCATTTTTGTTCTTCTGACCGGGTGCAGGAACCGGCATGGAGGAAGGCTCTTTCAAGAATAAAATGAGCTAGCCATCGGGCGCGCTCCCGCTGGTTTTTAGATTCAGAGTCTCTTGCGGGTTGGGTGGCCTCCATTTTAAGTGCCCTTTTTATAGCATAGGGTTATGTGATCCGATCACATAACTCTATGACATAAATTGGTCACCCTGTATATTTCTTTTTGATGAGAAGGCTCATGCAAAGTAAGTTTGTCTGAGTTTTCCACTCAGAAGGGAAATATATGGTCACCGCAACATTTTGGATCTTGGCCCGCTTAGGCGGGTCCGAGGGGGCACCACAATCATCCGGTTGCCCCACTCTTATTTGTGGGCCATGAGAATTGTCGGGTAACGACCAAGTTCTCCAAAGTCCGCCTGCTTTGTTGTTGTTTCGACTTGTTCTTTGAACAAGCAATTCCGTCCTTAGGTAGTTACCTACATTTTTTTCGACTTCGGTCGACCTGTTTCTGAGACCCAAGAACTCGTGAATGCGAAATTCTTTTGTTGTGGGTCCTTGTGCTCGGGGAATGAACTCGTCCCACGACACCGCAACGCTAGCCTGCCAGCGCATTCACGCGTCCCCAGACAAAGTCATTCTCGGCGGATCTTACATCCTCCTTCGCCGAGGCAGCAGACCATCGCTGCAGTCCTGTACGGACATTTTTAATGCCCACCTTCATCCACTACACAATGCATTGCGCTTGGTAAATGTACGTTGAATTTTATTGAACACGAACGTAGCTCAATTAAATCAAATATGGAATTTAAGTCTTAAAAATTCTATGAGCAGCATTTTCATTTCAAATTTATTCTTTCTTTTTCTGAAATATTAGGACGCGTGTAAAGAGCTTAGTAGCCTACATGAAGGGAGAAGATTTCATCAATGCTAATAACACAGAATAGACTGAACTACAAGATAAACTATAATACATGAAATCATTTAAATTCATATCTCATTATAACTTAGCCATATGAATATTTCACAAGTTAACTTCCACCTGAATGAAATCACACAATTACAGCCTTAATTTCCTTATGTGCATTCATTAGCATACACGTCAACTCTCGTAGGGCTTAATCAAAATTTCAATTTGGGATTCAATTTTAATTAGTGCGCAAACTAGATATTAACATAACATTTTGGATGGGTATGCAAAATTAGGCAGCTCCAAGATAACGTTCAAGATATTTGCAAGGATAAACTACATAGACTCCGATTTATAACCTTGTACATTTCCCTAACTTGTTTACTGCTTTAGTATCTTAAATTTCCCGAGCATTAATTTGAGGAAAACAACAGAATAGCTATTGCTGTACATATGCTAAAGAATATGGTTTTTAGAATTCTCTTTGGTATCATAAATATCTGCTATACATTCCCTAGTGAATACCGACTAGGATTGTTGCCCTACAATCCATATTGGATAGATAATTTTAACAATTCGAACACGGTTTTTCAATATTTCCGAAAAAGTTTCGGTATCCAAATGAATTTTAAATTAAGGAAAGTTTGAACTTTATCTGCAAACTTTATGCGGATTTGAATAAAAAAGCATCTCATCCTGTTGGTGCTCAATTTTTACATTTTCCAACTGAAAACGTAAACAGCTATCACAATTTGAAGAGGAGAGTATTGAAATATAAGCTCACAAACGATTCAAATATGGATCTTTGGGGTTTTATCCATAGCTAAGAATATTAAAATTGTAGAGTTGTATTTTCTAAACTTAAGAAAAACATCTTTTATGTTCCATCACAGTATTTGTTAGAGTGCATCCCCAAGTAAAGGGTTTTCCAATAACAGGTGTTATTTTGGATAGCCCGCTATTTCGGGAGATGTCACTTTTGAAGCTGTCATTTTTTGACGTTTGACAAGTAAAAACTACACCATTAATAACAATGGAACAATACACGTTTTAACAATGCATTGAAATTATTAAAATTTACTATAAAAATGGTAAAAATTTGGCAGAGACAGTTCGTAAAACTTGAACATTTTTGGGTCGTCGTGAAGCACTTTGTCGGACTGCAATACAGAAATTGGTGGAAAAATTGGAGCTTTTGGGACAATTTAATGATCTCAAGAATAAAACTCGTGCATGTGACTCAAGAACAGGCGAGAATATTGCTGCTGTAGCCAAAACTGTTGAAAAAAACAAGTTTCGTCCATTCCTTGTCGTTCTTTGGAATAAGCCATTCCACAAATGTCATTTTACCGTATTTCGCATAAAAATTTGGGTCTTAAGGCTTATAAAGCTCAGTTAACACAAGAACTCAAGC
This sequence comes from Odontomyia ornata, assembly GCA_963969285.1. NCBI lineage: Eukaryota > Metazoa > Arthropoda > Insecta > Diptera > Stratiomyidae > Odontomyia > Odontomyia ornata. Next base: position 413,021,192 of record OZ017738.1, on the reverse strand, counting down.
CGGTCAATCATCAAAAATGCCGTGTCTTTGCTGATTGGATCCTTGAAATGCATGAAAATGATCCAGAATTCCATCGAAAAATCATCTTCAGTGATGAGGCCCATTTCCACTTCAGTGGCTTCGTCAGCAAGCAAATTTATTTATTTATTTATTTATTTATGTTACCATTAACAGAGTTACCTCTAATACAAATGGTGAAGTATATACTAAGAAACACACAAAATTAGTAAACTAATCAGTTTTTGTTTAAGCAAATAAAGAGAACGAGGAAAAGGACCAATTTGTAGACGATCATGATTGCGAGGTAGCCTTAGCAGTTGAGGATGGAAGTATGGGTTAATCCGAGCAAAAGGTACAAGAAAGATACTAGCATTTCTATCCGAGCGCAAATTCGAGAATCAAGATTTGTATCCGTAAGGCGGTTACATATTTTAAAGAGAAGACATTCATCAAGTATCAATCTACGAATTTCAAGAGAAGGAATCTGAAGGAAGGACAGGCGATTTTCGTAGGCCGCATAAGGGATTTTGAATTTGAAAAATAGAAAACGGGTGAACTTCCTCTGGACAGATTCAAGGAGAACAATCAGATAATCATTGTGAGGTGACCGAATTTGAGAACAGTATACAAGAAGAGAACGTACGATACAGATAAATAGTTTGATAGCAGACTTAGGGTTAGAAAAAATAGAAGTATGCCTAAGAACAAAACCCGGAACACGGGAAGCTCTAGTGACTAAGTTTATAATGTGAAGGTTAAATTTGTGCTTTGGGTCGAAGATAACCCCTAAGTCTTTCACCTGATCCACTACTGTTAGAGGAGTTTGATTCAGTAAATAGGAATGGGATATTGATGAACTTTTCATTGAAAACGACATTTTGTGGCATTTTGGTACATTTAAATTCAAAAGGTTAGCCTTACACCAGGAATACAGAGATAACAGATCGTTTTGAAGAAAATGACAGTCAGCAGGCGAGTTGATTACTCTGTAGATCTTCAAATCATCCGCAAATAAGAGACAGGAAGAGTTAAACACTGATGGGAGATCATTGATAAACATGGTGAAAAGGAACGGACCAAAGATGGAACCTTGCGGAACTCTAGAGCAGGGATGAAATGACTTAGAAACCGAGTCATCAATGACAACTTCGCATGTTCTAGAAGCTAGGTATGAAGTTAACCATGACAAAACGGAGCCACTCACACCATAATGCTGCGATTTGCAAATAAGAATTTCATGGTTGACAGTGTCAAATGCCTTAGAGAAATCAGTGTAGAAAGTACCCACTTGAAGACTGTCATTTAAGGCTACCGCCACAGTGTCAGGAAGTTCCAAAAGATTGGTTGCTGCTCAGGAGCTATTTGGGAACAAAGAGAAGAGTAGAGCTCTAGGTGGACAATTCGTTCTAAAATTTTAGAAAAAGATGAAAGTTTTGAGATAGGGCGGTTATTCTCCACCATGGTCGGGTCACCACTTTTGTGTATTGGAGTAACATTAGCAATCTTCCAGCAATCTGGCATGTGACCTGTTTTCAAACTTAGATTGAAAAACAATGAAAGTGGAAAGCTAATGGTAGATGCTAATGCTTTAATAAAGAAATTAGGAATACCATCCGGCCCTAGTCCAACGTTAGGATCAATAGAGTTGATAATAAGTTCAACTTGAAGAGGATTCGTGACTATCGAGGTGATAATAGGCAAAGGCAATACGGACAAAGAGTAAGGTATAGAAGTCTTGTTATATGAAGAAAATGTAGAGGAGAAAAAGGTGGAGAATAAGTGAGAAATTTCAGAAGTGGAAGAAGCAGTCTTGCTATTCCACTGAAAAAAATTTGGAAATGCACTTGAAGATCTTTGAGCTTCAACAAAAGACCAAAAGAGCTTAGTTTGGTTGGAATGAAGAAACTTTTCGATATTGTCATAATATGCTCTTTTGGCTCTCGGAACCTCCATATTGGCAATTGACCGATACCTAACAAACTCCGATAATCAATTGTTCCATGAGATTTCCACAATTTATGAGCTTTATCTTTATTTTTGATGGCTTCCTTTACATGCCTCGTAAACCAGGGAGGATTAGCGCCTGCTGAGGAGGCATAAAGTGGAGTGAAGTTATGGATGCTAATAAATATAAAGGAATAGAATTTCGATATTGCTTTTTTACAATCCAAGTCAGCAAAGAAGCTTTGCCAGTCAATGGTAGAAATATGCGTGGAAATTGAATGGAAATCGGATTTGTAAGAATTTAACCTAGGCCGCGTACGAGTTTTGCATCGTGCTAGATATTTCAAAGAAAGGACCATAGAGAGGGGAGGGTGTAATGAGTCAGTGTCTACATACGGAACCGCCGACCGAGATACTGAAAGATGTTGATCAGCAACGTTGGAAAGCACTAGATCCAGCAGTTTGTCGTTAACATTATGTACAGAATTAAATTGAGAGAGGGAGCAGTGATTTAAAAAAGAGGAAAGAACGATGGATAGATTATTCGTAGAAGACGGAACTGATGCAGGAAAAGATGACCAAGAAACCGAGGGCGAGTTGAAATCTCCACAAATTAATAAAGGGGAGTCTGGGAAGAAGGAGTCAATGTAAGATGAAAGCTCATCAAAGAACGTTTCATATGTAGGAATTGAAGAGTTACAAGGAACGTGTAATGTACGCATACATAATTATCATTATCAATATTGAATAACATAAATACTCATACGTTATTCAATATCAATAATTCATCTTAAGATAAGACGACTAATTAGCGTACGAGCATGAATATAAATTATTTCGCTTTAAAGGAAGATAATACCCATGCATAAGAATGGAAAAAAGAAAAGAAGACGCTTGTGGACACGTGCATTTACGATATGGTTGATGAATGAAGTGTTGATGTAGGTCAGCACACTTGAATAGCGAGTATAAACTTTACGAGCCATAAGTAAATTCACGTAATGACAAGGGTCAAATGCACTCGCAATAACCATGACTAATTTATTGGTTGGTTATGGAAAATGATATTGCTATGGTCATACTTTTAAGAATTAGTTAGGTGAGAAATAAGATAGGCTAAATATATTGAATGAGTAATGATTTCTTTTTAGAGTTAATTAGGTGAGAAGAAAAGTAGGTTAAGATTTTAGAATTGTATAAAAGGAGAAGGTTTGAAAAATAGAGAATCAATTCCGAACCAGAACTCTTGGAGTTTAAATCCATCGCTGTGTCTTGCAGCTTGAATCGGTTTTTTGGAGTTGCTGTGTATTGCAGCATAAGAAGCGCTGTGTTTTGAGGCGATTATAAAGAAGTCCTAGTCGCGGTGTTTCGCTGCGTGTAAAGACATAGTTGCGGTGACTTTTTAGAAAGCATGGCGTTAGTGAGCTCCGGTTCTCGCCAACAATCTCTGCGGATTAGCCGCTTGGTTAGGTAAGAAAATTTACTCTCTTTCTCAAAAAGTTTTCTCTACCATCCCACCCAAAGCAGGGAAGTTCAAACCACCGGATCCACGGTAGGTCCAACTTCATTATATGGCGATCCTGCGAACTTCGAAAGCGACGATATACTAGAGCTGGATTTGAACTGGGAAGAGTTCGACAAGATCTTCAAAAGGTGTGCAACGAGCGAAACAAGAGTATGTTCCAAAACTAGGAAAGGAAAGACAACAATCAACACCACCCTACATCCCCACGAAGATTGGTACACCAGACCTGAGAGGACCCAAGCCGCGAAGTATTGAGCCGTACTTTACAAAACCAAGACCAAAGGAACGAGATATTTTGGAGACGATTCCGAAGATACGACGTCAAATAGGAGGATGAAAGACGAGGTTAAAGAGAGAGCAAGCAGAGCTACACACGAACTTGAAGCTGGCGAAAGGTGAAAACAGGAAGATCCTTCAGCAGCAGTTACTGGAATGGAAGCCTAAGAAATCGTATTGGCAGCAATGGGAAATAGCTGTTCAGTCGAGAATACGTTCATCGAACAATACCAGCAGTCATTAGCTACAACGGCAATTTTTATAATAGTAATTATAATTTTTTATTTGTACCACCGACATAATAAGAGTTATGTTGTAAAAAGGCTGAATAGGAGCATAAATGTATGAAAATAATTTTTATATATCTTTCTCTTCACGACAAGGGTTAAGAATTTTCGATTTGAGTCCTAAGTTTCTGGTCGAATGGTTATTTGATTATTTTTGTGATATGTGTTGATTTATGGAGTTTATGGAGCTAATAGTGATTGAGGATGAGAGGGTTTTGGGGAATTTTAAAAAATGCTCAAAAAGTTTATATACATTTGAGACCCTAAAGACAATTTAGAGACAGCCATGAAAATCATCCCTGTCTTTGACGGCAAATACAAAGAATTAGGCCCTTTTCTCAAGATTTTGGAAATTCTTCAATCCACACTATCTGCAACTGCCAGGGTTAGTCTGCTAGACTTTGTTACTAATGTTAAGCTAAGTGCCACAGTTAGGCTATCTCTGTCGGGTTCCTCCGTTACAACTTTTGATTCTTTAAAGTCAGAATTAACATCCAGGTTTAGGAACACTAAAACAGTTCCACAAATTCACACAACGCTGAGTAATTCATTTCGAAGAAAATCTACGGTCAGTTCTTTCAAGGATAAAATATTGAATTTAGTGGATGAACTAAACCAATTGCAAATTCAAGAGCTGGGTGATCTAGCTTCTGCAGGGGAAAAGAAAGTGATCGCTCAAATGAACGAAACATATGCGCTAACTGTTTTTAAAAACGGTTTGAACGATCAGCTGAGAAATACAGTATTTACAGCTAGACCCAAAAGTTTCACTGAAGCAGTATCTCTTGCTCAAGAAATAGAGAATGATGAAAACCAGTCCACAAATAATATAATGCATTTCAGTGGTAGTTCTGATAGGAAAGATCGAAGGCGTAATAATCGCAATCGGAATAGTAGTAATAATAACGGTAACGATAGAAATGGAAACAGAGACTCCGATAGGAATGATAGTTATAACAGCGACCGAAATGATGGCCGGAATAACGACAGGAATAATCGATATAACAATAACAATTATGACCGCTCTGATAACAACGGGAACTATAGACGTAATAATAGAAGAAATAGGAATCGTAACAATAATAATAATGGTGGGAACTACAACGGTGGAAGAAGGAATTTACACGTTATAACCGACCAGGAAAACGTGCAGACCTCCGGAGAGGACGTAGAGAACCTCCCGGAATAAACACTACAATAGATGAACAAAGAATCTACCGCATAACTGAAAATTGCACAAATTATGTTAAAATTTACAATTTCAATGCGGACAGATATTTATTGTTTTTAATTGACACAGGGGCTGATGTGTCAATATGTTAAAATGATACCTGCGCTAACCTACGTTATGAGATAGAAAGTAATAATAAAATTAGACTTACGGGTATAACTAAGGAAGTAACCACATCCCTAGGGACATGTGATTTAGAACTTTTACTCGGGAAGCGCAAGGCTATAGAATCCTTTCACATTGTGAACAACGATTTTCCGATAAGTGCAGATGGCATTATCGGTCGTGACTTAATGGTCAACTATTGTTGTAAGATTGATTATGAAACATTTACAATAACCTTTAGCGTTGACGATGAAGATGTTGTGTTACCTATAGACACACAAAGACATGGTTACCCCCAGGTTAGCGTATCTGCAAGAACAGAGACGGTAGTTCCAATTAATATAGAAATTGAGGAAGATAGTATAGTACTGAACACTGAGGTCGAGAATGGTGTATTTACAGGAAATACAATAATACCTGTAAAAGGTGTACGACATGTTAAGATTCTAAATACTACAGATAAAGATATTGTCTTAAATCATTTCAATGTAGAAGTTGAACCGTTGCGAAACTACGACATTTTCAAAATGGAAAAACTAAAGTACAGTGTAAAACGATTTAGAAGACTGCTCGAGGTCATAGATAAGGATAATTTAGATAAACCCGCAATGCACACCTTGCTTGGGATAATAAAAGAGTTTCAAGATGTATTCCATTTGGATGGTGAAAGGCTAGCTACAAACAACTTTTATAAGCAAAAATTGCAGACTTTAGACAGTAATCCAGTCTACATCAAGAATTACAGATTGCCTCATGCCCAGAACGAGGAAATACTTCAGCAGGTTAGAGATCTGGAGATCAGTGACATAATTGAACCATCCAACAGTCCATACAATTCACCACTGTTAGTTGTGCCAAAGAAAAGCACGGACGGGAAAGCAAAATGGCGACTGGTTGTAGATTTTTGCAGGCTCAATGATAAGATAGTCAATGACAAGTTTCCGTTAACGAGACTTGAAGACGTCTTGCACAAACTAGGTAGAGCAAAGTATTTTTCTACGCTGGATATGACTAGCTCTTTTCATCAAATTGAACTTGAAAAGGAGTCAAGGCCATTGACGGCGTTCTCTACTGGTGATGGGCACTATCAGTTTAAAAGACTACCATTTGGACTTAAAATTTCGTCCAACAGTTTTCGAAGAATGCTAACCATAGCTCTCAGTGGGCTTAGCCACGAAGCATTTTTGTATGTTGATGATGTTATCGTATTCGGTTGTAGCATAAAACATCACAATGCTAATCTTCGTAAAGTATTACAAAGACTACGCCAGCATAATTTGAAGCTGAACCCTAGCAAATGTCAATTTCTAAGGTCGGAGGTAGTAGACCTGGGTCATTTGATTACCAGTGAATGTATTAGAACTGATCCAGCTAAACATAGTATGATCAAGAACTACCCCGTTCCGAAAAATGCAGATGACGTACGCAGATTCGTAGCATTCTGCAATTATTATAGACGCTTCATACCAAATTTTGCTGAAACGGCAAAGAGCTCAAATTATCTGCTAAAGAAGAATGTGGCTTTTGTCTGGACGGAAGAATGTCAGCAGGCGTACGAAACTTTGAAAAGAAAACTGATAGAACCACCGATACTCCAATATCCAAATTTTGATGAACCATTTATCTTGACGACAGATGCATCTAACTACGCTCTAGGCGCAGTGCTATCTCAAGGTGAAATAGGTCAAGACTTACCTATCTCTTATGCAAGTAAATCATTGGCTAAACATGATGTAAATAAACCCACTATTGAAAAAGAGCTCTTGGCCAAACATTGGAGAATAAATTTCTTCAGGCCATATTTATATGGACGGAAATTTGTGGTCATGACAGATCATAGACCACTGGTGTCTTTATTTACACATAAAAATCCTTCCTCAAAACTGACTAGAATACGTGTCGACTTATCCGATTACGACTTCACCATTGTGTACAAGAAAGGTAGCATGAACACAAATGCGGACGCTTTATCAAGAGTTGAGCTAGACTCTAATACTTTGAAAGCGATAATACCTCCTGAGAGTGACGAAAATGCAAAAAAGAAATATTAGCTATCACGAGGGGTATGGCGAATAATGCTGAAAAGCAGAAACAGATTGTGAACAACGAGAGCACCCACAAACAAGTAGAACCTGATCAACTCTACTGTTGGGATTGCACGAGTTTGTCAGTCATCACCGGTGTAATGAAACTTAAGTTTATTCTGCGCAGAGTAAAAGGAGATAAAGTTAATATTGTGCGTACAAAAGATACTGTAGAAATACATTGTAGCGATAGACCTGATGTGAAATCCGTTTCCGTCAATGAGAAGCTAACAATGAATAATATGGTTAACCAGATAAATAAGATCAGTAGTGATAATCTAAACTCGAAACTCGTTTTGATTTTGGAGAGCTATTGAGGTTCGCGAATAAAGAGAATATCAATGAACTCTCATTACCAAATGACGATGCTATACTTAAGTCCATTGACAAAAGAGCATTTAAGAAAATTTTCACTATGTTGCAACAAAATGAGCGAACGCAAACGAAGCTAAAAATAATGATATACAAGCCACCCACCAGAATAATAGATAAACTTCAACAAAAGAGGCTTATAGAGGAGTATCACGACTCTCCGCATGGAGGACACCTAGGAATTCGGAAAACTTTGCTGAAACTTAAACAACGATACTGCTGGAAAGCGATGGCCAGTATGGTTAAGTCATATATTAACAAATGTGTAACTTGTCTGACTAACAAACAGGTAAGACACACAAAAGAAAAAATGGTGAAAACGGACACACCATCGGCTAGTTTTGAAACAAAACAAATAGATACTGTAGGACCATTGAGAATTTCAAATAATTATAGGTATATCTTGACATTACAATGTGAGCTTACTAAATTTGTAGTTTCCTTCCCGATAGAAAATAAGGAATCAAAAACTATAGCTCTAGGATTAGTTGATAATTTCATATTGAAATTTGGACATTTTAAAGTACTTAAGACCGATTTAGGAACAGAATTTACCAATAGGCTTATGAGTGACATGTGAATTGTAAAAAATCAAGCAGATATTCTCAACACCTTATCATCACCAGACTTTTTAGAAAGCATGGCGTTAGTGAGCTCCGGTTTTCACCAACAATCTTTGCGGATTAGCCGCTTGGTTAGGTAAGAAAATTTACTCTCTTTCTCAAAAAGTTTTCTCTACCATCTTACCCAAAGCAGGGAAGTTCAAACCACCGTAACCACGGTAGGTCCAACTTCATTATAAACGCAAGTAGAGGTAACAAGAAGAAACTTATTGTGCGAGGTTTGGACTTTTACAAGAATACATTCTATAGGAGAAGATGGAGAGAAATTCGAACAGGCTGAAGCTGACAAAGTCTTCTTAGTAGCTATCAAGACACCCCCTTCATCCATTTTAGATGAAGCTGTGATATCTCGATCCCGTCTAAAGATATTGTGTTCAGTCGAAAGTTCATTATTAAGGATACTTCCATTCAACCACGTCTCTGTAACACAGATGATATCATCCGACGCGGTAAAGCAAGACGTTTTAAAAATATTTAATTTGATCCTTAGTCCCCTAGCATTTTGATAATAAATTTTAATCTTAATAAAGCTATTATGTACTATTTTCTTGCGTGAACCGAAAGATTGCGGAAAAAATTTGTCTTTTTAACAGGTACGAATCGTTTCGCATGTGTACCAGGACGCCAGAACTCGGGACGGCATACAGAATCAATGCTTGGTAGAGCTGTAAGTTTAAAGGAGGATACTACTCGATCCGGCAGATTTTCCTTTGTAATCTTAGTACAACTTATGATTCCATTTAGATTTCCAAGTTTCGCTTTAATAAAGTTGAGAATATCGTCTACCGAAGTTTCATATGCTAGTCTCGAGATGAAAATTTGATTCGGTGGAGCAACAACACGATATAGTTGATTATTATTGACGATATAGTTGAGGATACGTTGAACGACCAGGGTCACTGTTATCGATAATTGGAATTACAATTGGATCACTTCCAGGACCATCAAAAGCAGGTTTACCAATAGGAAGAATATAGTCAGCATGGCTATTGCTTGTCGCATCAGGGGCTCGGAAAACTCAAGAGTCATTGTTGAAAAGCTTCTCTATCCTCAACGTGTGACTGTTTGGTGCTGTTTTAGTCTGGCGGAGTCATTGGACCTTACTTTTTCGAAAATGAGGCTGGAGCAACAGTTACCGTGAATGGATTGCGCTATCGAGAGATGATCAATGATTTTTTATGGCCGGAACTAGAAGGTTTAGTTCTTGATAACGTTTACTTTCAACAAGACAGCGCTACATGCCACACAAGCAACGAAACCATTGATCGTTTACGTGAAAAGTTTCCGGACCTCGTTATCTCTCGAAGAGGTGATCCCAATTGACCACCGAGATCTTGTGATTCAACACCTCACGACTTTTTCCTTTGAGGCCACGTGAAAGAAGAGGTCTGCATCAACAGCCCAGCGTCGATTCAAGACCTCAAAGATAGAATTCGTAAGGCTATCGAGGACATAAGGGAGCCACTTTGCGATTTGGTTATGGCAAATTTCTTGAAAAGGATATGGTCCTGTAAGCGTGGTTGTGGTGGTCATTTGCCTGATGTTGTTTTGCACTGTTAACGGCATACCTTTTTCTTTATAATGAAATAAACATTTAAATATTTGTGTTAAAAAATGGCACTTTTCCTTTAATATCAAAATCACACCTCTTATTGGAAAATTCTATAGTTCAAGTTTGATTTTTCAAATTAATCAATTATCGATTTTAGACTATTTATTGCTATTTTACGTATTCAGCTGATTGATTATAATTTGCAAAAGCTAAAATAACTTTGCAAAGGCATCTTTATAATTTGGCCTGACTGAAAGAAATCGAACGGCAAAAATTTCATATAAACTGCCCTCATTCCCATTTCCGAAATTCCATAAAATATCCCCTAATTTCCAACCCCCAACAACTTCAATATTTATTACATGATACGTACATCCATAAACCTAATTTCCGCATAGTCCTGAACACGCCCGAAAGAACATTCCAGATTAAAAATACTCAATAAGACAAAATCTAGTTAGTGAGCTAAATTGAGTGGTTCATTGTCGAAAATACGAGGGAAATGTACAACGATGTGGAAGCATTTCTTAATAAAAATCCTCATAAATTTCAACCACTCATTCATTCATTTACTTTTGCTGTTCATCCCATCCTCGAAATTTGTCTCTTCTTCCGTTCCGTTTCTCAGCTGTACACGCGATGAGTGTTTCCTTACATTTCCGTTCAAGGATCGTCTATTGTGTCCTTCGTTTGTTCGTTCGCTTGCTGCGTGGCAACACTTGACAAATTTGTTTATGAGAAAATAAATTGCCAGAGGGTTTTTGCGGTCGCTAGTATTATTTTCTTAGCTACGTTAATTCTGTTTAATTGCCTGATAATATATTTTCAGATAAAGTAGGCGTAGAAATGTTAACGGTTCAGTAGGAATGCCAAGAATTCTGCTAATAAAATTCTGAATTAAGTCAGTTTGCCGAGTGTTGATGAAAAAATTGATGATTTTATCTCTGGGGTTTTTAGGAAATTTGGCCGAGCGTGAAAAAAACTATTGATGAAAGTGCCTGAGGTAATTTCAGTGTTATTAAGGAGCTAATGCTTAAACTTATAAATTACTCACAGAATGATCAAGTTTGACCAGTCTGATGTTACTTTGTAAAATAGTTTGATTTTCCAAAGAAGCATACTGCAGCTGCGACACTATAGACCTCTAAGAGCCCCACAAACGATGATCATGAGAAAATGCTATTCATTTTTAGTGATTACTCTAAGGCCACTTAGAACTATGATCATCTATGGCACGACAGTCCTGGCCGTGTCTTAGCCTCGAGGACTAATCTCCTCCAATCACCATGGTTCCGCTAGCTTGTCCACCAGTTGTTTACTCCCAGCTTCTATCATGTCTTCCCATCGTGTTCTCGGTCTTCCCGTTGGATCTTGTGCTCTACCCTTTAATGTTCTTTTGGATAGCCGATTTTCTTCCACTCTTTCTACATGGCCCACCCATTGAAATTTAGGCATCTTTACGCAAGAGGAAACAGGTGCATCATCAAATAGTTCAAACAACTTATCTCCACTCTGTTCCTTGTTTCATTGAGCCGTAGATTTTTTGGAGTTATTTGCGTTCAAACTCGTCCACTGCCTTTTCGAATTCGGTCGTTAGAGTCCATGTTTCGCTTCCATATAGCAGCACAGGTTTGACTACCTTTTTTGTAAAAATGGAGCTAATTTTGCTTGTGTATAACTCTGGACCCTAGAATGGGAATTATTTGTCGCGTTTATGTGGCATCCAATTTTGTCTTTTTCAGCGTCTTTTCTATTCAAGTTGGCTCTAAGGTACACCGAGTGGCCGACAGGAATACTCTTGGGATTAACATTTTTTGGGGAGTTCTGCCCCCATATATGCGAGGCCATTCCCGCAGGGGGAATGCCGGTCGACAAGAGTACTCTTGGAGGCTGGCATATTCTTAGGGGAGCGCCACCTCCACGGTCCTGAGGATATGGGGGGCGCCGTGGGATGCCCTCTTGGAATGAAAGATGACGAAAATTCAAAACAGAATTCAATCTGCATGCGACTCGCCGAAATTCAACAAAACAGTAAAGATTGGGCTTCATGAACTAGAGGAGCTCCTAGACCCTATAGGGCATTATCGGATTAACTGGTTGATGGCCGACGAGGACCAAAAGGCGGAAAAAGAGCAGACGGCTAAAGGAGCACTGGGGGCTGAATCTAAAGGGCACGTACAGATAGCTCCACCATCAAACATCAATAAAAGAATGGCATCTAGCTCAATCGAAGGAAATTGGGATAAAAGAAGGAGGGAAGAATAACTTGATGGGCGCAGAACACCAAATCAGGGGTTCCAGATAGTGGCGACAAAAGGAGCGAAGGAAGCCGCAAAGAAACTCCTTCAAAAAGTGCCAGAAAACAAAGTTCGCACGATCCCTCTACAAGAAAGAAAATCTGATGCGAAACAGGAGAGAAAGAAGCCCCGCCTAAGATCCCGGCATTAGGCACTGCTCATGAAGCCTCAAGATGGTCTATACTACGCGGAGGTGCTGCGGGACATCAGGAAAACGTAAGGCCCGAGGACACTAACACTACCATTAAAGTAGTACGACCAACGCGGTCGGGCCACATACTGGTCGAATTCGGAACAGAGGCAGGCAATAATAAAGCATTCTGCGACGTACTAAAGAAAGTCCTCGGCAAAAGCGCAACTATAGTCTCGCTCAAGCCAATAGCAACGACTAAAACAAGAGACATTGATTGCGTCACGGACATAGCCTAGGTAGAAGAGGCCATCAAAAGGGAATCCCCTAGCGTGGGAAGGATCAACGCGAGACTGACACCAGAAAACAACAGGGGATAATGCATGGCCATAGTTGACTTGACCGAAAAGGAGGCCAAACAATTCCTGAAAGTAAGAATAGGGTGGGTTGTCTGTAGGATACGGCGAAGAGCAACGCCTTTCAATGTTTCAAATGCCTTGGCTATGGTCACACCACAGAAGTATGCACAGAACCCGATAGGTGTTTCCTATGTTACAAATGCGGTGAAGTGGGACATAAAAGAAAAGAGTGTACGAAGGAGGCACACTGTATTCTCTGCAAGGATGCTGATCCAACACCTGATGTTGGACACCTCTTGGGATCAGGAAAATGCCAGATTTTTCAGGAAGCCTTGGGCAAGGCGAAAACAGAACTTCGATGACCCGGATCCTGCAACTAAACCTACACCGCAGTTCAACCGTCCAAAATCTGCTTGCGCAGTTTACGAGGGACATGGAAGCCAATTTTAAGCTGCTGAGTGAGAAACACCATGAGAAAAGTGCGGCATCATGGTATCCTGATGAAATTGATACTGCCACTACCTGGGTTCGAAATAGTGATTTCCAGGCGGAGAGCTGTGGACGGAGGGATGCTTTTGTGTGGGTTCGGTGCTCAAGTACCACCTTCGTTAGTGTCTACCTAACGCCCAACGAATCGATATCATCTTTCCAAGCCAAGCTTAATTCCTTGGAGGATGCTGTCCCAAACGCTGATGGCCACGTGCTCGTTGGGGGGGACTTCAACGCTTAAGCAATCGAATATGGTATGCCTCAAACAGATCCGCGGGAAAACGAATCCTAGAAATGGTGCCCAGGACGGCGCTCGCCATATTAAACACCGTAAATATGCTGACTTTTCCCTGTGTTGGCGACGGGGGAACCATATCGGACGTGACATTCACCTCGCAGCCCTTAGCAAGGAAGATACTCAACTGGCGAGTAATAGAGGACTACTCAGCCAGTGATCATCAGTACATTCTGCTTGAGATCAGCGATGTTGTCTCCCGACGTCCGTGCTCTCGACTTTATTCAATTGGATGGAACATCGGAAAGATGGGCATCGAGAGGTTCCTTGAGGTGCTCACAGCAGGTACCCCACTGCAGGGGGATTCGCAGGGGACAGAAGAACTGGCAGCTCAAGACGTGACGAACTCACCTATGAGCATCGTCACGAATGCTTGCAGAGCTTCTATGCCCCAACAAAAACCCCGGCACGGCAAGCCCCCAATGTACTGATGGTCGACGTAAATCACCGAAAAGCGAAGGGAGTGTCACAAGCTTCAACGTGAGGCTCAACGGGCGCGGAAATATGACGAGGCATGAAACCAGGTGGCAGCATATAAGTCGGCCAGGAAATGCCTTCGCAAATGGATAAACAATAGCAATGCTCGCTGCTGGCAAGATCTAGTGAACAATGTGAACAAGTATCCATTGGGCCTTGGCTACAAGCTAGTTATGCGGAAGCTTGTTGCCCTACGGAAACCTTGTATACTTCCCGACCCATCTCGTCCATGTTCACGCTGTCAGTAGTGAAACAGCAGTCGAGTGTCCATTCTACACACAGCCGGAACTGGAAGAGGAAAGCGAGGAAGGCTCCAGGTCCAGATGGTGCTCCAGCTGAGGTGTTGCAACTTGTCCATCACCATTGTCCTAACTTGCTGCTCAGCACATTCAACGTTTGCCTACGGTACGGGGTTTCCCCGTTAGAGGGAAGGTAGCGAAGTTCGTGAGGATCAGCAATTAGAAGTGAAATCGAGGATTGACGTCTGCATACCGCCCGTTATGCATACTATACACTGCTGGGAAAATGCTAGAGAAACTCATCAATGGAAGACTCGCCGACGCTATTCGTACTGCTGGTGATCTTTCTTCTCGGCAGTATGGCTTTAAGGCAGGACTCTCCTCCATTGATGCGGTTACAAAGGTGGTAAGCGTGGTACAAAAACCTGAGGCACATAGTCACACCAAGTGACGAATTGTCCTGTTAGTGACACTTGACGTCAGGGATGCCATCAACTCCACTTGATCGGTGGATATTCTGGATATGCTGGAAAACCCTTTTCAAGTTCCAGAATACCTAATGCAGGACCAAATCCTGCTATACAACAAGACACAGGGCCAACGAAGGATGGAAGTTACATCGAGTGTTGCCAAGGGATCTATATTTGGTCCAGACCTGTGGAATGTGTCTTATGACGGGCTACTGAGACTGGAGATGCCAGATGAGTTGCACTTGATCAGCTATGCAGATAATGTTACAGCTCTGGTCCCTGAACGTCCCGTTCAACAAGTGCAACTTAGACTAGGTATGCTAATGTGCCGAGTGAGGCGAGGTGGAGAAAACCGAAATGGTCATCTTGACAAAAAAAGAATCCCTAGAGTGAGGATGATCAGCACTGGAGACATACTTATCAAATCGAAGCCAGTGGTGAAGTACCTGGAGCTATTGATTGACTCGAAGACGAGTTTCTCTAAGCAAATCAGGGCAATGGCTGAGAAGGCTGCTTCGAATTATGGCCAACGTAGGGGGACCCGGCCCATCAAGTAGACACCTCCTGATGAGTTTTGTAGGGTCAGTGCTACTGTACGAAGCAAAAATATGGAGCCATGCTCTACGTAACGAGGTATACCAAAAATGCTTGGCATAGGTACAAAGAAGAGGAGCACTAAGGATTGCATCTTCGTATCCAACAATCTCTGTCAACTTTCAATCGGATTAGCCAAGCCTAGTGTGATTTGAGATACACAAGCTGTTCAATTAGAAACCTGTTTTCCTTTGTTGTAAAGCACGATGGTGACAGAACAAAACATTGACGATCTAGATGTTAATTCATTGGGAACTGAAGAGCTGAAGAAAAGATTAGAGGAAATTAAACTAGATCGAATTGGTTGTAGGAGCATATTATATTAATATTTAATAAATTGATAATATCACAGTGATTTCGATAGAATTAGCAATATGATACTATATCGTATTTGAGCAAACACTAGGTTATTATCACTGTGATAGAGCCTCATGAGTATTCTGGATATACCGGAAAACAAGACGTCTCACTTTTGTTGGGCGTGTACTCCACACGTATTTTATTTTTTTTTCGCTTGCTCATTGGACGACAAGACATGCTTCGATGACAAAGAGCGTATGTGCTTGCTTGCGTGATTTCATTGGCAAAGCAGTAGTATATAGGCCCTGTTTGCTCACTTGCAACCACTTCATTGACGAAACGGTATTTATTCCCTCACAACAAGCTCATATGAATGGAATATTAGAAAGTGTCCATCATCTTCTCAGGTGGCACTGATCCCAAACTTTTCTGGAGTCTAGTGTAGTGGCGGAATTGATTGCAAACCTTCTCTAGTTTCCGAACTCCATTTTTGGTTCATCGCAATTCAACTGTTTGCTAGTACTGAAGTTGTAATAATCAATCTATCTAGCTATGAAGATTACGGCTCGTTGTTCGTGCCACTGTTTGTGGCATTTTTTATCAGCGAATTGTCTTTCCACTGCATCTAAATATGTCAAACTGTTTATTGGACTCGGGACTACCTACCCAATTCAGGTGGGCCATGCAAGTATCGAAGCAAACCTTTATGGAAGCAGTTGCTTAAAGCCAAACCAGCTCGAGTCTGGAGTACACCTTAGCAGAACATATGCCACCAACTCAAAGGTGCAAACTTCAAACATAACTGGGGGTTGCCAAGGATTTAACGGCACAGGGAGATTTGATAATAGTTGAGAGCCGGTTGCACGTATATCATCTCGATTATACAGTGCTATACATCCAATATATTGCATCCACCAACCTAAAAAATTGTTGAAAGACATCCTAGCAAACTCAAAGTTCACTAAAACTGCTAGCTATATCTAGAGTCTATCATTAGTGTATGGTATGAATCTTCACTATGAACAGGGAAAATTTGGGACTGCTCGAACGTTTCGTCCCAAAAAGGATTTTCAGGCATCAAGATTAAAAATATGTACATTACATAGCAAGGGTGTAAGCATCCACCTACTAAAATTTTAATTTTCTGCTTTACGAAACTTCTATTCTGGCAACTTGTTACACCCACTTTTTACCTCGCGAGAGCCACTATGGCCCTCAGTGAAACTGGAGTGCTCCGGCGAGGCTTATGGACCTGGTTAGCTCGTCCAAAGACGGGCGTGGGGCGCCACTCGCTTTTCCCTCAAAGCCCCAAATAGCCGCCAAGCGAGAATGCGACTAACCGGATTAAACGCGACGTTCTTCGGCCGAAACCCTAGCTACTAACCACCCTATGATCTTCACTATAATACTTCACCTACACCACTGTACACCTCTACTTCTTAATCACACTAATCGTCGCGTGGGCCACAATACCACCCCCGAACACTCTGACTCCCGATATCACGGGTTTCATTTAATTCCACGACACTTCCACTTCGACTTGTCCTTCCAAGCCGCACTCGTCACAACCCGTAATCTGAAAACAAAGATTTCTCTAATCTTGTCCTAAAGACAAAAATTTCTTCCTCCAAGCATTAATTTATCACAAAGAAACTTCGATTATTTAAAATTTTCCAACACTTGTACTCCAAATCGAAACTTCCATACAATTTTAACATATGATACACTATATCATAAAAAAAACTTAATTCTATTATATACCTACAAAGGGGCCCCTTCAACGATCGTATTCGCGGATGTACTCTGTAGCCTTTCCTCCAATGTCGGAGCTTGCTCCTCGCTTTGATACGAATTTTCCCTTCGCTTGGATCTCAATTTGCTGATTCCGCTGTCCTCCACTTGAAGATTGCCGCTGCGCTTCGAATTATTTTCTCCCTGGTTGCTCTTGTTCCGCTGCTTCGTCGCCCACGATAAAAAAGATCAAAGAGGAGGCGCGTCATTCTTCTTTTATAGCCTCCTCCTAACGGCTATGGTTCCGCTCGTCGGTCATCCACCTCTTCAGCGGGGTAATTCCTTTCTGCCGCCACTTGGTCTCCGCTCCCCTCTGGTGGCGAGCACTCCAAATGCGGCTGAATCAGCTGAACATAATTCACTGACAGTTTGGCCTGTCAGTGATGTTTGAATACTTTCCAAGTCGTTTATGTCCATTTGAATCTTTTGATAGAACAGCTTTTCGACACTTTTGGATTTATGATGCGCTAGCAATTCTTTTAAATGTCCATCATATGAGCAACTTAATGGATTTCCAGGCAAATCTTTGTAACTTTGGCATTTGAAAAACTGTATCTTATTTGGATTCGAGTCGATTTTCTTTGCGACAGCTGAAGCCATTTGCTTATAAGTGTGCCTTTGCGAAAGCACCAAGGAAAATCCTGTGTCGTTCGGGCGACTCTTGTCTATGAACGTCACTTCCATTTTGAAGAGAAGACTGGTAAAATATTCATCACATGTCGGTAAGTTCAGTTTTTCATCCAAAATTTTTTCCTCAAAAATCAATATGTAACCTTGGTTTTCAACCCCAGAAATACATAAGCTGTATTCAAGGGAATCATTGGTCTTTGTAAATTTATTGAGACTGTTCGGTTCCAGCTCCTCGTAAATGTTCAATTCAACATTTTCAGCCAGGCCCAACATGTTTTTAACTACATTTGCAATGTCGCTAAGTCTGGTGTCAAAGTAAATTGGCTACAGCCCAAATAATTCAAGATATTCCGTACGGGATCAAAGTACTTCAGAAACATTAAAATGTGTTGGCTGGGATTGAAGTGGTTAATCGTTTGATCACTATCAGCGTGCAAAGTTTCTAAATAAATTGTCCATGTTGGGGCTGTATCCACTATATACGCTAAAGTCGTCTCCATCTCGCTATTGATATCAAAATACACCATTCGAGTTGTTAAGCGGCGATAAAGCAGTGGCCAAATTCGCATTCTTGTGATAGGGATACGAAAGTAGTTACACATTGCACCCACCACGGATCCGATCGTTTCCGTTTTCTTTGCTCGAAATAATGTGTATTGGACAGTGTTCGGATCGAAGTACCCATGACTATTTGTATTGTAAAAAAATATTGCCTGGTCTCCTCTTCCAATCGTTCTATTAATTCTGATGGTATATCTGCTTCAACTATTGTCTGAAGTACCCTAGGGATTTCCGACAATCTGATATACACGAGCATGTAGGCATTGCTATTCTGCTTATCATTTGAGGTTATTTCATTATCTGAACCACCGTAATTATGCTCAATGGCTTCAAATTTCGTACAGAATGAAACGACGTCATCATCGAACTTACACCAATTTTCTTCCAACAGCGGATTTATGTAAGCAACGTAGTGTCCGTTTTGATTGTCTCCTGAATGGACTAACACCGCATGAAGGCGATAAACAGCATCAGTTTGTACTTTCTCTGCTAAGAATGGATCCAAAACAATTCGTTATCAAACTCAAATCGATCGTTAAATTTCAAAGAACAGTCAGTTACAGGATCGTTTTGAAATCTCATTAAATGCAGCTGCAAAACTGGCGGGAACGAAATAACAATCACTCCTTTTTCAGCTTCCTGAAGACTGTACTCTTCACCAGCATCGTATTTGTTGTCACCATCCAGCATTTCAGTAGCAATGTAACTCTTGAACGATTCGTAAACTGGACAATTATTCTAAATTTAGAGATGCGTTTCCATCGACAATATCATGTGAACCGATGTTTTCTAAATGTACTCGTTGCTCCCGGAGAAACTGTAGCGTTTTATCGACATTTTCAAGACAGTGAATTCACATCATCTGAATCCTCCTTGGCAACATCTGACTCGATCTTGTTAGGTTTTGATTTTACCGAAATATCTGGGGAACATTCCAACTTCAAACATGCGGTGGTTCTGACCTTGGCTCGATGACAATTATGTTTGCTTAAAACTACCAATAATCGTATTTAAACTACTAATATGATAACAATTTGGACTGGCAAACAAACCCTAGTCGAGTGCGGCTTAGCTTTCTGACTATATATAGTCACGCGAATGTTACGATAGTGTTCGGGGTGAGGTAATCCTGGTGCCCTTCGGTTTTATCCGTAACAAACTCTTGTTTATTTGTTTTATTATTTCAGCACTTATATACTTATGCACTTATGTATTTATGCACTTATGTTTTGGTTTCCTGCTTTACGAAACTTCTATTATGGTTGTGTATTTGTGCGAATAAAGGGACTTTTGATCGGATCGTCGAAGCGAAAAGACGTGTTTTAGTTTTAGAAGTTAATAAAACGCTCACAGGGGCAACATTTTTTGGAACAAATTTGATGAATTGTAGTAGCACTATTTTGCTTGTCGCAAAGTATTTTAAAAATTAATGTTAAAATAATATTTGACTGAATAGTTTGAAGGGTGATTAGAGGGAAAGTGTATAGATTGGGAGTAAAGATTATTTTATTTATTCTAAAGTATCGACTTTGGTTTCCAGTTTGAAGCGTATAAACGTTTAGAAACAAGTAGAAAAACTTGCTTTCGTTTGTTTTGTATTTTTAATTTACAACATATTCATTCGTGAGAGAAAATGAAACGCCTGAATACTTTGAAATAAAAGCTTGTGATACACTAAGATCTGTAGTACATAATCAATTCTTATGAATTTTAAAATCTCATAAATTCCGGAAATATCGAAAAAAAAAAATTTCCGAATTTCTACAAACGCACATCAAAGATAGATTTTTTCCTTTTCCAACAACGACCATTGAATTGATTTTTATGCCTAACAATCAACGCTAGCTAAACATTAATTCCCATCATTCCAATCAATCATAAACTAATAGAATTTATTTTCTTGCTGTTTACATAAATGGTTATTTCTATTAAATACCACCCAAAGCCAATATGGCTCATATTATCGCCATAATACGGTTACCAGCTTGGTTGTAGCGACGATGAAAGAAATATTGACTGGAATCATCAATTCCCGCCCAAATAGCTACCAATAAGATTATATGGTAGTAGATATTCACAACCTCAATGAAGGAACGATAAATAACTTTGCCACATCTCCACTTACGACCACATATAACAACGCCATTTATGAGGGTGTATAGCAATTAGTTGGCGATGTTGATGGCACTCGGGGAGTATCTGTGTGATGTGTGGAATCGGAAAAAAACTCGGAACGTAAGAGGGTAGTTTGATTGATAACGCTTTGCTAGCGTTTGGTGTACTTTGAAATAATGGTGAAGATGAAATTGCAATAAAGCTTATCTTTATTGAATGGTTGCTTTGTTCATTGTTTCATGGCAAGACGGAAGTTAATTGGTTTGTCCTGTGGTTTCATGTTATGATCCTTTGTGGTGATTTGTGGGTAATGACCTAAAATCTACGGGCGTCCAACGAAAATTAGGTGCAATTACCAGGAGAATGTAATCGATATGGTACATGAAGTTTATATTCTAGAAAATAAAAGTTCAGTGAATCAGGAGAAACAATTTTGGTGGTTTATTTTACTAAATTAAATTTAGTACTTTTTTTAGGGTTTTGTAAAATACTTTTATAAAATCATTAGCTATGCAACCTGTCTATCGCTCCATCTATGCATCACTGCAAATTTTCTCGGGAACTACAACAACAATGCCTTCGAAGTCAAAATTTTAAGACAAAGGTTAAGGACTTGAGTGGAGCAGTCGTTGAGGCAGCACGGATCAAGCAGCAAGAGTTTTCGGAGGTTTTTCGGAGGCTTTCGGAGGATACATAGGAATACTGAATTTTGGAGGAAAGTGGAAATTTCCAGAGTTGCGGAGTTTTGGAGAAATAATTTGTTGGGAATTTGTGGAAGGGAGTTAAAGAGCCTGGACAAGGCGCGTAGTGCGAGCACAAGTGGAGTGAAGAAAAGGAAAAGGAGTTGAATTTGGAATTGGAATTATTTCTTTATAATATAAATCTTTTGCTTTTTAGTGTTTTAAATAATAGATTATAAGGGTCTCAGTTTCTACTTTCTTTTATTTTCCCGCGACATATTCCACCAGCCCCGCTTAAAACCGCAGTTCAAAGCACGTCGAGAAATGTTTAAGCACCAATATTCGCTAGTATCTTGGGGACCATACCCAAGCCGGGTGGAAGGCCGGGCCTACAGGGAAATCGAAGCCCCAGCAGCCAAGCGTGGCTGTTACCGAAAGAGAGAGGGTGCCTCCAATAGTGTGCTATGGGCTTGACCTGACGACTTTCAGGAACAGCGTTAAAAGGGCTTGCGAACGAAACTCTGAAAAGGAGTCAGTATCTAACGTGACGGTGAACAGCTCCTCATGAACTTCACTCCACCCTTAAATGGCTGAAGACTACACCAACTTTTTTAATTTTCTGAAGTGTACAAAGGTGGCTTGCTACACCTACACCCTTCCAGGAGAGAGAAAATTGACTCTCCTTCTCAAAGGCGTGCATAGCTCATACAACGAGAATGATGTCGTGGCTGGGCTGAAGGAACATTCAGGAGAAGATATCCTTTCAGCAAAAAGATTCTCCACTATAACCTCTAGGAAGGAAAAAAGGACGCTTTTATTCTTCTGAGTTCAATTCAAACCTGACTTTGAAGTGAAGAAAGCAATGAACATAAAGTTCCTATTGTACCAGAAGATACAATGGGATCGTCGGCAGGAAAATTACACTTCCTAGTGCTTCAACTACCAGAGATTTGGCCACGTTGCTTCCTGCGGACTCGAAGTTAGAGGTGTAAAATGCGACAAGCGCATAAGTCCATTGAATGTGCAATCTCCAAGGACGAGAAAAAAGACGAGATCTTCTGCGCCAACTGCAATGCTAAAAGGTACCCTGCGAGTTTCAGAGGTTGTCTTAAAGTAAAAGAAGTTGAGGAGAGGAGGAAGAACCTCCAAAAGATAAAAGAAGGGATTTCATCGCCGCCTCTATAAAAAATACTGTACGTGAAGGGGTCTCGTACTCTAGCCTTTTGCAAGATGCAAAAAAGCAGCCTGCAATGACTGCCATCAATTATTCGGGTGTGACTTGCTCACACTCATTCGAAAAGTGGACTCTTTTACCCCCCACTATAAAAAACTCACTAAAGCTGGTGAGAAAAAAAGCTGCGCACTTAAAATTCGCCTTTAAAGTATGTTGTCGTGATGAGTTCCATTAAACTCTCCACACTCAACATATGTTCACTAGCCTCAGACGTAGCATGCACTCAATATAGTGCAACGTCACACTCAACGCCAGAGTATGAGCAATTAGCGAAAAATATTGCGGAGATAGGAGCAGACTTTAGCCGAATGCAAGTGCCTTCAAGACAAAGCGTCGCTTCCACGTGTAGTTCATGCCACTCATCATACCGGTCAGATACTTCGGCAAAAGTGAGTCAGATTTGCTTCTACTACCACCGATTTGGCGCCAAAGCAAAGCGTTGCAGACCACCATGTGTATTCTTCAAGCGGCAGGCGGGAAACGAATCGAGGCTTTAGCCCAATAGGTGACAGCTAGTGGCACATCCAAAAGTCACCTGGAGATTTTTGACAGTAAAACAAATCTGAGATTCCTCATTGATACGGGAGTAGACATATCTGTCATTCCGGTATCGCGGAAGGACCCCGCTCATTCATCATCTGCCTTCAACTTATTTGCAGCGAACGGAACCACCATCAACACATACGATGACCGAGGTCTAATCCTCTCCTTGGGTCTATCGCGAGTTTTCTAAAGTATCACGACATATTCTAGGCGCAGACTTTATTCGGCATTTTAGGTTGGTGGTAGATCTCAAAAATGGGAAATTATCAGATCCCAGTAAGAACGCCTCTGCTAAAGGAAAATTCAAGGAATACAGCCAAAAAGAGATTTCTAACGTGAGAGTTTCCGGGACTCACTAGCCCTGCAGGGGCTGCACATGCTCCGACCCATGGCACGAAGCATTATATTACAACGACAGGCCCCACAGTGGCAGACCAGCCTCGGCGATTAAACCAGGAAAAGCTACAAGTGGCACGGCATGAGTTTCAATTCCTGCTTGACAATAGATTTTCTCGACTTTCCATAAATCCCTGGGCAAGCACTTTGCACCTCGTTCCGAAGAAAAATGCTGTCTGGCATCCACGCGGGGACTACCGCCGACTGAACGCCGTGACCTTGCCAGACAAGTACCCGAAGCAACACATTGAGGACATCTCACTGAATTTAGGTGGCGCACGGTATTTTTCAAAGATCGATTTGTTCCGAGCATTTCACCAGATTCCGATAGCTGACGAGGATATCCCAAAAGCAGCAATCACTACGCCATTCGACCTTCATGAATTCACAGTAATGGCGTTTGGTCTTCGAAATGCAGCACAGCCGTTCCAGCAATTCATGGACGAGGTGCTTCGTGCACTAGATTTTGGCGTGTGCTATGTTGATGATTTATTAATCACCTCAAAAACGAAGGAAGAGCATCTGCAGCACTTGCAACTTGTATTTCAGCGTCTAACGAAATGCGGAATTGTTTTCAATTCAGCCAAATGTGACCTGGGAGTCTGCCGGTTGGAGTATTTGGGGCACGTTATCGACGAAAAACGTATAATTCCAGTCACATGTGGACGCCATTCAAAATTTTACAAAACCAACAACGGTTGAGGAACTTTGGCGGTTTTTAAGAACAATAAATTACTACAGGCGGTTTGTTCGCAATGCTGCGGTATTACAGGCTCCCCTCAACGACTTGTGTGCTGGACGTAATAAGAATGATACAACCGTCATCGAATGGACCCCAGAAACTAGTGATGTATTGTTAAACTGTAAAAACAGTCTCGCTAATGCTGTTCTATTAGTCCATTTTTGAGCCAATGAACCTCCTCGACTCACAACCGATGCATCTGACGTTGCAGTAGGCACTGGTTTAGAGCAAAAGCAGAATAATAATTGGCTACCATTGACGTTTTTCCAGAGGAAGTTGTCCGCTCCCGAAAATAAATATAGTGTATATGATCGCGAACTTCTAGCTATATATTCCAGCGTCAGACATTTTCAGTACTATTTAGAAGGTTCTAGTTTCTACATCCTCACGAATCACAAACCGCTAACGTATGCATTCGGTCAGTCTGCAAGCAAAGCATCGCCACGCCAGATGAGACATCTTGATAACATCTCGTAGTTTTCAACAGGTATCCACTTTATCGCGAGTGCAAGTAATGAATTTCGTCGATGCACTCTCGCGGCTGGAAGAGATTATGATGCCCACAGTAATCGACAAATCTGAATTGATGAAGTAGCAAGCAAGATGTCGAACTGCAAGGACTGCTTCGTTGTAACACTAAATCGCAAAAACTTGTCCGCCAGCCTATAGACTCAAGTGATGGAATAGTATAAGACAAGTCACTGCAACGATTAAGGCCCATCGTAACGTTACATGAACGTGCCACAGGCAAGGCTATTGCTCAGAGATACGTTTGGACAAACATGAAGAAAGACCTCCACCTTTGGGCTCGTTCATGCATTCCATGCCAGCGCTCCCACGTTGCTCGCCATCAAAAGAACCCAGTATAGCCTTTTCCAATGCCTGATGCTCGCGTTCAACATACCCACGTTGATATCGTGAGGCCGCTTGTTCCGTCGCAGGGCTATAAATATTGCTTGACAGTCATCGACCGATTCTCTAGGTGGCCAGAGGCATTCCCCATTGCGGATTAGACCGCAGCTACCATCGCAAAAACATTTTTAGCAATAGGGTTGCTCATTTTGCCACGCCTCAAATAATCACCACCGATCAAGGTACTCAGTTTGAATCGGGACTGTTCAAAGCCCTAGCTGCATTTATCAGAAGTACGAAAAACAGGACATCGTCGTATCACGTGGCGTCTAATGGATCAGACGAGCGCTGGCATTGGACACTGAAAGCTGCGATTATGTGTCACTCTAACAATTCTTCCTGGCTCGATATCCTTCCCACCATGTTACTGGGATTGCGCACCAGTTTTAAAGAAGAGTTACAGGCCTCGTGTGCAGAGATGCTAAACGGAACTACACTGTCCATACCGGGAGAATTCGTCAGCCAGTATGATTTTATTGTTCACTTTGGGGATATCATGTCATCAATCAGGCCCGTGCAAATATATCGCCACGGCGACAGACCAGTTTTCATCAGCAAAAAGCTGAGTATATGCACACATGTTTTTATGCGCGTCGATGCCGTTTGCAAGTCACTTTCGCTACCGTATACGGGCCCACATCTTATAGTGCATCGCCTGTCGAACGTCGTTTACACGATCGATTGTGTCGACGGAGTGCCTCTAACCCACGTTCATTGAAGCTTCAGCAATCCTCGCGATCATACATCGGAGCCGATGAGCGTAAATTCGACACACTATACGACAGTAGCTACGCAGCCAGCCTGAAGCCAGGTGACAACCAAACAGGTTATTCCTGCTCATAAACACTTGCAACCGACCTCGCAGGGATCATTTCAATACGTCATCCGCAGGAATAAGAACGTACCCACCAAGCAAAAAGCACGTATGTTCGAGGCACCATACAGATCATGACATTTTAATACCGCACCAATGTCACTCGGAAGGGAGTAGTGTGACGACGAACGTTTAAGGCATTGTTGGGAGAACGACGCCAACCACACACATCGAAACACATTGTGTGGCAGCCAGGCCATCAACGTACAAGGCGACGCAGCACACACACGAAAACTTTATGTGGAAGTCGAGTTGATAAGAGAAACATGCCAGTCGATCATTAGTGCTTCAACGAATAAGATATCGAGAAACGAAAACGGCAAACGCGAAGCGGATCTTTTCTTACTTATGTATATTTAATAGGAGATAAACGATAGTAAACTCTCATCTAACCGTACTTGCAATATTTCCTAAAAACTTTTGTTAAATTATCCAAACATCACAAAAATCGTTTCCGGTGCTACAATGATCGACGAAAAGTAGCCCAAAAATTATTTTAAACTCAACGCCTAAATCTTAGCGTTATTCCGCTAACTTTATATACTTGGTACGTAATTTGTATGCAACAAACTGGTCACTAAACATTGAATTGATTTATATTATATGGAATTCGCCATGTATATAATTCACAGATGTAAAATCTAATTGAATTTGCAGCAAATAGAGACCAAAAATATATTTCTCTTATTCCTCTGTGGTCCCATCAGTTTATACAGATATTAACAGATGCGCAATGAGAATATTGGGGCATCTTGAAACCACTTTCCCAAGGATACAAAATATTTTTAAGTTAGATTTTTTTGCGCTCATTCAAGTTTAACTTATGTTCACGAAAAAAAAAAATAATTACATAGGTTTTATTAAGCTACGAGGTGTGCCAATTAAATAATGAGACTGCTTCCATGAAAACCGTATATTTAAAAATCATTCTACAACTCTGCCATCGCCTTCAAAGTAGTCCCCTTGGGCAGCTTTACAACGATTCCAGCGCGTTTTCCATGCTTCGTGATATTTCGGGAATGCTTCGAGTGAGATGCCCGTGAGAACTCTCGTCACGGCCGCCTGGATGTCCGTAATCGACTCAAAATGGGTTCCTTTGACCACCAATTTTGTTCTAGGGAACAAAAAAATGTCGCAGGGTGACATATCGGGCAAATAAGGTGGCTGTTGCAATACGGTGATCCCTTTAGAGGCCAAATACTATGACACGCTGAGAGCGGTGTGATGTGGTTCTTTGGAACCATCTTCGCGCACAACTTTTTCATCCCAAAATCGTCGGTTAAAATCTGTCTGGCTGTTTCGCGGTTCATACCCAGTTCCGAGGCCAACATTCGAACTGTTAAATGCCGATCGTCACGGATTAGAACATGCATACGCTGCGCATTCGCGTCAGTCCGCACCTAGACTGGTCTCCCGCTCCGCGCCTCATCTTCCACGCTTTCACGCCCCTCCCTAAACTCTTTATGCCATCAAAACACCTGGGCATGACTAAAAGCACTATCACTATTCACTTTTACAATTTTAGCATACGTTTCCGAAGCTGTTTCACCCAATCTAGCGCAAAATTTTATTGCGACGCGCTGCCCTTGTTTCGTTTCTCCATTTTCGTGACGAGCACTACCAACACATGTTTACTCAACACAACACCGCAAACGAACTAAACAAGCTAGAGCGATGGTAAGTATATCAATAGAGAGGGGAAGAATGCCGTGGAAGGGGGAAGGGAATTTCAAGGTCGCAGGTTTACCACAAGCGCGACATAAAATTAGTCTCATTACTTAATTGCCACACCTCGTAGCTTAAGTGTCTACAACTTTTACCTCTTGCAGTTTCACTTACGAGTATATATGGCTGATGAACTCACCTGAAAAGAAAAAGAATTGGAAGATTATTTCAGATAAAAACTAAACTAGTTTTATATAGAGCAAAGGCAAACTAATTGTAGATTTATTTTAAAATGAATAACACTTCTTGTTTTTGTGTTCAGATGCATAGCCGAGGCGCAAGGAAACGGAACCACAAACACAAAAGGGCAAAGCTGTTGCCAAAAAATGAGATGCCTATGAAACTGTAGCGATGAGAATTTGAACGTGATTAAAACTGACAACTTCTTCAAATTTTTAATCATAAAAATAACTTTTAAACGTTTTTAAGTGTCTGAAAAACCAAAAAACTTTGATCTTAATATGTGCAAGGGTAACAAATAAATGTAAAGTAAAAATTTTGTCAACTTTATTAGCAGTGTGGTAATTTGAAACTTTTAAATTTTTATAAATAAAATCTATAGGGAACCCTAAAACTTGAAAAAACTATATAAACATCTTTCTTCTCTAATAATATTTCAGCAAAATTATTTAAGTAATTCAATTATTTAGCTAAACACAAATAATTTCTATAAGTAGCTGCAGATATGTTCAAATTTTCCGAAAAATTTCTTGTGATATTGATAAGTTATTATGATTGCTGTTACCCTCCTTGTGGAGAGTATTCTGACTGGAAGCGTTCGGACCAAGGTAGCCCCTAAATGATGGGCGTGAGCGCGACTCGCTTAGCCAGTGGACCCCCAAAGGCCTCCAAGCGAGAATATGGTCACCAAAAACTCTGTCACTCAATCTCGGTTGATAAAAGAGGAAAAATTATCCTCTACAGAACCTAGCAAACAAATTTTCTACACCAGATAATGAAAGTTGCAAGAAGGTAAGAAAAGAAATGGGAGCGCAAAGGAAAGCTACCCCCTGCTGCCTTCCAAGGTAACGCTAAAAACTAAGAATGATTATTTTTTTTTTCAAGGAAATGGAAGAGCAAGGAAAAGAAATAATTTTCATTTAAAATTTCAATGATATATTATATTCCGGTGATATTATACAAACTAGTATTTTTTTTAACGTAAATCACGGTCACTTTGGGCGCCCCTTTCTGCTTTCACACGACTCTTGCTTTATCTATGCGAGGCCCCCGTCTCAAAGTCGATCGATTAATACAAGGGTTTTCCCGTAGACTTCTTTTAATTAACTCCAAAGATTCATAAACTGGGCAACTTCAAATTCCGGACTTTCCCCCTAAAACTATCGCCCTCCTTCCTAGAGAGCACCGTGCTATTTTCCTGTGCCAAAACGAGGATGCGAGGGAGATGGTTGTCCACGAGGAGAGACAGCGCTCACTCAACGATTGGCAGCAGTCTCGGGTAAATTGCACAAAAGGACGGTGGACTGCGCGCCTCATCTCGGATGTGAGGTCGTGGCTAAATCGAAGGCATGGTGAGACTGACTTCTATCTGACCCAGCTTTTGAGCGGGCATGGGTGCTTACAGTCTTATCTGCACAAGATTGATAAGTCATGGTTCCCCGATTGCCGGTTTTGCCTAGGAGAGGAAGACAATGCCTACCATACATTTTTTGCGTGCACAAAATGGGACAAGCTGCGAAGAGTCCTCCACAGGGAGACGGAAGAGCTCACCCCGGATAATATAGTCGCGGTGATGCTCCAATCGGTTGACAAAATAGAACCAGGTGGCACATTATGTTCAGGCAGTCCTAAAATATATAAGCGACACACAGCAGGCGTTGGGGCTGAGGGATCGCTTGTCTAGCGCTTCCTCTTCCCCTCCCCTCTTCCACTTAAAGAAGCATTTACCAGCTTGAAGGCACCTCACGGAATAACAAAACGAGACCTGGCCCAAAGTAATGTTGTCAAACGGTCCCAGGCTGGGTTCTCAGGTTGACAGGGGAGGTGTTTAGTGGGGAGTCCAGTCATTTGCGAGCATAAGTGTCCCACACTCTGTGCGTAAATGGCATTCACCTCCCAACCACAAAAACAAAAAAAAAAGTACTCCATCAACACCCTACGTTGGTTAAAACCTTGGTGCTATGACATCAACACAGCTGACGGCACCAAACATCCTATCGAGAGTAGATTGACAGCACACGTCACGTTTAGAAGTCAAACTAAGGATATCACATTTTTCATCATCCCTTCGCTGACGTAGAACGTGTACCTTGGCGTCGACTTCATCCTGCAATTTTGTTTGGGCCAGATTTATTCGTGGATACACACTTCAACACTAGATACGTCCATGAACTTACTTCTATACCTAACAGAGAAGAATTAACTCCTAAACAGCGACAACGCCTGTAACCATCCATCACTGCTTTTCAACCTTACGCTACGCAAGGCCTTGTCCGCACTACTCTGGTCTTACATATTATTGACATTGATGATGGCAAGCCAATTCAGCAGGGATACTTTGTCATCTCGCCAGCTATGGAAAAGCTACTGTATGCCAAATTGGACAAAATGCTAGAGTTGGGGTTCATAGAGAAATCTCAAAGTGCCTGGTCCTCCCCAGTGTCCTTGGTGGTAAAACTAGGCAAAGTCCGTCTTTGTCTAGATGCCCGGAAACTCAACACAGCGGCCGTTAAAGACGCGTACCCTCTTCCGCTCATCAATTGAATATTAGGAAGACTGCCTAAAGCCAACTACATTACGAGTCTCGACTTGAAGGAAACCTTCTGGTGAATTCCACTCTATGAAGAGTCGAAGGATACAACCGCTTTAACAGTGCCGGGGCGACCACTATACCAGTTCGTGACAATATTTTTTGGCCTGTGTAATGCCCCACAAACAATGACCCGTCTGAGAGACAAAGTAATTCCACCTTGTCTGAAACATTAAGACTTCGTTTCATCACAGAAACGTTTGACCAACATATTCTATTGCTGCAACAACTAGCCCTGGACATCAGCATGGTGGGACTCATCATCAATCTCCAGAAAAGCAAGTACGTCATGACCGAAACCCGATATCTAGGACATATCATCGGACATAGTACCATCAAAACGGATCCGGATAAAACTCTGGGGATTGATGAGTTTCCCTTACCGAAGACCGTTGAGCAGCTACGACGTTTTCTAGGAGTGCACGGTTGGTACCGAAGATTTGTTCGGAACTACGCAACGGTTTCAGCACCTCTGGCGGACATGCTCCGGAAAGGTAAGTTCATTTGGATCGAACTAAGTCGAAAGGCATTTGAAGAGCTCAAACAAGCCTTGACATCTGCCTCAGTCTTGCACAGCCCTGACTTCCAGAAACCATTCACCATTCAATGTGACACCATGCTAGTGCAATTAACTGAAGAGAGAGAAGAAGCTCCCAATGCTTTTATGTCCAGTAAGGTGAGCTTGGCTCAGAGGAATAACACCGTATCTGAACAAGAAAACCTTGCAGCGGTGATGGCTGTCAAGAAATTCCAAGCGTACATAGAAGGCCCAACGTTCGAGATCATCACCGACCATGCTTGGTTACAATGGCTGATGAGTCAAGTGGACCTACGCGGACGTCTATCCCGATGAGCTCTTAAACTGCAAGGGATCAAATTTTTCAGCAAACACTGGAAAGGAACACAAAGTATCGTGCTCGACACTATCTTGCGCATGTTTTCACCCGAGGATGCGGAATTGGCATGAAATGACGATAGTCCCATCGAGATAGATTTGGATAGCCCGCATTTCAATTCAGACAACTACAAAGGGTTGAGGTAAACCATCGTAAGCCAACAAACACAGTTGCCTGATTTGAAAGTGGTTGACGGCTATATTTAATGACGTAATGAATACGCAACTAGTGACTTGTTGCAGGAAGAAGGAAAGCTTTGGAAGCTTTGGGTATCGGAGGAGATGACTCACAAACTGATCCTTTGTGCACATGATCATTCCCTACATGTCCACGGTAGCTACGATCGGATGCTTCGACGCCTTAAGAAATACTTTTTTGGCCTAAAATTTCATTCCAGGTCAAGGATTATATGACTGTAAAAGCACTAAGGCTCCCAACCAGCCTCTTTAACTTCCCATGAGCCAACTTAACGTTCCGGAGCGCGTTTTGTAACGTCTTTATAAAAATCTACACGGTTCATACCCTCGTTCTTCGTTAGAACTATCGTTGTTCTAGATCAACTCTCTAAGTTCCCGCTGGTTGAACTCATCAAAAGTTCACGACTCCACCCACCGTGGAATCCTTAGAGAGCCGTGTGTTCCATGTGTTTGGTGTTCCAGAAAGTTTGTAATCTGACAACAGAATAGAGCTCCGATCTCGACAATTAAAAAGTCTACTTGAATAGTACGGTACCGAACACCACCTAACGCCAATATAATTTCCTCAATCTAACGCATTAGAGCGGCTAAATCGCACCTCATTAGCTGCGACCCGTTCCTATATCCATCCAACTTAAAAGGACTGAGACCGCAGATTGTCCGCCATTATCTGCGCACTGCGGTTGTCTTATCATTCCATCACAGGCGTCTCGCCTTACTGTGCCACCTTCGGACAGCACATGATTTGCCATGGCAAATTGTACAAGCTATTGTGGCAATTAAAATCTTCCCGTCAAAGATAAGGCAATCTCCGCCAACAAATCAGACGAAAGATAAGAGAAGCAAGACGCGCAAACGAAGCACATTATAACCTAAGATCCCAACCGACTGCGGTTAGAGAAAGGGATAGAGCATTTCGCCAAAACTTCTGCCAAAGCGACGCAGCTGGCGATTACAATGCGAAGTTGGTTCGACGTTTCTTGAACAGCCGCTATCTGCTCACGGACCTGTCTGGCAAAGAAGTTGGTGTATGCCACGCAAAAGACCTGCATCAATAGTTTAAGCACATACGTCTGTTTTTTCCGTCGTTAGTTAGTTTCAATCCCCACCTGAAGCAAGTCGAAAGTTTTTGCGTTAGTCTGTCCGTCCATTAATGGCTTGTTTTGTTGTTTTTGCTCCTTATTCCTACTTTTAACACAATCGTTTATCCACCTGAGGATCTTTCAGCTCCTTTTTCACAATCCCCGCCTCCTCAAGATCGCGAGAAAATTAGCTACCCTGTAGTAATCGAGCAGTCCGCCTAGGCAAACAGCTCCAGGGACCTTTACGAAAAAATACCATTTCATAATAATAACAACGCAATAAGTGTGGAACAATTTTATACGCATCTTATTCACATTATTATTACTAACCCGAAATTAAGCCCGCCACTGTCACCTCTACCATTCTCGATAAAAAGTTTTTCGGAAAAAAAAGCAAATGAAAGAAAATAAGCAACTTCATAATAATAATAATGCAATAAGTGCGGAACCATTTGATATGCAACTTGTTAAAATTATTATTGCAAACGCAAAATAAACCTCACACTATCATTGCTACCATAATCGATAAAAGTGTTGTTGATCCTTACTCAATGAGCCTACAAAAATTCACTGACAATAATGTTGCGAGCAACGAAATCACAAATTGATATAAACCAGCTTATCTGGGAAGCGGTCATAATAAATCTGGGATTGAATTTCTAAATTAGTTCAGAGAATCACTAACAAATACAACGAATAACGATTGGACCAAATGAGATCGATATTGACAACCCCATTGCGGCGCAATCTAGAAAAGCAATTGCTAAATACTCGTAGTTGCAACCAAAATCTGCCATTACCCTCATGAAGATGAAGAACGAACGAAACGACTTGTTGATGACAGCAACGGGTTGGTTGCACGACATTTTTTGGTTTGTGTGTCGAGCGGAGTTATCCGGGGAGTACGCGACGGTGATTTAATGAAGCAAGTTTCTCTATGATTTCTGCAAACTGAGTGGAAGTGAATAAAATCAGCAAGAAATCGTCTTCCCTTGGAGTATCAACGAAACTGAGTTCCGATCTTCCGCGATGTGATCATTTTTGCATGGAACTTACACGTTTTAGTTGTTAGAGAAGACTTCATACGTGACGGTCGGATATTCACTTAGTTCCCTGCAGTGTCAAGTACATAGCTCGCTTATCATTATTATAATGTGGGGCGATTGATCAAGTATACTTGAGTTAATATGTCTTCAGTGAAATCAGTTTTATCAAATCAAGAGTTCCACAATGTTTCTTCAAGACTTACGGTCGCAATAAATTTTCCTTTGATTTTGAAGAAGTGTGCAGATTCGATAAAAAGTCGCGCAAATAGTTTCAAGTTTTGCACAATAACATTCCTATTATGTGGATGAACGTATACGCGAAAGTCGAAAACTTGAAAAGAGATTTTTCGCAAGCGTGTAGATAACATATCTATCGATACTAGTCGCTAACATTATTAGCACATTACACGCATGTTAATTGAAAAGTAGTGGAAGATAGTAAATAACAGGTGTAAAAAGCCAGGTCTGATTGCCACGCGATGCAAGAAATGGTCATGTTCGTAACGGGTGTATTGAGTTGCACATACAAAATATATTCTGATTGCGTCATAACGTGGAGGCGGTATTAGAAACGGTTAGATGGGCTTGTTACGATAATTTAGTTGAGCAGCTCACCGGTTTGGGTTTGGGAAAAAGTTGTCACCTAAAATACTTTTTGTACTTTCTCTGGATTTGATTTTATCATATCAAAAATGGGTAGTTGGCTCTAGTTCACATGTGAGGAAACCTTAGAGATTGAAATTTGATGGATGGTTTGAACTTGGAAACACTCGCTTTTAGATAGTTCTGGGAGTAGAAGGCTTTTGCACGAAATACAATTTCGGTTACAATGTCGAGCTGAAAAGCAGAAGTGCGAATGTTTTACAACCGGTACACGAATGGGCTTTGGTGACACATCCCTTAAATACCAAAACTTGGCAATTTATGATTGGTTAACGTCATTACATCGGTTATTAATAATGGTACTTTATTTTGTCCTTTGTAAAGTCTTTAGTTATATGGTGTTTAATTTGAAAGTGATAGGTCAACGGTAAGAAAATAAACGTAAACATACTAGTGGAAGTAATTTAGTTACGAATTGGGTCACATATCGAAGATGAAATGAATTGCATGCCCTTATCCGCCCCATGTAAGAAGGCTCGTCGGAGGAGGACTGGGTGAGTACTCTTTTTGATTATTAAGGAAATTTTTTTTTTGATTAAAAAATCATTTAATTAAATAATGAAAGCAAAATAAGTACATTTGTTTAAAAAATAAAATAAACACGTTGGGGCAAGAAAAATTTTGTAACCTAGAGTAAAATGTTAGTTGAAGATTTACAAATGAAATAGATGAAGACTTACAAAAATTAACTACGAAATTGTCTAAATGGCGAAAGTCATAAAAAAAGGAATATGTAGTAACTGAATAATAGTAAAAGTTAAAGTAAATTGACTGTTGCGGACCAAAATACGAAATACAAGTATGTCCGATGATGCCGCACTCTTATTTCGGAGTCGTAAATATCAATTGTTAAGACGAAACCCTCTCACATCCCACGTGCGTTAATCAAGATTGGTCAGTTGCGTTTCATTAGTTAATCTCTTCGTTAGGTTTCCTCGGCCTCGACTTCGTCGAACTGAGTTGTTTTGTATCGTATGATTCGTTAATGCGAATTGTTTTGTAGTGGACCCTTGTGCTGGCGAATAGACTCCGCCAAGACATCGCAAAGCTAGCCTACCAGCGCATTCACACGTCCTCAGACAAGGCCGGTTCCGGCGAGCACTAATGTTTTCGCTCGCCGAGGTAGCGACCATCGCTGCAGTCCTTAATAGATATTTCAAATCACTTCATAATCACTACCATCCAACAACCTTAAAGATAACAAAAACTAAATATTCCTTTACCTGACCCAGCTTAGTAGCTATCTGCTTAACCCATCCTACAATTATATATAGTTATTTCCTTCCACACATCCTTTAGACACTGAAGATGACCCAGAGGAGTCAAAACGCGTCAGCTAAATCAACAAAGCATGGCCCGACGGCTTTTCAATAAAAAAGAGTATTGGCCTGCCGAAAGCAAATAAACAGAATTATTGACTACAACTATAGCAGTTCATGCGAAAAATCATATTTGTCTGCAAAGAATATATTGTTACATGTACAAATAATTACATGTACAAATAATTCTGCGAGCTACTGTCGCAATTGTTTTCATCATCATTAAGAACGTCAACGAATGAATTTACTCGAACCCAACAAGCATGATCAACATCTGCAAGTGACGTCACTCCATTCATGAACTTGCTCGAACCTACCAGGTACCTCTCGGTAGAACATTCGCCCATGTACGAGAAATGGGTGAATAGGTAGAGACCCTATATAAAGGCGAGCTGAATGAATGGGAGAATAATTCATTCGACCGCGATAAGAACTGCGATAGTAAATTTATGGAGTGTGTTTCGTAATAGTGAAGTAATTTAGAAGACAATTGCGATAGTAAATTTATGGGGTGTGTTTCGTAATAGTGAAGTGATTTAGAAGACAATTGCGATAATAAATTTATGGACAAGTGTTAGATTTATTTTAATAGTGACAATTAAAATTAGTGAAAGTGTTAACTGACTTTTAACTTAAATTAAAAGACATTGCGTTTTCACTTTCCCGGAACATTAAAATTATTGGCCGCGAACCAATAACACGCGACAATATTTACCAAATTATCTTTGAATATGAGTACCATGCAGCTGACATAAATGGAAGAAACTCGTTGAATTGGACATGAATTTTATAGAAAAGTAAATTTCATTCGACCGTAAATGAATATCTCTTGCAATGCGTTGTCCTTCCACAATAGTCTGAAAAATATAGGAATCTATTTCAATACTAACATTCAGCAAAACAAACGAGAAAATAGAATCTGATATTCAGTTCTTTATTAACATTCCAATCAAATGGAGTCAACTGGATATTTTTGTTCCCTATAGTTTCCAATTGGCATGTTGACTGGATGTAAAATGTCATGCAAATTGGAGAATGTGTGCTTTGAAAACTGGTAACAGATGTCCTTGGGAAAAAAAACCCTTAAGTATGCATACAAAATTTCGTACAGTGTGGGACGAGGCGTTTTGTTACGAACAAACGCATAATCAAATCATAACAGAAAGGACCAAAAGGAAGTTCTATTGAAAAAATCGGTTGGACTACACTACACAAAGCAGATCACGTTTATTCTGTGAATGATTTAATTTGAATTAATATAGTTTTCTATAGTGGATGCGAATTGAATTCTAACGGTCTAATTTAAATATAGGAATTTTGTTTGCTCGAGATGTATTTACAGGAGATTCCACTTATCCTTGATTCTATTCCATATGTTTTTTCAATTCCAAATTGAACTCTTTCACTCTTAAACAATAGTGAAGTGATCATTAACATCAATCCCATCTTGCAAAGCTCTTGCGAGCTCACCTCAATTACTGCTAAACTCGGGCATGATTGTCTTAGATTGCGGCCAACCATAAAATAGAATGAAATATCACGCAAACTTATTCAATATTCCACTACAATGTAATCCATACCTAACCCAGCAAGTCTAGTCCCCCAACGCTACTCGTTAGACAATTACATTCCGCTTAGTTCAACAACTTTCGCTATGGAAATCCTTTCGAGTTTTCCTTCGAGTCCCATTCGAAAAACCTCATCAGTATGAAAAGCTTACAAGTCTTCCAGTCAACTTAAGCCTGGAGCCAGCTTATTACTATTCTTTTTCCGTGAGTACTTGCTCTCAGCTCTACGGAACTCTATTGGTACGTTGAGGTAGGAAGGAGGAGGGTTGAAAGGACTCCGCTATTTCTCTCCCTACGGAGGTAACGAAGCGTAGCATGGGGTGTAACCGCGAAACAATGGATGAGATAGTGCGAGAAAAAGCATCCAAGATGTCTAGTGGGAGTTGCACGTAGAAGTCATATTTTGCCTCTGCATGAAATATCAGCAAATAGAGGATAGACTCGTAAAATAATAATTTTATGAATTCGTAAATAGTTTCTATTCAATATTTCCTCGTTTGCAAGTAGTGTGAAAAATGTGAAAAGAAAAGAAGTAAAACAACAAAAACATCAAGATTTGTATAAGGTTGAAAATGTGCCAACGTGGTCTGTTATTAGGTTTTTCTGTTGTGTCTAAGTGCTCAATAAAATGCAAAAATTAAAATTTATAGCATCCAATCTGCAATAAAAGCAAATCGAATCAACAAGAAAGCACTCGTGATAGCAGAGTTTTATAAACAAACTAGTAAATCAAGCAAAGTTCTCTCAATAAATTGAGTAAGAAAATTAAAATGTGGCTACCATGTACTATATTTAAGTAAGTAAGTAAATATATTTATTAAATTTTTCTTTCACCCCTGGCCCGGTTCATCCCTCCTTAGCCAACCTGAACGCCTGAGACTCCTCTCTGGCGCCCATATTGACGATAAGCTTAGTGCGGACGCTCCGTCAACATGGTCTGACACATCACACAGGACTCCCGACCTCAAATCATCCCGTAACCAGACCTGGGACAAAACTAAGCAAGGAAAAAATCGAACTTTTCAGAAGAGATCTGAAATGGTTTAGCAAGGCCAACCAAAGGTTTCTACTTTGCGGGGACCTGAACGCTAGACATTGGCACTGGAATTGCATACGAAACAACAAATGGGGCACATTTTATTTAATCTCGCCAGAGAGACAAATATCTACGTGCATTTCCCTAAAGAACCCACGTTCTACTCTCCTCGTGGAGTCGGTTCCACTCTGGATCTGGTTCTTAGTGACCAAAATATTACTCCCTCTGAGCTGAGTGTCTTGCAAGCCCTCTCATCTCCACATCTACCCGTACTATTTTCTTTAGAAACGACGAGAAGTAATCACGATGCACCAAATACATACTACTGCTTCAAAAAAGCAAAATGGTCTGGATTCCGGAGTTTTATTGATGAAAGAGTGACTTTAGCACCAAGAACGATAGAATCGCTCAATACTCCCTCAGTATGTAAGGAGCAAATTGTAGAATTCACAAACACTATCTGGCAAGCTATCGAGTCTAGCGTTCCAAAGCGATCAAAAGCTTCCTATAATTTAATAGAATTTGATGAAGAAACATACAAGCTAATAAGGAAGCGTAATTCTTTGCGGCGTAAATGGCAAAAAAGCCCGCATTAGGTCTCTCAAAATTGGAGCTAATATCCTCACTCTAGCAATTAAGAATAAAATTAAGGAGCTCCGGAATCTCCGATGGAACAACATGCTATCAAATCTA
Organism: Odontomyia ornata; assembly: GCA_963969285.1. Lineage (NCBI taxonomy): Eukaryota > Metazoa > Arthropoda > Insecta > Diptera > Stratiomyidae > Odontomyia > Odontomyia ornata. The sequence continues at coordinate 412,982,070 of OZ017738.1, read as the reverse complement.
GACTACAACTCGCGAATCTGGTATTTAAATAGAATTTTTAAGCGAAAGTACAATGCGTTACCGTATTCGATTACAAATAACAACGAAGAGCATATTTACTCTAATCAAGGAAAAGCAGATATACTTGCAGATAAGTTTAAGCAGTTCCATAATATCTCCAATAGGTTCTGCAACAACTTAGCAGAAATGATGGTGGCCAGAGCTTTAGAACATCAGCCTAAACAAACATCTTTACCTCCTGGTGCATTAATAAAACCAGGGAGTTAATAAGTTTACTTAAAAAAGTTAAAAACGGTAAAGCACCTGGTATCGATGGCCTATCGAATATAGTACTTAAAAATTTACCCAAAAAAGGAAAAGTATTCCTATGCCACCTATTCAACGCATGCCTTAGGCTTTCTCTCTTTCCATCCATCTGGAAACAAGCTCTAGTCATACCTATCCCGAAGCCTGGAAAAGATCCACACTCTCCTGACAACTACAGGCCCATTAGCTTACTACCAGGATTAGGTAAGCTCTTTGAAAGAATAGTCCTGAAAAGATTAAATAATTTAATGGCTAACAATAATATCTTACCGGATTTCCAATTCGGCTTCAGAAACAGACATTCGACTGAGCATCAGCTCCTCCGTGTTACGAAGGACGTCAAAGCAGCGATGTACAATAAATTGTCTGTAGGTTTGGTGACACTGGACATAGAAAAAGCCTTTGATACTGTCTCACATGATGCTCTGGTCTACAAACTTCAGAAACACAATACACCCCCATACTTGTTGAACCTTTTACAATCATTTTTAACTGATAGGAAGTTCCAGGTCAAAGTCGGGGAACGCATTTCCTCACTAAAAAGTATATCTGCCGGTGTTCCGCAAGGCTCCTGCCTAAGCCCATCTCTATATAACATCTATACGTCTGACCTTCCTTCTTTACCAAACTGCCAAGTTGCAGCTTTCGCAGACGACGTTTGCATATACAGCATAGGCGTAGATCCAACTTCCATTATTTCTTGCCTTGAAACGGCGTTAGAACTTACTTATCAATACTACCATAGATGGAAAATTAAAATAAATGTTGCAAAAACGAAGTCAATATACTTCACCAGGAAGCGTAAGCCTGCTCACTTACCCAAGCGACCAATAAATTTTTTAGGGCAAACTATTCCTTGGAGCGAGGATCTTAAATATCTTGGACTTATATTCGATACAAAACTAACTTTCAGAAAACATATTGAGCATATTAGCTCCAAAGCGTTTAAGGCCGTGCTTTCGCTTTATCCCCTTCTTAATCGTAATTCACGTCTCAACACCAGAAACAAAGTCCTCATCGTCAAAATGGCAATCCAACCGATCATCCTATACGGCTCGCCTACCTGGATCCAATGTGCTAAATATCTAGTAACAAAGCTTCAGATCACCCAAAATAGATACCTGAAAATGGTCCTTAACAAACCATTTTACTTCTCTTCTGAAAAGCTACACAGACTGGCTGGCGTTAGTCCAATTCGTAAGCTCGCTGCATTGCGCCGTGACAAATTAATCGCGAAAGCAAAAGACTCGCCCAATCCGCTAATACATGCCCTGGCGAATTGAAAATCAGCAGTTGCTACCACCTATCTTTTGGCCGTAACCTAGCCTCATAGATTTTAGCTAGTTATAAGTAGAAAGTTAAGTTATGTTAAGCTAATATAAGTTCAGTAGAGGTTTTTGCCTAAATTTTCCTCTAGCTAATTGTAATAATCTCATAGAAATACGATAATATGCATAGTTTTAAGTAATGTTCAAACGATGGTGAGATGACTTTGTCAGAACACCTACTATATTATAAGGCCTCTGTACCGCATACATTCCAATAAAGAAAAATTATATATAAATTTTTCTTTTTTGTAATTCAGAACCCTAGCTGAACAATGGGTGAGTGATAATATCTTCCATCGTGATCGCGATCCTAGTGCGTCTTCTAAGTCAGACGGTGATGAAGTTCTTATTTTTCTTCTACTCCCTGTTGTGACTTTCTACCCCTCACCACCGATTGAATGTTTCTTAGTGAGAGTGGTTCTTAATTGTTAGTGTCCTCCATTTTTATTCCTTGCAATTTCCCATTATATATATATATATATATATATATATATATATATATATATATATATATATATATATATATATATACGAGTGTATATATATATATATATATATATATATATATCATCTTTTTTGTTGAACTGTCCAGCTATATTCTAACCTGGTTCCCTCAAGACTGTCTTCTTTCATGCGGTGATTTTTATGCACCAGTCGTTACCTGGAACCTCACTGATTTTCCAATTATTATGTCAAATAGTCAACTCTCACTCAAATAAATTGTTCATTTGATCTTATCTTCAGTAGCTCTTCCCTTTCAAATAATATGTCTATTTCTTCCATTGATATATATACTATATTCCCTCTGATCCGCATCATCCTCTTTTTTTTTTGAGTTGTATTTTTTCAATATTCGTTGCAAAAAATCATTTCTCCATCTGCCTTTTAATTTTGAGAAAGCTAACTTTCAAGCCTTAACCGATGCCTTCAACTCTGTAATTTGGTCTAATTTTTTCTCTGGCCTATCCTGTGATGACGCTACTTCTTCGTTTTATCGTCTGCTGAATCAGTTAATAACTGATTTCACACCGGTCCGTCGTCAAAAAAAAAACAGTCAGATGCTCCTTGGTTAACTTCTAAGGTTTGTCGTGCTATTAAAAAAAAAGAGAGAGTCAAAATAAAGTTTAAGTTAGACGGGTCTGCCAAAGCTCGCAATGACTATTGTAATTTACACTCCAAAACCAAAACTAGACGGGCGCTTTATAATTATTATGCTTCAATCGACCAATCTATTTGCACCAATCAACCCAAACTATTCTGGTCTTACATTTGCTCTTTTGAGTCCTCCCCTGTATACCTGACAATGTTCTTCTGTTCTTCAACTGCTTGTTAACTTCAACTTTTCTTTATATAATACTCCACCAGACGTGTATAACTTTTTTCCAAACGTTTCCCATTCTAAGATCCTATCTAGCTTTTCCATAAGTCTCTCTGAAGCCGAAGCGGTCATCAACAGTTTAAATGGATGCATTGGCCTTGATGGAATTCCCTGCTTTTTCATGAATTTCCTTTCCTCTGAACTGGCTCTGCACCTTTCCATTTTGTTGAACGTGAGCTAATTTTTGGGCAACTTCCCTGTATGTTGGAAAGTAGCATATATCATCCAATTTTTAAGTCCGGTGATTTCCGTGATGTTTCCAATTATAGACCTATGTCAATACTCCTGGCTCTCCCAAAATCCTTGAAAAATTTTTGCACGCCAAAATGATTCCTATTTTATCTCCTTTACTTTGTCGTCAGCAACTTAATTTGACATTTCTTTGTTTCAGTGTCTGACAAATTTAACCATGAAGAGGTACACAATTGAGCAGCGCATTAAGCTTGTTGAAGCCTTTTCTGAAAATGGGCGTTCAAATCAAAATGCATTTCGTGCACTTCGTGATATTCTTGGTCAGCATAATCGATCAAATGTGTCCACAATCGGGAGAATCATGCACAAATTTCAGCAAACAGTGTCTGTAGGAAATGTGAAATCAGCTGTACATGCTCGTCTAGTTGTTCTGCGGAAAGCATTGCTCTTGTTGGCGATAGTGTGGCAGAAGAGCCGTCAATCTCAACTCGTCGTCGTGCCCAACAATTGAACGTCTCACGAATATCACTGATGCGAATTTGGAATAAAGATTCGAATTTTCACGCTTACAAGGTTCAATTGACTCAAGAGCTGAAGCCTACTGACCATTTCAAGCGTCGGCAATACGCCGAATGGTTGGTTGAACAGATCGAAGGGAATTTTGATTATAAAAAGAAAATCATTTTCAGCGACGACGCACACTTTCACGTCAGTGGATTTGTTAACAAGCAGAATTGCCTCGTTTGGGCAAATGAAAATCATCGTGTGATTCTTGAAAAGCCGATGCATCCACAAAGAGTGACTGTTTGGTGCGGTTTATGGGCTGGCCGCATCATCGGGCCGCACTTCTTTGAAAATGAGGAGGGCCAAGCAGTTACCGTGAATGATGTTCGCTATTGCGAGAAGATAACGGAATTCTTGTAGCCAGGACGATATGTGGCTCCAACAAGGTTGTGCCAGTTGCCACACAGCAAATGAAGCATTGGCTCTTTTGCGCGAGAAAAATGTAATGGCCTTGTTATCTCACGTTGTGGCGATGTTAATTGGCCGCCACGATTATGTGATTTGACACCGTTGGACTTCTTTCTTTGGGGATATTCAAAAGAAAAAGTTTACGTGAGTAATCCAAGAATAATTCAAGAGTTAAAGGATCCTCGGCGGGTGTTCCTCAAGGATCCATCCTTGACCCACTATTGTTCACTCTGTTTATAAATGACTTACCATCCGCTGTCATCAACTCCCGCTGCCTTCTTTATGCAGATGACATCAAAGTTTTGAAAGTAGTGTCGTCAATCGATGACTGTGCCGTGCTTCAAAAAGATTTGAATCCCATTTTATTTTGAAGTTCTCACAACCAACTTACACTTAATGTTTCCAAGTGTATCCATCTTTCATTTCCTAATAACCCTTGCCCTATTAGCTTTCAATTTACGTTAAATAGTTCGTACCTTTGTACGGTGACACACTTCAGGAACTTAAGTGTCACTTTCGACTCTAAATTAAAGTTCGACGTTCATATTTCGGATATTACTTCTAAAGCCTCTCGCATTTCTGGCTTGATCTTAAGAAATTTCTATATTTTTTCCGATCCTTTGTCATGTGTTAAATTATATTCTAGTTTGGTTCGTCCTATCCTTGAGTACTGTTCGCCAGCTTGGTCGCCTCATTTGAAGTATTTGAAGTTCACGCTTGAAGCTGTACAAAAAAGAGGTACCAGGATCGTCTTTTTGAAGTTTCAGATTCCCTACCTCTTTTGTGAATCACGCTTAGCTATCCTTAATATTCCCTTGCTGGAAATTCATCGACTCTACCTTGATAAATGTTTCCTTTACGGGCTTAGCCGTGGTTTGCTCGATGCTCGCCCTGTTAACCAGGTTCCTGTGAAGCGCGTTACGCGTTTTACATTGTCGAATCATCGTCGAATATCTTTGATGTTCCATTGGCACGTAGTTTGGTGTATTTTCACTCACCATGGTCAGATTACCTCGTAATCATGACGACCTTCAGCTTGGGCCCTTCTCCTTCTCGTATTTAGTTTATAAACGATTTGTCGACTGTCTTCATCTCAACTCTTAGTAATTTTTCTTATTTATTTTCTCCTAGTTTTTGCATTTTTATTACTTACATAATTTATTTTGCTGTGCTATTATTTTATCTATTTTGTAATTGAGTTTTTTCTGTCAAATAGAAATAATAATAAATAAATAAATAATCCTTTGCTATTACAACATAAGCTCCGTGAGCTTAGATTTGACTCTACGACTCCTCGAAGACAAGTGAAAAGTCCTCTTCTGCCATGATCGGTGTTGCCATCCCAACATCTCTCACCGATAAGATGGATTATACGATCCAATCTACAAGTCACGGCATTTCATAATCCTTATAGCGTTATGGTAGTACTTACATTGGTTAATTGAGCTCGATGCGGTTGCAGATCTTCAGCAGATTCGTCTCCGTGCACCACTGCCTGGTCCACTGGTTGCTTGTTTGCAGACTTTTCAGGTTCTGAGCTCGGTTGTAATCCAGTCATTACTTTTCTAAGCGTTTGCGGCACAAGAATATCTTCCGTTATCGAGGAAAGTAAGCCCCTTTTTGATTTGGTTTGCATGAACGTTGACTTCGCAATCACGCGACAGATCCTCTGTAAGCGCCAAGTAATTGACTGCACCACACCTTTTCACAATAGTTGCTGGTGACCATTTCTATTTGTTGATGGTGTCGATTTTAATAAAGATGCTTCGGCGACATCGACATCCCTCCATTTGGCTCCGAAGAGCTGATTAAATTGCTGCTCCATATTCTCCATATTCTCTTCTGCTTCTTCGTATCACTACAGCCCCTCTCGGGCCTTTGCTTCCTACAAATAGCGCCTCCAGCTGTCTCGGTCCATTGACTGAGTCCTTCAATTTTGAAATCCAAGCAGAAAGGACTATCTTCGTCGAGCGAGTCAGATCACAGTTTTCTTGGTCTCCCCTCTGATCTCTGGTCTTCAGTTATCCCAACGAATACCTTTTTGGGTATCTGTTGTTCATCCATAATATTCATGTGTCCAGCTCATTGCAGCTTTCGCAGTCTTACAATTGTTGAGACCTCCGGTTCATCAAAAATTTCATATAGCTTATGATTGTATCGGATTCACCATCGGTCCACATCTAGCTTTGCTCCAATTATTCGCCTCAGGACCTGTCACTCAAAGGCGTTCAATATATAGCATAAAATTCTCTGGTTTCAATAAATCCCAGCTAACCTTCAAAGTACGACCGGTCATGACCTGGAAGGGTGACTTCACCCCAAGTGCTGCCGTTGGTGTTTTATGAAAGCATAGCAAGAACTTGCGCAATATTTAATCGGCATATCGTTCTCCCACCAGCTTCTTTAATCCTTTTTCAGCGAATCGACAAGTTTTTCAGCTTGACCGTTTGATTGGGGATGAAAAGATGCCGTTTTCATGTGATCGATACCATTTTCTCTGCAGAAACTCTCAAGCTCCTCTGAAACCAGCTGTGGACCGTTGTCAGAAACCAGTCTATACAAAGTACTTGCCGCGAAAACCCTTTCTCTAATCGTTCGATTGCATTTTGTTTACTTGTGGCTAGTTGCTGAACGCATCATAGTAATTGAATACCAAAATCCATTTATGGGTCCCGCAAACCGATATGGGTACGAAACCATAGTCCGTCCAGTATGGGCCATGATTGAAGTGAACAGTTCGTTGGCGATTTGGAGTTTATTGCGCAGCTTCCGCTCCTTTTGGCCATCGTCGTCAATAGATGGCCAGTAAACTTTGCTTCGTGCCAACAGTTTCATCAGAACGACGCCTGGATGGGGTTGACACATCTCCTTTATTATTGTCCCTCGACAACAAGCTGACACAACGATGCGATGTCCATAAAAGATACACCCTTGAATGTTAGTGAGTGGTTCCCATCGGGCTAAAAATTTCGCAGCGTCTACATTATCGATCTGTTTTGAAGTTAGTGGCCACACATTTTCGATGTAATCTGCAACTTCCCTTATTTTTTGGCATCTACTGGTTTCTTGCTTGAGAGCTTCTAATGTTATGGACAGCATTCGTGCTATATCAATCGCAAAGCAAGCAATAAAGTAATTCTCCATTCTACCGATAACAACATCTTCGTTAGACTTTGAGCCGCGAGATGAAGTCTGCGTATGTAAAACTTTCCGTTTTAATGTTCTTGATTAGGAAATTGTAAGCAAGTATCATTAGTGCGTATCTTTGTAGATGGCTGGCTGTGTAAACAGGTATTAGTTTCTCTCCACAAAAAACCGCCAACAACGGCTGCTGATCCGTCTGATGCTCGAACTTGCGACCGTGGATATAACGATGAAACTTGAATAATGCAAATGTCGACGCCAAGACTTCTCGATGAACTTGTGGGTAGTTCTTCTCGGCGCTTTTAAATGATCGTGCCGCATACATTATCGGTCACTCAGTACTATCTCATGCATAAGAATCGCAACCCATACCGTAACTTGGATGCGTCTGCAGCCACGATAATTTTCTTCTTTGGGTCATAGTGGGTTAATACAAGATCCGAGGAAAGTGTATTCTTGAGCTTCTTGAGCATCTCTTTGCATAATTGTTTCCATTCGAACTTGGCATCCTTATGCAGCAACTCGTCCAGTGGTCCACGAAGCTTCCTTAGCTGATGAATGAATTTACCGTGCTATGTCATGGCCCCAAGCAAAGCTTGCAATCGTTGAACGTTTTTTGGTGCCAGCATTTTGTTCAGAACTTTGATTTTCTCTGGATTCGGTCTCAAACCGTTTTCGTCGATTACGTGCCCCAGGAATTCCAATTCCTTTTGACCAAACGATCGATCTTGAGGTGAAACCTGAAGCTTTGGATACGTCTCAATACTTCAAATAGATTTTCATGATGGTCGGCCTCATTAGCCTCTCCTACGATAAAGTCGTCAATTAAGGGGAATGCACATTTTGCTCCGTTTATCATTGTGGCAACCAGTTGCTGGGAAATGCCTGGAGCGGTTTTAATGCCACGTTGAAGGCGATTTACTCGGAAGACGCCATAGTGTGTATTGATCAGCATCAATTTTTTCGCTTCATCGTCGAGTTCGACCTGCAGAAACGCATCCAAATGGTCAATCTTACTGTGCACTTGATATTGGGACAGTTTCGAGAAGATATCTTCGGGTGTTGGCAGAGGGTTCTGATTCGGTTCAAGCGAGTCATTCAAACCCGTCGAATAATTGACACAAATTCTTACCCTGTTATCCTTCTTTTTAGGGGCAACGATTTTTGCTGCATACTCTGGGTAATTGACATGGCAAATCACGCCCAATAGTTGCAACTACCTAAGTTCGGCGCTGCAGCAGTAAATGGAACTGGCAGCTTGTTTCGAAAAACTGGTTTGTCACCTTCCTCTAGCGTGAGTGATGCCTCCATTTTGCTGCATCGCCTCAATACATTGTTGAAAAAAGACAAAAATTACTCTTTCACTAGCAGATGCCACTGCTCTCTCTACCGTGCAATTTTAATCGTGTGTTGAACTTGCCCAGCACCTTCACTGGATCTCCCGTTGCACTCACGGCTTGCTCCTCGCTTACGGCTAATGTCGGTGATCCTAATAACCTCCAATTTTCTGCAGAGATAATCATTCAATCGAAACCAGAAACAAGTTTTGATTCAGCTTCATGTTTAAAATGGCGCGTCGAAGTAGCAATCGATTTAACTTTGAGGCTCTTACGTTCGTTGCAATCTCGCCAGCGTCTGGGATGTCGTACCAATGATGATTCACAGTATCCTTTTTTGTGTCTGACTCTTCTGCAGTCGGGGCAATCCTTCTCTCGGACAGGATAGTCTCTGTGGAAATGGATATCACCACACTTGCTGCACGGAAATCTTGCTTTTACAGCGCCGATGTACTGCATTCTTCTTGTTCTTTCTTCTGGGCATAGCTTGTTCGCGTTCTCCTTCAGTTTCCAATGAATTGTCAATATCTCACTTTAAGATATGGTTCCCGAGCACAAAGCCATGGACTTTTGAGCTTTTAAGCCACTCAGCCGGTTGACACAATCGTGAAGTTTAAGCTGGGCACTACCATTTGATTCTATGCCGGCACCTTCTCCCGCAAACTCCTGCCGCTCGAATTTTGTCAATAATTCCAAAGCTAATGACTCTGGTGTTTTATTCAATCCCTGCATGTTGAGTTTTTCACACATTACGTCGACCTACGCAGCATATTCTGAAAAACTTTCATCTGAATCTTTCTCAGTCGTCAGACATTTGCATCTAAGCGAAAATTGTAACTCCTGACAACCGAAAATCCACTTAAGCTCCTAGACAGTGACATCGAAGGGGATCGTTGCTTTTGTCTGGGCGAGAATAGTGTATGCAAACTTGTGGTAGTCTGATGTTGAAAATTTCTCTATAAGTAGGTCAACTCTTCCTGAGTTCATCATTTCGACTCATAACGTCAGGTTGTCTTTCGCACAGTACGAACATTTCTCCATACGATCCGAAAAATTGTTGTGCAACGACGTTTCCGCTGGGACTGCCGATGGCTGATGCTAGGTCACCACTGAGGTTGCCGATGGCTGACGCTAAGCCAATTTATGGGTCAATAACGCGATCATAGTATCCATCTTGCTTTGCTACTCAAATATTGCTGTCTACATCCTTATGGATTCCTTACAGCAAGACGCGCTCGTAATAGTTGCAATTCACTTTCTAAGTTATGGTGTTTGCCTTTAATTCTTGCGTGAATTCGGATCTCATCGCCACTGTTGTAGTCTTGTCTCTTCAGTAGATAATGATACAAGACTAGTTGAAATATATATAGAATAGCTTTTACAGTACAAGCTCCATGAGCTTAGACTTGACTCTACGACTCCTCGATGACACGTGACAAGCCCTCTTCTGCCATGATCGGTGTTTCCATTCCAACACTCAGCGTTCTATTCTTGGTCGACTCCTATTTGTTTTATTCGTAAATGACCTTCCATCTAGTTTAAATGCTTGTTTTATGCTGACGACATGAAACTCTTCAGAGGAATTGTAAATGTTGATGATTGCAGAATGCTCGAAGGTGATTTAAGTTTTCTCAATGATTGGTGTTGCTTAAATAATTTTGACTTAAACATCTCTAAATGTTTTGTAATGTCTTTACATTGAAGCGTTGTCACCTTTAATTCAACTATTCTTTTAATGACTTACTCCTTTCTCGTGTTACTCAGGCTTAAGGCCAAGGAGTTTTTTTTTTGATTCCAAACTCAAATTCGACATTCATATTCAGCACATCATGACTAAAGCATTGAAAATGTTGGGCTTCATTCTTCCACATGTACACATATTTCATAATATATACTTCCTAAGCCTGGACATCTCATCAAGAATACCTTACTTCTTCTCTTGAGCCAGCCCATAGGAAATTTACTGAATTTTTGTTACATAAATCCAATCCCTCGTATCATTCCTATCTTAATCGACTCTCCATTCTTAACTTACCCACTTTGTGTCCTCGTCATATTTATTTAGATGAGTGTTTTCTATTGAAGCATAATCACCGTTTGATTAAGTCGCAGCTAGCACACAATATTCAATGGCAGATTCCTGTTAGGACACGCACCAGTCAGTTATTAATTACCCCTTTTGCACGAACTGCCATTTATTTTCATTCAGCCAAGGTGCGTCTTCTCAAAGTCCATAATAATTTGAAACTTGGCTCATTTTCTTGCTCAATTTCTGTTTTCAAATATAAGCTTAAAGTTCAAATTCCGAACTTATAATACTTTTTAATGTTTCTTCCCATTGGTTCAACATTCCGAATTTTCCTAAATTTTTCTTTTGTTATTTCCTCTTCTTCTTCTCCGTAGCACTTCAGCCCCTCTCAGGTCTTTGTTTCCTGCAAGTAGCGCCTCCAACTGTCTCGGTCCATTGACGCCGTCGTCCAATTTCGAAATCCGAGCAGCAATGAACTGCCTTTGTCGACCGAGTCAGACCAGCGTTTCCTCGGTTTCCCCGCTGGCCTTCAGTTCTCGCAACGAATACTATCTTGGGTATCCGTTGTTCGTCCATACGATTCATGTGTCTCACCCGTCGCAGCTTTCGCAGTCTAACAATCATAGAGACCTCCGGTTCATCAAAGATATCATACAGCTCATGGTTGTACAAAAAACACCATTGGTCCCCGTCTAGCTTCGCTCCGATAATTCGCCTCAGGACCCGTCGCTCTAAAGCGAAGACTACTTGTATGCAAGTAGTCTTCTAGATAATCAAAACTCAATAGAATATTTTATTTGCGAGATTTATTCTTCGGCGTATTTCGTCTCTTTCATTACCCGTTTCCGGCATTTTTCGCCAAAATACACAAATTCGCCCACATTTTCGATACTGTATTCGCCAAGTGTGATATTTTGTGTATTTGCGGTATTTTTCCTTAACTGTGTCATGAGCTTGCTTTTATTTTCTTTGATTTGCAGCCCTACTAGTTTTGCTCCGCTGTCGAGTTTCAGGAAGAGTTCCTTGGCTGTTGTTAATGGCCGTGACAACATATTGATGTCGTCTGCATAGGATCATACTTGGCTCGACTTGTATAGTAATCTACTTCGTGTATCGACAGGTAGCTTCCTTATGACGTATTTTAGAGCCAAATAGAATAGCAATGGGGCTAGCCCATCTCCCCGCTTTTGTTCAATATTTGTGTCAAAGACAATGATTGTTATGATGTAACCTTGGGTGGTCGTTGATGTCATTGTCATTTTGGTAAGGCGGATGGATTTGGCTGGGATGCGAGAGCAAAGCATTATTTGATATAGAACGTTACGGTCAATACTGTCGTATGCTTGCTTCAGGTCAACGAAAATTCGGTCTATCTTGAACTTCCAGGATGCTTGACTGTGAACAATTGGTCTATTGTCGATCTACTTGCTCGAAAACCACCTTCTTTTCTAAGATCTTTGAAAATATTCTGGACGCTGACAAGCAAGCGATGAACCTTTAGAATTTTCCCATTGTAACTTGTCACGTTTTTTGCGGTTAGGGAATATAATTGATTGACTCCACTTTTTCGGCATATCTTTTTGCTGCAAAATGTGCTGGATGACTTTATGAATAGGTTTATGAACCCTGCTGCTACCATATTTGATGAAATCCACTGGAGTCTCATCGATGCCCGGCGCCTTATTATTCTTTTGTGCTTTGATGATGGAACAAACTTTATTCAAAGCTTGTGGTGTCAATGGAACCTCTTGCAGACATCTATAGGCTCCGATCTCCTGGAGCTGTGTGGAAAATTAAGCAAGTTCTTCAAAAATGATGCCCATCTTTCTTTATTCTTGGTTTCATCAGCGATAATATTGCCGATGTTGTCACGACAGAGCATGGTTTCTGGCAGATAGCCATGACACAGGCTTTTCACTACTTTGTATGCTTGTCTTGTGTTGTTGCCAGCTAAACTTATATCTAAACTTCGCAATAGGTTGCCATAGTATTTTCTTTTCTGAATTCTAATTACCTTATTCGCTACCCTTCTGAGATTTTTATAGTGTTCTCTCTTCGTCCTGGTTTTCCTACCTATGTATTCTTTATACGCCTGATTCGTTTTGTCTAACGTATTTTGGCGACTATCATCGAACCAAACATTTCTCTTGCGCCGGGCTTGATGTCCAATTGTCTGTTCTGCCACGGTCTTTATTGGCGCTTTCACCTTCAATAACGGTCGATTTGAACTCTCTATCTACAATAAACGTCACTCCTAACTCTCGTTTTCGACTAGGCTTCCAACTTTTGAATTTTATGTGCGATTTTATATCTTGAATATCATTTCCTGCCCAGTTCATTTCCTGGATTCTAGTAATTTTAATTTATAATATATTTACTGGCCTGCTTTTAAAGGTCCTAAAAAGCGCCAGGGTAATTGAGTGATCTTACATTCCAAGACCCAATGCCATAGTCCTTTTTCCGCTTGCAAAGTCGTTGCCGAGAGACTAATCCATTCCAAGGCCCGTCCGCTGGTTTCAAAACATTTTAGGGGTTTCCAGGGACGGGGAATCAGCCCGTTGCCCAACCGCCATTCCAGCGGTATGGGAATTACTTTGATTTCGTTATCAGATGCGGAATATTCGCCTTCACCCTCTGGCGGCCCCACAAAGGAGGAGTAAGCAGGATTTAGTAGCAGAGCTGTAGATGTATTTACAGTTATTAGGATTTAGTGTCCCATTATTGGGGAGCCAGTAAACCCAATGTGTGACCCCAAGAGCATTTACTACCATTTAATTCGGAGATTCGGGATGAGGAATCATGGAAGCTATGGGTTGGGAAAATAATGGGTTCCCTCCTCCTTTCCCAAACGGGCTTGGGACCGTTTACGACGGAAATTTTGTCTTTCCTTGTTTGAATTTGTGAATTTTAAACCTTGTTAGTGGGCCTGTGGCCTGTTATAACTTATATCTTTTTTTTACCGATTCCGATTAAAACGTTTTAAATATTTGTACATATAATAATATAAAAGCTGACATATTCGAAATTTCAAACTAAGACAAGTGAAAAATAAAAAATTTTCGAAGTTCCAGGTGCTGTATTGTTCCGCATATATTAGTTATGCAATTGGTAATGAATAAAAGATTGACTTTTAAAGAGAATACGTATGCGAACGCAACCTACATGAGTGCAAACGCAGAACACGTTTGAAAAAAAAAATCACTATTAGTTTAAAATGTAGCGTTCGAACTTATTAAAAGGGGAAGGTAAAAAAACATGAAATTAAAAGGGTATCCTTGGCTGAATGGTGAACGAGACTTCCTTCTCAGCGCCGCACTGATGCCCTTCCAATTAAACAAATAGCCAAACTTTGATGGATCAATAAACGAGCCTCGATTTTATCGTCATTTCCATCGCAGACAAATTTGGGTGATAAGCAGGTTATATTGTCGGCACAAAGAAACCATTCTGGAACTGAACATGTTCGCTCCTCGCAATTCTCTTCATCCAAATGATCGGGGCAATCGTTGTGGCTGTTGGATTAATATCTGGCATCGATGCAATTTCCACCTTTACATCGAAATTCATCCTGACGACCAAACACCCGTACTAAAAGCTTGCGACGCTGGAGAATCGCTTGAATCAGAAATGAAGTAGAAAACCCTACTGAGTGCAGGACAAGATTATTTATCGAAATATGATATACTTACGAGATTTTCGGGCTGATCGCCCGACACATCCCTTCGCGAATACAACTACGGCGGACACAATCACTATAAAATAACTTGCGGCGAACGTAAACATACGCGCACGGAGTCACAAGCGTCAACACAACTGACGTTTCAATCAAAACAATCGGTAAGGCTGTTATTGATAATGCAGTACAGTGCGTGAAAGGAACATGGCCACCAAGTAAAAAAACTGGGTTTTCGCCAGAGATGAACGCTGCAAGGTGAACTTGGGTGCTTCAACTCAAGTAAAAGAGCCCTTGGGCCAAGTCGATAAAAGAGCCAGTGACGATGGAAACGGTCTCTTTTTTCACGGAAATTTGGCCAACGAAAAACGTCCTGCAAACCAACAAGCAGCGATCAACCCATTCTCAGGAGGAGAAAGTGAACACCGGGCGAATCAACAAGTGAAGATCAATCCATTAGAAGAAGGGAAAAAACTGCTCAAGACAACCGACAAATTAAATCGGATCAGGCATATTGAGTTGAGGTGCGAGGAATTCAATCATCGGCAGGGCCCCTAACGTAGCAAGTAAGAAACGGTGTAAGTGTTAAGACTTGATAATTACTTTTGAATAATAATTTGCATTAAACATATTGATTTAGAATCTGATTAATTACTTTTGAATAATAGTTTGCATTAAAAATAGAAGAGTTTGATTTCTTAGATAAAATTTTGTGTCGTGTAAAGTGTTTCAGCAGTGCTTTTGCGCGTGGAGCGCGCAGTGTTGGCGGAAGGCTTAGATTTGGCCTGGAGTGCGCAAGGATCCTTCCCATCGGGGATCGCAATCCGCGTTAGTTCTCTGCAGTTTTTCAGTTCAGTTAGTTCTCCTCAGTGAAGATTAGTTGTGTTAGGAGAACTCTGTGGATGTGATGATATGCGGCTTGACGAGCCAAATAAGGACCACCAGTGATTATCCTTGTGAAAGGACCATTCCGGGGAGCCCCAAGCTCGCCAATTGGCTCCTGGGGGCAATTCCAGGGTTGGCGAGTGGCACTACTTACCCCGCCTCCACGGGCTAGTCGGGACCCCAAGGCCCCAACCGGAATAGCTTATTGCGACGTAGTGCCCATTTTAACGTAACAACACTGTAGTAAATTGTGTGATTAAGGATGAATCTTCAATGTGGAGGTTACTGAAGAAGGAATACCAATTCATGGCATTAAGGCTGGCTTCCATGCTCGATAAATCAGCTTTTAAAAAATTAAAGCCGGAAGGTAAGGAAAGAGCGAGAAGATGTGATAGCAAGCTCAATGGAGAATGGTGCCGCCGATGCGGGCAGAGAAGAAGTGGGATTTGAGAGATTGTTGACGCTAGTTATTTTAAGGTATGTATCATGACCATGTTTCGCTATGGAAATTCCCTAGAGTGTTTTTATTTAGAAGGATTGAGGAAAACAGAGTCTTCTCTCATTTTCAACAGATAATTTCAAAACTGGTTAAATCCCAAGCAGTCTCTTGATAAATTTATTCTCTAGAAATTTCTACTTAGTTTGCATTCTTTGGTCATAAAAGTTCCTCCTGAGCATCAATACCCGTCGTGTTTGCAAGATGCCCCAACTACGAGTACTCCTGTTAGAAATAAAAATTAGAAACAAAATACTTGAAATTTCTTAACAGACAGACGTTTAGATGAAACGAATGGACTTTTTCACTTCTCACCGGAAACCATGATAAATTGCCAAAACTCGATAACTTTGTTCTGCACTTTCCCAGCGCGCTCATTTCCTCTCCCACTCCACATCTCTGCTGGAACTATTTATCTTCGTCTTGGCTCTATCCTCGCCATGACGGTGAAACAATGGCGAACTTTATATGGGTGTCTGCACTTTGCATAAACTTTGCAAATTTTCACAATTTTCTTATCCCAACGTACTATACAACAGGTGATATAAAGCAGTAGAGGGTAAGTATGTTACCGCGTGACTTCGACTTGAATGCGAAATCGTGGTGCCAAGACGCGACAGGGGATGAAGTTGTGAAAAATTTACAAATTCCAAGTTGGGTCGGGTAAAGCTATTTCCCAAAAGCAGTTGATTAGCGTAAGGTGAGAAGACGATTTGCGGTTCTCTCTTCATTAAGTTAAGATCTTTTTTTTGAAAGAATAAGTGATTAAAGAGTATTGTTTAAGTTTCAAGATAAAGTCGCTTAAGAGTTTATTCTTAACAAGTGGATTATTGCATGAAAGAAAATTTAGATTTTCAAGTTTCATCTCAAATCTTGGAGAGTTTTCTTTTGAAGTTATACTTTAAGTTGGGGAGAACTTTAAAAGATATACATACACTATGATCTTCCTCTGAAGAATTAAAATGTTTATTCCAAACGTATTTTTCTTACCCATGCCCGTAAAATGGAAAAGTACTTCATTTAAATTCATTGTGATTTCATTTGTTTTTCCAGTGTTGAAACTTAATCATAATAATTCCTCCAGTTGTTTCGCATTGTATTGTGATTATTCCAATACATTTCTGTTTCACTAAGCTTAACAATAACCCGAGTAAACTTATACCACAAAAATTATGCAGAATAGCGTCTGCCTGTCATCAACTTGTCTAGAAAGACTCAAATTTTCAATATTCGAGGATATTCCTGTCATCGCATTTAATAAGTTCTAAGGCCAAATAAAATTATTCATATATTCAAAGAAAAACTTTGGACCGCATATTCTGTCAATAAAAACAATGAAAAAGTTTCCTTGTGTTTCTTTTTTCACAAACTTTTGGCATTAACAATTTTTTCGATCTTTTGTTTCCTGGGGTCCTTATTCACTTTTCGGCTTAACTATGAAATGACAGAAGTTTTCTTTTACTTTCAAGACATCGGATGGACATCAAACATTAGAAGGGAAAGTTTTAGAATGTTTTTGCAGAATAAAATATTTATTTACTCTTTAGAAAGCGATTATTGAAAGATTGACAGGATTATCGAAAGAGAGTTTAAGCTATTGATCAGTTTTTCATGATATTCGGTTTTTATTTCTTCATGAGTAATGAAAGCTTTTAAAAGCTTTTTACACCTAAAGTAAGTGATGGAAGACAATTTCAAAAGGTCTTAGAAAGCATTACAGGATTCTACATCTAGCATGCGTTGCTTACAGACGTGCGTTAAATTCCAATTGAAGCATAAAATATGTAAAACTTTAATTAAATTGAATTTAATATTGGTTTTTTGATTAAACGTTTTCAATTAGTTATGTTTAAATTTAGAGAACCATTTGGGCAATCAAGTTTTAGTATTTTTATCGTTTGAACTTCGCTTGATATTCTTTGAAAATTTATAACGATTAGTATTGAACAAAGCGCTTTTGACATTGACGTATTTTGAAATTGATGATGTCAACAGCTTTCAAAAATTAAATAATGTTTAAATCGACAGTTTGAACTTGATTTTTAATTGAAAAAAGCTTATATCGTAGAAGCAATCGATTCAAGAATTTTTGTATCGAATATCATAATTTTACTTCGATACATAATGTACGATCGAAAACTCTGTAGTGAGCTGTTTACGCATAACGCTATAGCCATCACACGCTAGATGGCAGTGTGCATCTTTAAGAACCCGCCAGCAACTTGTCAATCAAAAAATAATGAGGCTGAGCTATGATCAAATTGTGAGAGTTTTCTGGTAAAATAAATCAATTGTCTGTTTAAAAGGGGTTTAATTAAAAATCAAAGTTCTTTGCTTTAGTTAGTGATGAAACAAAAACGAACATGGTGCCGAAATCCGGGAGTTAAGTATTTAACAAAAGTGAACTGTGGACTTGTGAAATATTGTGAACTGTTCTGTCAACTAAGGAAAATTCTATCGATTTGGTGCTTGTAAAATTTTTGAGATTCTATTCTATGGACTTGTGAAAATTTTGGTTTCATATTACCGTTACTTGGAATTATTTTGTGTTTGCGGACTTCGATTTTTTATAAATCTGATCAAACTACGTAATACTTGTGAAAGTTTATAGCTTCATAGAGCTTCAACTTTGAAAAATTCGGACTTTATGAATATTTTAATTGATTTTCAACTAGACTTTACGTGATTACCGTATATAATAAGCGGAATTAAATACTTAATTATATAGAGTTAAAGTAAATCCGAATATATGTATGGACTACCATGTATGCGTGTGGGACTCAGAAGCCATCCTAATTTACTACTATATATATATATATATATATATAGTAGTAAATTAGGATGGCTTCTGAGTCCCACACGCATACATGGTAGTCCATACGATATTGAGACGAAAAGAGCAAAAACATAAGATTGGTTCTGGCGTTCCTTGTGATGCAACAAGATTGTTCCCGAGGAACGAGTGAGGAATGAATTTGTAAAGCAAATTAAGGGGAACTAGCACGTAAACAAACTCAGCGTTTTGCAGTTAACTGGAGCGAATGTCTACAACTCCCACTAGCAATGCAAGCAAATCGTTTGTATTTAAGCTACTGGCAAATTGGACAAGGCAGCCAGCATAAACATAAGTCTCAAGAAGAGGCTGCTGGAGACAATTGTGGTCTTCATTTGCGAATAAGTTCGCTGTAAGGAGGAGGTATTTTCGACGTCAGTGAAACTGTAGTTTGAGCCATTTCATTAGTGATTTATTTTGATCAGTGTTTTAAATAAACTCTAACACAATGGTCTTTTTGTCAACTCTCACGATTGCGCTAAAGTGGGTTCAGTTTATTCACTAATTCTTTTTTTATGTATAGTTCAACACCAGTACAGAAATTTTCTTGAGAAGGCATCCACGGGAGGTGAAGTAGACGTCTGCAAGAATTGAATTCAGAGTTTCTTTAGGCCCAAGCCGATGAAACTCTAGTCCTAGCCTTCATCTACGTACACCGTAGAAATAAACCATGGTACGAGAGTCGTAAGCTCGGGATAATTGTAGGGCACACAAAGACCAGCTGTAACCCCCTTTGTCTTCTACATACCGCACTTATCGGATCCAACTGCTCAGTCGAGGAGCCTGGCAGCAACTGCAGACCCCTAAAATCGAGGTGCACCAAGCTCAGCCTGGAAAAGGCACTCCGCGCTGATCCGTTGGGGACAAGGTTCCCGAGTTGACAAGGTTCACGAGGAAAAGGCAGCAGTGGACAACTCACTCCCCGAAATCTCACTCAAGGAACGCGACAACTCCTGACTCTCAAGACATACCTAGCCCGCCTGGCAGTCCCGTTGGATGAAGCAGACAGGGAGTCACCGGAGGAGCCGAAGCGTGGTGGTAGATGAGTGAGCCTGCGGCAAGAGTTGGGCAACCTACGACGCCTCGCGAGAGGCATGAAGTCCGAAGAGGAGTGGGAGTTTTTCGCAGCCCGGGCCAGGGCACTCAAGAAGCGAATCATTGAGGAGCGAAGGAGCAGGTTAGCGGCGGCAGCTAGAATCTGAGTGCTACCAGCCAAACGAGTTCTAGACGTAGAATGCATTAAGCCAAAGCAAATTGCCAAACGGGAATAAAGTTCTTTTGGACAGCCCCTTTTCCCTCGAGGTATCAAGGATTGTGTTAGTGTATGGTAAGTTGCAATCATCATACCAGCACAGGCAGGGTTGTTGCTTATACGTTACACCTGCACAAGGTACCATTACAAACAAAATGATCTCTTAGCTACCAGACAATATTTTACAAGTACTTACAGACATCATTTATACAATATTCCGTTTGCATAATTATGCTAAAATGAAGATATCCGCGAAGACCCTGCAGTCTCCTTGCATCGCTGTCAACAATTGCAGAAAGGATGATTCTGCATTCATTCAATCAGGTTGTATCTGACAAAGATAGTAAACCGAAAGAACAATATGACTTCTAAGCTAAGCAGTCTACTGAATTTCAGTTAGTTAGAGTTGTCTAACTCATCAGAAGAGATCGCAAGATCTCAACAGCCCTAGTTACGCTTGACATGACCAAGGCCTTTTATATAGTTTGACATACTGCACTAATTTTCAAAATGCATCAATTCAATATTTCTCTGCAGCTTATTCAAACTATTGGCTCCTTCTTGGAAGGCCAATAACATGCCGTATCCAAATTACCAAAAAATCTCAAATCAGAGACCAATCGAAGCTGGAGTTCCTCAGAACTAGCCATCTCACTAGTCCTATACAATGTGTTTACTATAGACCTTCCCACTTTGCCTTTAAGAGTAAAACCATCACTATATCTGGATGTTATCTGTGTATTTAAAACAGGAAGACAAGCAAAAGCCATCACTTCAAAGTTGCAGCTTTCAATAAATAAATTGAAAATTAGAACTAATACTGACAAAATGTACATCAATAGAAAAAAACGAAAAACTCCACAGATACTTATCATTGAGAACAATACAATAGACTGGACACCAAAAACCAAATATCTCGGACTTACGAATATATTCTATAATTAACTCACATAGACACAACATATACAAAATAAACGAGGGCACCACATACGAATTCTCTACACTTTATACCCTCTGATTAAACTCAGAAGACAGCCTTAAAAATCGAACGCTCATTTACAAACAGATTATATGAGTGACACTACTATACTGTAGTTTTTCTTTCGACCGTACGACAAAGACTAACAAAAAATCATTCCAGTCCATCCATGGTATATTAGAAATACTGAATAAAAACACCAAATTTTCGTTGACTTTAAGCAAGCATACGACAGTATTGATTGTAACATACTGTACCAAATAATGCTTCACTTTGGCGTCCCAGCCAAATTAGTCCGTCCTACCAAAATGACAATGACGTCGACGGCCTCCCAAGTCCGCATCAATCATCAACTCACCGGTGCCTTTGACACAAATAAAGCAGGGAGATGACCCACCCCATTCCTATTCAATTTGGCTCAAGAGTACGCCGATACGCGAGGTACATTAATATTCAAGTCGAGCCAAGTAGTAGCCTATGCAGACGACATCTACATTTTGTCACGGTCACTAACAACTGCCAAAGAACTCTTCCTGAAACTCGACAGCGAAGCAAAACTAGTAGGGCTACAAATCAAAGAAAATAAAACAAAGCTCATGACGCAGTCGAGGAAAAATACCCCAAATACACAAAATATCACATTTGGCGAATACAATATCGAAAATGTTAGCAAATTTGTGAACTTAGGCGTCAAACTAACGAAAACGGGCAATGAAAGAGACGAAATACGCCGAAGAATACAGCTCGCAAATAAAATATTTATTCAGTTTTGACGATCTTGAAGACCAGCTGCATACACAAGAAAACAAAGCTCCAAGTATAAAATCTGTGATAGGACCTGTGTTATTCTATGGGTGTAAAACATGGACCCTAACTCAAGCATCCGCGAATATATTGAACGCCTTTGAGCGACGGATCCTGAGGCGAATAATGGGAGCAAAGCTAGACGTAGCGAATTCGATACATCCATGGCGAATTCGATACATCCATGAGCTGTATGAAATTTTTGACGAACCGGAGGTCTCAACGATTATAAGATTGCGGAAGTTGCAATGGGTTGGCCACATAATTCGTATGGGCGAACAACGGATACCCAAAAAGGTATTCGTTGGGAGAACTGAAGGCCGGAGACCAGTAGGGAAACCGAGGAAACGTTGGTCTGACTCGGTCGATGAAGACAGTTCATCGCTGCTCGGATTTCATAATCGGAGGACGCGATCAATGAACCGAGACAGTTGGGGGGCTGTAGTGCTAAGAAGAAGAAGACATACGAGTATACAACGACCTAAGAATTGAGACCGTTGAAAAGTCCATACCTGACAAGGCACTGAAACTCTTTGACACAATTGATAGCCATACTGATCGTACCATGGCGTTCTTCGAGCTTTATAAAAGAAGGATAAAATCGTGTTTCCAATTATCCGCCAAATAACACGTTAAAATTTCCTTTTTTCTAATTTACATAATAACTGAAACTAGCTTCAGAGCAAAGGTGGGTATTGAAGTGCTCATAGACATGAGGGACGCAAAATGCTAAGTCACATTAACTCCACAGCCCTCCACATTCCAAGAGTAACACGAAACTTCCCCGAATTCGGATTAACCTTTCATTTTTTCAATCATTAACGCAATCCTGATTGCTATATCTTAAAACCTAGAAATGTCAATAGACTTAGTACTTCCAAAAAATAACATATCCTTATAAATAAATGCGATTCACTGCATCATTATTTTAACTATGTATAGAGGACTATCAGCCTACCCAACTTGTGATGAGGGTACTAATTGAAAAATTAAGTAATAATCACATGGTTGAGCGTGATGTTGCCCATATCCCCTCAAATTCCCTTACGGTCATTGTTTGAGATACTCTTAATAAATCTTAGCAACAAGGTTCGAGTTTCGATTGTTGTGCGATGGATTGTTATTATTAGAAGTTTTAAAAATGAAGTCAGTGCATTTGCTGCATTCGAAGACCCTTCCTTCATTGCAGGAGCTCTAGATGCCACACACCGCTACAAAAAACCTGTGCAAAGCAATGAAGCTGGGACCGAGCTCAATACATTCATCACCGCTTTAGCCTGCATATCCCCAATAAACCAATACATGTTGCAAGCAAAAAGGATTTGCATTGGGTATCGAAATATCATGAGATTTCACACAAAATGTTTGGTTGAATGTCCTCGAAAACTGACCACAAGCTAGTCCTTTTCCTCATATAAAACATTTTTATTGGTGTCCCTACACAGGAGAAGAAAACTAAATGTTGAAAGGTATTTAAAGTCACATGGGCCAATTAAACAAAGTCCCAATCACCTGTAACAGCCGACGATATCCACACTACTGAAAACTTAGCTCAGAAAATTTTACAAGCTAAAGAGGAATATACGACCACACCTCCGAAAAGGGAAACAAGTCCCTATAAACTCTCTCCCAACATCACACAACTAATAATAAGAAGAAAAGAAGCTCAGAGAAGAGCTAGGTATACAGGTGACGCTACTTGGATGACTAATGAAACCCGTGATAAGATAACGGTATTCTGTAACGAGAAGTGGGAGAGCTTTTTACAGACTCTCGAGCCTGGGTGTTATAGTTGCTGGAAAGTATCCAAACATTTGTGAGTAAATAAGAAATTTATGGTGCCATCTATATACGGTCCGAACGGGATGCAATTCCACGTTGCAAGTAAGACTGAATCTTTTGCAGGTTCCGTGATTATTCTTTGGATAAGGAGGACTTTGAAACTGAAAATAGAATTAAATCATCGGTCAACAGACCCCTGAAAGATGACATTAAGCATGAAGACAAGATTAAACCAACGGTCTAAAGTGAAATCAAAAACAAGGACACGGACAAACTGGACACGATATCATTACAAATACAATGATCTCTTGTTTACCAGAAATTATTTTCCAAGTACTTACAGACATCGTTTATGCGAAATTCCGTTTGCAAAAGTATCCCAAAATATGGGTATCAGTTATCACCCAGCAGTCTTCTTGCATCGCTGTGGAAAATTGTAGAAAGGGTGATTCTGCATCGACTCACTGAGTTTGTATCTGACAAAGATTTTTACGGATAAAATAGAAGGGCATCAATATTATCTCATCCCGAATACTATCATAGCCTTCGTATGACTCGGTAAATTAAGTACGCTAAGCCGCACTCGACTAGCGTTTTGTTTGACACCCTTAATTATACTCACAACAGTAGGTTAAGTACGAATACTTGTAATTTTGCGTGATAATGAACGAGAAGGTTCAACGCCCTTAAAGACCGGAAGAGCAAAGAAGATCCGTATCGTTTTGAAACAAAATGTTCTAAATTAATGAACTTTAACGAGCAGTTAGAATTGAAGCTACAGTAACAGACAGAGCCCATTTCTTTGGATGATTTAGACCTAATGTCATGTTACAATAGAATCAACGCAGCGTATGCAGTTTTAGTCCACGCGCAAGATTTCCTCCTGAATGCAAAAAGTTTCTGCTTTTCAGAGCCAAAGTAAAGGAGGAAGCAACAACTGGAAAGAAGACTCTCAATTTAGTCAGAATTGGTGCACAAATCAATTAAAATCGCAGTGTGTCGACGAGTTTTGATGTTTGGGTGATAGATCCAAGTTTTCACTCATTTTTTCTTGCAATTATCCAAACTAAACAACCAGAAATGTCATCAGGCGAAGAGCAGACTATCGGTAATTCGAATCTGCAAAATCAGAATCTATCACAATTGGATATCACCAAGTTGACACCACTTTCGCCGAGGTAATTTTCCGCCAGGCCACCATCAATATTGGCACTATCGAGCATGTAGCGCACGGCAAATCAACTGTGGTCAAAGCCACTTCGGGCAGACAGAGTGTTCGTTTCAAGAACGAACTAGAAAGGAGTAACACTATCAAATTAGAACGTTTAACTGATAGTGAATTGACCGAATTGACAAATTTCCCGAGTAAACTTCGTAAATTCATACAAAAACATACAAAAATACGCCGCTATAACAAGAAAACCACAGCCCGAAACAGAATCAACAATTACTTAAGCAATTGGTCACACGATGAGAAGGTGAAACAAACGAAAATCTGCCAATTTCTTGACATTACACCGAACGATGAGGATTTCGTGGGTCTATGCACCGCAACGCACCAAGCAGCAATATATGTCGTGGACGGGAATACAATCACCAGAGATCTCAACTATTCAGACACGGTGCGCAATGTTTCTGTGTCGGGATCGAGCAAACAGTCGTCACAGCTGAGGATTACTCGGGCTCTCCAACTGCAAAGAAGCGCAAGGAAGAATACACAGAGAAAGCCATTCGCTCCACCGAGGAAATCGATAAGGAGTCGCATTTCCACATCAAATGGAAATATTACCTAAAAACTAATGTAAACAAGCATCACTGACGTTGCAAACTGTCAGTGAATCAGGTTCAGCCAACTCAGCCAAACTTGGAGTGATCACCACCAGAGCGGAGCGGAAATCACGTTGCGGCAGAGAGAAACTAATTCGCGAGAATAGAAAGAACCACTCCGAAGAGGTGGATGACCGGGGACAATGGTATTCGGTTAAAGAGCGGGACATTGGCCTTTAGGAGGGGATAATACAAGCGCGCGAAAAATGACGCGCCTCCTCTCTCTTTTCTCTTGGGTGTGGCGGAGCGGAAGTACTGGTGAACAGGCGAGCGTAAAGAAGTGAACAAGCGGAAGATTTCTAGACGAATCATCAAGTGCGTTGAGGTGATAAGCAGGTGAACAAGCGGAAGATTTCAGATGTTTAATCAAGTGCGTTGAGGAAGACAAAATTACATCATCGAATGCGAACAGAGAAGGGGCCCCTTTTAGGTACGAAAAGTATTAAGTTTTTTTTAGAACTAAAGTAGATCGAAAGTTTGTTTGAATTTGGATTTGGATTGAATTTGGATAATCAAACTGAAATTGATGTATTGAATTATGCCTTTAGAAAGGAGGAAAAAAGGTAAATTTTTGTTTCAGATTGTGACGGGTGCAGCTTGAATGGCAAGTCCTGGTTTATTTAAAAAAAGTGAAATCGGAAGTGAATAAAAGTGTTCGGGGATGGTGTGGTGATTTCGATAGCTGGTCGGACGGTTAGGATTAGTGTTCGAGGGGAGTGTAGGAATGTCTGATAGGGAAGGAAATAGTGTCGAATTGTGAAGTTAGTGTGGCAGCTAGTTTGTGCTCGATAGCTAGGGATCGGGTGAAGAGAGTGAAGAGTGACGTTGGTTGTTCCGGCAAGCCGGTGTTTCGCTTGGCGGTTTATTGGGGCCTTGAGGGACAAGCGAGTGGCACCCCACGCCTGTCTCCGGACGAGCTAAGCCAGGGCCATAAGCCCCGCCGGAGCACCCTAATATCCTTGGGGGCAATAGCGACTCCCGTGGAATAATTGGGGATGTAACAAGATATTATACCGGAAGAATAGTATGGCTTCTAAGTCAAGCACTCTACTGCACACCAGTTAGATAGAGTTGTCTAACTCATCAAAACAGTTCTAGCTATGCTTGACATAGCTAAGGCCTTTGATAAATTCTGGCATGCACGACTCATCTTCAAAATGCATCAATTCAATATATTACTTCAGCTCATTCAAACTATTGGCTCCTTCTTGGAAGGCAGGATATGCCGTGTCCGCATTGACAAACAAATCGGAAGTCTGTGGCCAACTGAAGCTGGAGTTTCTCACCCAGTCCTAGAAAATATATTTACTGTAGAGCTACCCACGCTGTCTCTAAGAGTAAAACCATCACTATATGCTGATGGTATATGTATATTTAAAACAGGAGGGTAAGCAAAGGACGTCATTTCAAAGTGGCAGCTTTCTATAAATATTTTATTAAAATACTTTCGTAAATCGAAAATTAGGATTAATACTGACAAAACACAAATTCACCACAGAGACTTATCATTGAAAACAATACAATAGACTGAACACCAAAAAGGCTGCTGACGAAAGCGTATAAAAACATTCTGAAGCTGCCAATGCTTGCTCAAACTAGTTTGGTTTACCAATTGGCAAAATCATTAACCTTTAGTCATATTATTATTATGGAGAAAGCTAAGTTTATCTACAGAAATTTAAAAACTAATGGATCGGAACGAGCACCATTAATTACGGTATCACAGATCAACCAATATAATGCGAGGAATGCAGATCAATTCGTAATACCTTTTGCCAGAACGAATCGACTAAAGAACGATGCAACGAACGATGCTTTGCGTATATATAACAATCTACCAGAAATTTTTAAGGAGGCAAACTCACTTTTGGTATTTAAGAAAAGACTAAGGGAGCATTTAGTGAGCACTGATTGAAGCGTGGACCTGCAATTCTGCTTTTATGAGCCCAGTATCTTAGGACGTTCTTTTTTACCCTATCGGCAAGATACTGAAGCGTCAGTTACTCAAAGTTTTTTTTGAATGCGTCGTACTAAATTGTCGCGTGTTATTGGTTCGCGGCCTATAATTTTAATGTTCCGGGAAAGTGAAAACGCAATGTCTTTTAATTTAAGTTAAAAGAGTTTATTTAATTAATTAAAATGCACAATAATCAGTTAACACTTTCACTCATTTTAATTTTCACTATTTAAAAAAAATCTAACACTTGTCCATAAATTTTTTTATCGCAATTGTCTTCTAAATTACTTCACTATTACGAAACACACTATCGCAGTTCTTATCGCGGTTGAATGAATGAATCCCCCCATTCATTCAGCTCGCCTTTATATATGGTCTCTACATATTCACCCATTTCTCGTACATTGGCGAATGTTCTACCGAGAGGTACCTGGTAGATTCGAGCAAATTAATGAATGGAGTGACGTCACTTGCAGATGTTGATCATGCTTGTTGGGTTCTCGTGGGTTCGAGTAAATTCATTTGTTGACGTTCTTAATGATTATGAAAACAATTGCGACAGTAGCTCGCAGAATCATTCGTACATGTAATTATTTGTACATGTAACACTGCCCCCACCTCAGTTCTTTTCGCCCCGAAAGGATGTGTCGCTATTTGTAGTCAATTCTCCCTGGGTGTTATATGGGGCAAGACGGTCCAGATGCACGATTTTCATTTTAGCTCTCGGCTTACGATGTTCCTGTATTCGGTATACGACGTCGTTGATTCGCTTTGTAACTCGGTATGGTCCCTCCCAATTATGTTGAAACTTTGGAGACCTACCCTTTCGCCGTTGCGGGTTATATAGCCACACCAAATCATCTTGCTGGAAGCCAGTAGAATTAGCCTTTAGATCATACCTGGTCTTCATGCGGTCAGTAGCCGATTCGAGGTGTTTTCGCACTGTCCGATGTATCTGGTTCAATCGTTGTCTTAGATCACTTGCGTACTCCGAGACCGTTTGGGGTTTCTCAGGGGGTGTTCCGAACTTTATATCGGCTGGCAAACGAATAGTCTTTCCAAAAATGATTTTGGCTGGGGCTTGGCCCGTCGACGCATGTTCAGCGGCTCTATACGCCATCAAAAATAGTGGGATATGTCGGTCCCAGTCCCTTTGGTTCTCGTCAACCATTTTGGCAAGGTGTTTATTGAGCGTGCCGTTGAAACGTTCGACCATTCCATCGGATTGAGGATGCAGCGGTGTTGTCCTCGTTTTCCGTATTCCCAGCTGCTCGCACATTTTGCTAAAAACTAGTGACTCAAAGTTTCGGCCTTGATCCGAATGTAGCTCACAAGGCACGCCGTACCTACTGACCCAATTTAACACTAGCTGTTCGGCTACAGTAGTTGCTTCCTGGTTGGGAATGGGGTAGACCTCGGGCCACTTGCTGAAATAATTAGCTACAACCAGCGTGTGTCGATTTCCCCATTCTGATTCAGGAAAGGGTCCTGCGATGTTAACAGCAATCCTTTCAAACGGTACCCCAACGTAATAGGTTTGCATTTGTCCTCTCAGTCGTCGTTTTGGACCTTTGACGGAAGCGCAAATTGTGCATCTGCGACACCAGTCCTCTACGTCTTCTCGAGCGTGGAGCCAGTAGAATCTTTCCCGCAATTTCGCTAAGGTCCTGTTAACACCAAGATGGCCTCCCGAGGATCCTTCATGCATTTCCTTTACCACATCGTGGATTCGGCTTTTGGGTAGTATAGTTTGCATCCTATAGGAGCTGCCATCCGCCGTTTCCCATTTCCGCTTGAGTACACCACCCTCCACCTGAAGGGAGTTCCATTGTGCCCAATAGCTTTTCAGGGTTGCGCCATGCGTTGAAACGTACTTCCACTCAGGTCGCCCAGTCGTCTCTTTCCATACGAGCAATGGTCCGATGTCTTCATCGGCTAGCTGGGCATTTCGAATCTCCTCCGATGACCCACCTTCATCGAATTCAGCCGATATCAGTTGCAGATCAACGGGCGGCTCCTTTTCCTCAATCCGTCGGCAATGCTTGCAGTTAGCTGGACATGGGCGACGAGATAGGGCGTCAGCATTTCCATGAACTCCGCCCTTTCGATGAACAATTTCGAAGTCGTATGACTGCAATCTTTCGATCCATCTCGCAACTTGTCCCTCGGGGTTTTTGAAGTTAAGTAGCCATCTCAGCGATGCATGGTCCGTTCGAAGAACAAATTTCTGGCCATATAGGTACTTGTGGAACTGCTTGGTGGCCTCTATTATAGCCAATAGCTCCTTCCTGGTCACACAGTTGTTCCCCTCACTTTTTGAAAGAAATCGACTGTAATACGAGAGGACTCTTTCTTCGCCATTGATCTACTGGGAGAGTACAGCTCCAATACCGCCGTTGCTTGCATCAGTGTCAACTACAAACATTTTTCCGGGTTTCAGATATGCCAGCACGGGTGATTCACATAGCTTTTCCTTCAGGGTCTCAAAGCCTGTCTGGCATTGTTCGTTCCAGACATACGGACGATTTTTCTCGGTTAGCTGATGGAGACACTTAGCTTTTTTGGTAAAGTCTTTGACGAATCTTCGATAGTAGGTTGCCAGACCCAGGAAACTTCGTAGTTGGCGCTTGTTGTTTGGTGTTGGCCAGCTTTTCACGGCTTCAATCTTCTCAGGGTCTGTTTTGACCCCGTCTGCTGATACGACGTGTCCCAGGTATTTTACTTCAGCTGAAAGAAGGGTGCACTTGTCGGGACTGAGTTTCAGATTCGCCAGTCGCGGTCGGGAGAAAACCTCTTCTAAGTTCCGCACATGCTCTTCGAACGTTCTCCCGATGACGATGATGTCATCTAGGTAAACCAAGCAGGTTTTCCAGGTTAGACCACGTAGCACGTATTCCATCAAGCGTTCGAAAGTGGCTGGAGCATTGCAAAGCCCAAATGGCATCACTACAAACTGCCACAATCCGGTCCCAACTGAAAATGCAGTCTTCTCTCGGTCCTTCTTGTCGATTTCTACCTGCCAGTAGCCACTCTTTAGATCGAGTGTAGAAAACCGCTTTGCGTCGGCTAAAGTGTCCATGATGTCATCGATGCGTGGAAGCGGGTAACTATCTTTCTTAGTGACGTTAAGCTGCCTATAGTCGACACAAAAACGAGTGCTACCATCCTTTTCTTTACTAGAACTACAGGCGCGGCCCATGGACTGACAGAAGGTTCAATAACGCCTTGTTTTTCCATGTCTGAGATCAGCGCGCTCACTTCTCCTTGTTTGGCTATAGGGAGACGTCTCGGTGCTTGTCGAATCGGCTTGGCTCCCTGTGTATCTATGACGTGAGTTACAAGACTCGTTCGGCCTTGGTCATCCGGGCTTGTTGAGAAGATGTCACTGTACTTGGTGACCAGATCAGAGGCTCGTTTGAATAGCTGCACTGGCAACTTGACTCGCTTCAATATTGCAGACGTGGATTCCCGGGCTTTGTCTGTGTCTTGCCTCCTTTTCCAATGATAGTCATGAGTAGCTTCCAAAGAGGTGATGGTGGAAACAGGCTGGCAGCTCCCGATGACTTCTCCCGCCTTGATGCTCGTGGTTGAGTCTGCGGTGTTAAGGACTCTAACTGGCACATATCCGTTCCTTAAAGATCTTACAAGGCTTCGTCCTACAATTAAACTGCGTAATGCGGACGTCTTCGTTGGCTCTATCAGATAAGATCGGTGGTCTGCAGGATCCCCATCAAGCTTGGCCCATACAATGCTTTCGAAAGAATTCGGTACATCAGTGTCAGTACATACCACTACATTCATCTTGGGAATTTGAACGCTGGGATCCTCCATCAGTACTTCGACATTCTGCCATTTCAATACACGTTTGCCCAAATCCAACGTGATTCCATGTGGTCGCAGAAAATCCATTCCGAGAATGCAGTCATCCATAATGTTCGCGACCAGAAAATTATGTCGGAACACAAGGTCTGCCAACTGTATCTGGAGGTTGACCTCTCGATTCCCCATTCTGATTCAGGAAAGGGTCCTGCGATGTTAACAGCAATCCTTTCAAACGGTACCCCAACGTAATAGGTTTGCATTTGTCCTCTCAGTCGTCGTTTTGGACCTTTGACGGAAGCGCAAATTGTGCATCTGCGACACCAGTCCTCTACGTCTTCTCGAGCGTGGAGCCAGTAGAATCTTTCCCGCAATTTCGCTAAGGTCCTGTTAACACCAAGATGGCCTCCCGAGGATCCTTCATGCATTTCCTTTACCACATCGTGGATTCGGCTTTTGGGTAGTATAGTTTGCATCCTATAGGAGCTGCCATCCGCCGTTTCCCATTTCCGCTTGAGTACACCACCCTCCACCTGAAGGGAGTTCCATTGTGCCCAATAGCTTTTCAGGGTTGCGCCATGCGTTGAAACGTACTTCCACTCAGGTCGCCCAGTCGTCTCTTTCCATACGAGCAATGGTCCGATGTCTTCATCGGCTAGCTGGGCATTTCGAATCTCCTCCGATGACCCACCTTCATCGAATTCAGCCGATATCAGTTGCAGATCAACGGGCGGCTCCTTTTCCTCAATCCGTCGGCAATGCTTGCAGTTAGCTGGACATGGGCGACGAGATAGGGCGTCAGCATTTCCATGAACTCCGCCCTTTCGATGAACGATTTCGAAGTCGTATGACTGCAATCTTTCGATCCATCTCGCAACTTGTCCCTCGGGGTTTTTGAAGTTAAGTAGCCATCTCAGCGATGCATGGTCCGTTCGAAGAACAAATTTCTGGCCATATAGGTACTTGTGGAACTGCTTGGTGGCCTCTTTTATAGCCAATAGCTCCTTCCTGATCACACAGTTGTTCCCCTCACTTTTTGAAAGAACTCGACTGTAATACGAGAGGATTCTTTCTTCGCCATTGATCTGCTGGGAGAGTACAGCTCCAATACCGCCGTTGCTTGCATCAGTGTCAACTACAAACATTTTTCCGGGTTTCAGATACGCCAGCACGGGTGATTCACATAGCTTTTCCTTCAGGGTCTCAAAGCCTGTCTGGCATTGTTCGTTCCAGACATACGGACGATTTTTCTCGGTTAGCTGATGGAGACACTTAGCTTTTTTGGTAAAGTCTTTGACGAATCTTCGATAGTAGGTTGCCAGACCCAGGAAACTTCGTAGTTGGCGCTTGTTGTTTGGTGTTGGCCAGCTTTTCACGGCTTCAATCTTCTCAGGGTCTGTTTTGACCCCGTCTGCTGATACGACGTGTCCCAGGTATTTTACTTCAGCTGAAAGAAGGGTACACTTGTCGGGACTGAGTTTCAGATTCGCCAGTCGCGGTCGGGAGAAAACCTCTTCTAAGTTCCGCACATGCTCTTCGAACGTTCTCCCGATGACGATGATGTCATCTAGGTAAACCAAGCAGGTTTTCCAGGTTAGACCACGTAGCACGTATTCCATCAAGCGTTCGAAAGTGGCTGGAGCATTGCAAAGCCCAAATGGCATCACTACAAACTGCCACAATCCGGTCCCAACTGAAAATGCAGTCTTCTCTCGGTCCTTCTTGTCGATTTCTACCTGCCAGTAGCCACTCTTTAGATCGAGTGTAGAAAACCGCTTTGCGTCGGCTAAAGTGTCCATGATGTCATCGATGCGTGGAAGCGGGTAACTATCTTTCTTAGTGACGTTAAGCTGCCTATAGTCGACACAAAAACGAGTGCTACCATCCTTTTCTTTACTAGAACTACAGGCGCGGCCCATGGACTGACAGAAGGTTCAATAACGCCTTGTTTTTCCATGTCTGAGATCAGCGCGCTCACTTCTCCTTGTTTGGCTATAGGGAGACGTCTCGGTGCTTGTCGAATCGGCTTGGCTCCCTGTGTATCTATGACGTGAGTTACAAGACTCGTTCGGCCTTGGTCATCCGGGCTTGTTGAGAAGATGTCACTGTACTTGGTGACCAGATCAGAGGCTCGTTTGAATAGCTGCACTGGCAACTTGACTCGCTTCAATATTGCAGACGTGGATTCCCGGGCTTTGTCTGTGTCTTGCCTCCTTTTCCAATGATAGTCGTGAGTAGCTTCCAAAGAGGTGATGGTGGAAACAGGCTGGCAGCTCCCGATGACTTCTCCCGCCTTGATGTTCGTGGTTGCGCCTGCGGTGTTAAGGACTCTAACCGGCACATATCCGTTCCTTAAAGATCTTACAAGGCTTCGTCCTACAATTAAACTGCGTAATGCGGACGTCTTCGTTGGCTCTATCAGATAAGATCGGTGGTCTGCAGGATCCCCATCAAGCTTGGCCCATACAATGCTTTCGAAAGAATTCGGTACATCAGTGTCAGTACATACCACTACATTCATCTTGGGAATTTGAACGCTGGGATCCTCCATCAGTACTTCGACATTCTGCCATTTCAATACACGTTTGCCCAAATCCAACGTGATTCCATGTGGTCGCAGAAAATCCATTCCGAGAATGCAGTCATCCATAATGTTCGCGACCAGAAAATTATGTCGGAACACAAGGTCTGCCAACTGTATCTGGAGGTTGACCTCTCCATGAACAGGTGCAGTTTCTCCTGTAGCTGTCCGTAGTGAGCAAATTCTGCCTTTGTGAAGTTGTTGCTGTCTAACTAGGTCTGGTCGGATAATCGATCGGGTTGCACCAGTGTCGATTGTTATGGTACAGTGTTCTCCGTCAATTTGACCCGGAAGGCATAAGTCCACTTCTCCACGATGTAGTCTTGACACAGTGATGGTGGTGCTGGGGACGTCGATCCTCCTAGCCAACCTCTGCCCCACGAAGTTGGCTCTTACATGTTTCCCGACCCCTCTGTTTAAAGGGCTTCCGTTCTGGGCTCCTGACTCGGTCTGGATCTCCTCCTAGCTGCACACCCTGGACAATAGCTCGGTTTTCTCCGCTTCTTACAGTCTCTTTGCAGGTGCCCCTTCTCTCCGCAATTCCAGCATCTAGGCGCACCATTTACATGCGGGTCTCGCTCAATTTCCACGCGCTCACACCTGCACTCGTCTGCCACTACCTCACGGACCCGGTCAGTGGTATGAGTCGCAGTCTTCGCTGCCTCAGAGTTCAGACTGTAAGCCGATGCGTCCTTAACCGTTTGCTTTTGGGCTAAACGCACGGCTTGCTGCAATTCCGGGTCCTTCAGTGCGCTGATGAATGCTTCTGTCGCTGCATCATCTCGATGTTCTGGGTCGTAGGCCGGGTAAGCCAAAAGTGCTAGTCGCTCAATGTCTTGGGCTAGCTGCTGTAGGGTTTCACCAGACTTCTGCACCCGATACCTTAGCTGTGACCGATAAATCTGCTTTAGATGATCATCTCCATAACGCATGTCGAGCGCATTCATTATAGCATTCGAGTTTGAGTGCAATTCAACGGGGATCGTCTGCAAAAGCTCGGCAGCTGGGCCTCTTAGAGCAAGAATCAATGCAGTTGCTCGTTCCTGCTTGTTCCAGTGATTTATGCGAGCGGCTGCTTCAAACTAGGTTTTGTAAATAGTCCAGACCGTTTGCCCATCGAATATTGGTGCTTGCACATTTCTAGACGAGCCTTGCACTGCGGTTGTAAGCGGGGCTGGTGAGGCGGTTACTACTGCCTTTGCTGCTTCCAATTGCTTTTTCATGTTTTCCATCTCATTGTTGATTCTCTCCTCGACCTGGCTGACCTTTTCCTCGACCTGGTAAACCTTCTCCTCGACCTGGTCAACCTTTTCCTCGACGCCTTTGATTTGTTTGTTGAGACTACCAAGCTCCGCTTTTATTTCGGTTGACTGTTTCTCCAGCTTCTGTGTGATGTCTGCTTTGATGTCTGCTTTGATTTCGATTGCTTGTTGGTTCAGCTTCGCTGATTGTTCATCTAGCTTCGCAGTCAGACTCGATGACATCAGCATTAACATCTGCATCAGCGCATTTTCTGGCTCCTTTGATTTTGGTGTTTCTACTTCTCCACCTTTTGCGCCTTTTTCCACATCTGAGAACTCACCCGAATCCAGATTCACGCCTTCCGACTCGATCGCTTCACGCAAGCGTGCAATCAGTGTGGCCTTTGTACCTTGCGTAGCCAGGTTTCGCTGTTCCAACTCTTCCTTAAGCTCTGACATGGTCAATTCATTAATTTTTAAGTTTAAGCTTCGTGGCATTTTTAATGTTTCTTTAAATTTTACTATTGTGCACTATAAAAATGTTCAAATTTTCACTTTCAAAATATTTCTTTCGCACTTCTTGACACCACTGTCGCGTGTTATTGGTTCGCGGCCTATAATTTTAATGTTCCGGGAAAGTGAAAACGCAATGTCTTTTAATTTAAGTTAAAAGAGTTTATTTAATTAATTAAAATGCACAATAATCAGTTAACACTTTCACTAATTTTAATTTTCACTATTAAAAAAAAATCTAACACATGTCCATAAATTTTTTTATCGCAATTGTCTTCTAAATTACTTCACTTTTACGAAACACACTATCACAGTTCTTATCGCGGTCGAATGAATGAATCCCCCCATTCATTCAGCTCGCTCGTCTCTACCTATTCACCCATTTCTCGTACATTGGCGAATGTTCTACCGAGAGGTACCTGGTAGATTCGAGCAAATTAATGAATGGAGTGACGTCACTTGCAGATGTTGATCATGCTTGTTGGGTTCTCGTGGGTTCGAGTAAATTCATTTGTTGACGTTCTTAATGATTATGAAAACAATTGCGACAGTAGCTCGCAGAATTATTTGTACATGTAATTATTTGTACATGTAACAATATTGAATTTTTTTTATGTCTGAGAGCTGATCATGATTTTTCGGAATAGATGTTCACGAAAAGGACTAGTTCACATTGTATTGTGTGCCCCCTTATACCGATGTGTTAAATAAAAAAAAACCAAATACTTTGGGCTTACGAGTATATTCCATAATTAACTCACATAGAAACAGCATATACATACATAATGAACATGGGCACTGCATAGGAATTCTCTACACTTTATACCCTCTCGTTAAACTCAGAAGACAGCCTTAAAAGTTGAGCCCTTATTTACAAACAGATTATATGACTTACGCTACTATACGGTAGTTTTTTTTTCCTACCAGACGACAAAACTAACAAAAAAGCATTCCAGTCCGTCCAAAATAGATGGACTAGAAGGATCTTA
Organism: Odontomyia ornata; assembly: GCA_963969285.1. Taxonomy (NCBI): domain Eukaryota; kingdom Metazoa; phylum Arthropoda; class Insecta; order Diptera; family Stratiomyidae; genus Odontomyia; species Odontomyia ornata. Next base: position 412,945,753 of record OZ017738.1, on the reverse strand, counting down.
GGAATTTCATGGTATATTAGAAATACTGACATATATAACTACCTAAGAATTGAGACCGTACGTGGCAATGCATTGAAACTCTTTTACACAATTGACAGCCATACTAATCGTACCATGGCATTCCTTCGAACTTTATAAAAGAGGGATGAAATCTGGTTTCCAATTATCCGCCAAATATCTAATTTTATCTAATTTACATAATAACTGAAACTGGCTTCAGAATGTAGGTGGGTACTGAAGTGCTCACAGACATGAGGCAGGCAAGATGCTAAGTGACATTAACTCCACAACCCCCCACATTCCAAGAGTAAAACAAAACTTCCCCGAATTCGCATTCACCTTTAATTTTCTCAAACATTAACGCGATCCTGATTGCTATATCTTAAAACCTAGAAATGTCAATAGACTTAGTACTTCCAAAAAATAACATATCCTTATAAATACCTTCCAAGGTGAAAACTGATATCTAAATACCTCACACACAACTTCAACTTCTCCAGAAGTCAAACAACAACAACAACATTTTCATCTACTTGAGATTCATTTCGCAGTCCAAAGCTTGGGATGACTTTTGTTATCATTAGTCAAGCAAAAGCATCCAACAATCAGTCATATCTTGGAATGACACACATTCAGTACATTTTCACTTGGTGCACGCCATCCTTCAGGACGAGCGTTGAATGAAGGTCTTGACGTTGGTGTAATAATTTAGCGCCCAATGTGCACAATATGAAATGAGAATTTACCACGTTGAGCATTTCACTTTAACTTCTACCATTTGCACAGCTGGAGGTGAATGGTAGATAAATGAACGTCGAGATTTCGCACCTAGAATCCGACATTAAAGGACGGAGAAGGGTGGTCTCACGTTACTTCGAGATGGCGAATCAAATTTGCATAGAAACATATAATACGAGTAGAATGGGAAAATACTGGAATGTTACAAGGGAGTAATAGAAAAATATACTTTAAAAGTTAAGGAATTTTATTGAACCAATTCAAGAATTTCTACAATTTGTTGCTTGATCTCTTGAAAATGAAAGTTTTGAAACATCTTTATGTGCTCAATTTTACAAGAAAATAAAAAAGCCAGCTTAAATTTTCTTAGAAACAACTGCAGGCTAGATCCTCCCCATCCGTTTCACATCTTGTCATCATAAACCGCGAAATTCACCCCAAATATGTTTGGCATGCATCCAGTGGGGTGTTAAGGCATGCCATGGCAACACGACGTGTTAGATGCGGGGGATGTTTGGTTGTATGTATCAACATGGAAATAAGATTTCAAATGGTTGAAAATAAAATGTATTCCCTGAGCTAGACAACATGACGTGAAGCTGGAGAACGAATATAAAGGGTTGTTCATGTCTGGGGGAGAAACCAACGATGGGTACGGTAAGTAAAAAATGAATTCTGATTTCATAATTTATGAATATTCAGTAATCATTTATGACGTTGTTGACACTGCTGAGTTAGAGTTAAGATATTTTATTAATCGTTAAAAAGTTTCGAACTGTCATGTGAAGGAATTTTTCAAGAACATTATTTGTTTATAGCGTGAAAGAATTTTCAGCTTAAATTATTCATTTTTGTTCTAAGAGATATTGCCTTTCATTTAGAGTTCATTATGAACAAGGGAAGCTCTTCTTGAAGAGGCACATTTTTTAGGAAACTTGTATAGTCAAAAATTTTAAAAAGTCTTTGATCACTGAAGACATATTACATTCCATAAGCTGTAGTGTTAAGTGAATCTATATAAGCCCCTTAACCTTCGGCATATAACGTGAAAAAAACTCCTCACCCCCATAAAATATTGTTTCTGTGCATGTATTGAATAAAACGTGCTCAACTATAGTTTTTTTGTTCTGTGGATCTATAAACTAATGAAAAAACTCAAAAAAAACACAAAACTTTCACAACTTTTGCAAAAAATCAATTTGATTTTCTTGTCTCGGAGAAACCAAAGATTTTTTTTATGTAAGAATATATTATTTTCATTTCTTTATATAAAATCACCCATATTTGGCTTTATTGAAAAAATACAACCAGATCTTTACGTCAATGAAATTAAGACAACTGCTCCTTAAATTAATACAATTTTGGCGCTTTCTCACATAGAAGCATTCGAGCTGAAGCAGCCATTGACAGTCTTCCTTTCTTTGTTCCTAGGATAGAATGAACATATGTGTGATCTTTTTGGTTCCCTCGGTGCTGGTTTTGGGACTTCTTTATTCAAAATCTCATGCACGACTTTTGTGAACCGTCGAGCGTTGGGACAAAGAAATAAAACACTTCGAATCATTAAAAGGAACTTTATTTAACTATTTTGGACACGGCACAACAACAAACTAAACTATTCTTAAAAAGGCGTGGACTGGCAACCCTTTTTTAATAATAACTCTGTCTTAGATACTGCCTCTAGGTCTTTTTTAATATTTTCTTATCGTTTATTAATGCTGACATGATTGTATTCTCTTATGCATATTTCTTTATGATTCATATATGTTTGCATATTTCTTTATTATCAAAATGTTTAGTTTGAATATCATACTATCAAAAATGTTTGGTTTGCAATTTCTTTATGATTCGTTATTATCGAATTTTATTTGTAATCAAGAGTCTGTTTTGATTGGGATTTTAGGTCGGACTGACTTTTGCAATCAAAGCAATCATGCCATTCACCGATGCGATGGATTTAAAAAATTAAGCGTCAATGACCGGAATCAATTTAGTGCTGATAACAATCTGTGCAAGAACTGCCTAGCACACGAATCGAGTTTTAAATGCAAGAGCAAAAATACGTGCTTTGAATGCAAGAAACCACACCATACCATGTTGCATTACTCAACCACTGATCGTAAGACTGTCACTTCGAACATTGCCGCCAGCAATACCAAGGTCACAATAAACACAAGTGCCTCGAGCGTAACAAACACCGTTCTTCTTGCCACTGCAATAGTAAAAGCGGAATCAAAATCCGGTCAACAAATTCCACTGCGAGCTTTAGTCTGGGTTTCAAATATCATTTACATCATCGAAAGCTGCAAAGCAGCTCGACTTGCCCTCAAATATCATTTTGGCAGGGGTTACAGGTATTGGAGGAGTTCAAGCCAAAACTGTCTGGAAGAGGATATTCGTTACAATAACACCCAGATTCCACTCGGACATCAGAGTTTCAGTCGAGGCTTTCATCATGCCCAGGCTAACATCGATGCTTCCTGATCGAAGGGTAACTTTGAATTTACCACGCAGTCTAAAGGCCTTATATCTGGCAGATCCCAAATTTCATTTGCCAGGAGCAATCGACATGATAATTGGTGCAGACGTTTTTGAGGAAATAGTAGATGATTCCTTGATAAAAAATAGACCGTTACTGGCCCAAAAAACAAAATTTGGCTGGATACTTTCAGGAAAGACTGGTAGAAATCCTTCTGAAATAAAAAAGATAACCTCCTTAGCGTCTATGGCTGAATTTCACAAAAATAGAAAAGTTTTTTTGATTGATTGTGAACAAAACCAGAATGAGCAAAGCGATACTAACATGGAGTGTGAAAATCATTTTCAGAGCACTTACAGTAGAGACGATAATGGTAGATACATAGTTCGCCTTCCTTTTAAAGAAGATCAATCACAAAACTCCCTGGGTGAATCAAGGACCAGAGCCTTCTAAGATACCGGCAAATCGAGAAAAAACTCTCTACAGACGAGAAGCTAGCTGTGGAGTACAACACCTTCCTCGAAAAGTACCTAAAACTCGGACATATGACATGCGTGACTCCATACATCGGCGACAGTAAGGATGTTTACTATTTACCACATCATGCGGTAATCAAGGAGAGCAGTACCACGACAAAAATCACAGTAGTATTCGACGCATCTGCGAAGACACTCCATGGCCCTCGTCTAAACGATAAGTTGCACATTGGAGCAAGGCTTCAGCAAAACTTGGCCCAGATATTGCTAAGATGGCGAAAATGCCCGTACGTTTATACCGCAGACATCGAAAAAATGTTTCGGCAAATTCAAATGCATCGAGATGACCGAGACTACCAAAGGATTCTCTGGAAGAGGCATCCCCAAGGTACGATAGCGGAATATCAACTCAATACAGTTACGTATGGCACGGCATGTGCCACGTTTCTAGTAGCCAGAACATTAATGCAGCTAGCTCAGGATGAAGAAAGGAATTATCCGATTACTTCGTTGATATTAAAGAACGATTTTTATGTTGACGACATGTTAACAGGCACCCACACCAAACAAGAAGCGATTTTCCTTCAGCAGGAGATAACAGCTCTACTAAATAGAGGTAACTTCAATCTCAAAAATGGGCTAGCAACAACCCAGAGCTATTAAGCCACATACCGAACGATAGAAGAGAAGTTGGTCTGTTAGAGTTCAAAGAAGATCCATCCTTGAAAACACTTGGTATACACTGGAATCCAGCCCAAGATGCATTCCACTTTAGAATCATCGCGCTTAAAGAATCTAAAAGGCCTACAAAAAGACAGCTGCTGTCATACATTGCAAGCAAATAGCGATCACCAATTTGTGTAAACTACCGGTAGAAATACCGGAGGACTCTACCAGCAATCCAACAGCAATAACAACAGTAGAGGAAACTGCTGCAAATATCAAATAGACAAAACCAAAATCATTTCCTGACAAATGCGAAGAACGCTCAACACCTAAAACCTCTATGAAGCAGAAAAACACGGCAGGACGAAGACGGATTACACCTATGGACAAACCTAACAGAGTAAAAAGACCAAGAATTGCACCATGTTTGTGGGCAAGGGCTCTGCTGAATAAAACAATACTCCTGTCTGTCATGATACCATCAGAAGCCTTAAACGCTAAAAACAGCTCCGACCAGCATAATTATAACATCTTCAGGCCAAAATCAGGTTTTTATATCGAAAAACGGGGCATAGTGCATAGAATTCATGGTGAACTAAGTCTTGAGGCAAATTTTTCGATTGCAGAAGTGATTCAGGATGAGAAAAATATTCTATCCATAGGTAAACAGATAGAAGATATGTGTCAACGCACAAAAGAATCGACCGACTACACCCACTGCAATGGCCTTCTGAACCATCTACAGATTAAACAAATGGAGCTCCTACAACAAACAGAAAAGTTACGAACGATAACAGGCTCCAGAAAAAAGAGGGGTTTGGTTGGAGACCTCCTTACCACAGTTTTTGGTGTTAATGATAAGATCTACACTGATATTGACGCCCTCGATAAAAACCAACACACAATATTACAAGTCTTAAATCAACAAAGCGTAGAATTGTACGCACGTATAATAAGCGTCAACCATGGCACTGACGCCCAGCTTGCCTAAGTTACGATGAAATTAAATCAAGTGGTAGATTCGATCAACGAAATGCAAAAATGGTTCACAAAGATTGGCTTACAAGTCATATCCACTTATCTCATGGCGATCAACTATTTTGAGGAGCTCCAGGTGAAGTACCAAAAACAATACCGGTATCTTGACAGCAAATTTAATAACAAAAAGTACTTAGAAAAGGATCTTTTATTTTTTATTTTTTCAGTATACTGAATCGATTTTGATGAAAATTTGTGTCCTACTTTAATTTATTAAGAAGATTTTTCAACAAATTATGAAGACCTTAAGTGCATTCTCCGACATAGAAGGTCCCAAGTCCGTTTGAGAAAGGAGGAGGGAACCCCTTGTTTCCCCAACCCATAGCTTCCATGATTCCTCATCCCAAACCCCCCCAATTAAATGGTCGTAAATGCTCTCGGGGTGCACATTGGGTTTACTGGTTCCCCAATATTGTAACATTAAATGTCGAGAAATGCTCATAACTGTAAATACGTCTACAGATCTGCTACTAAATCCTACATACACTTCCTTTGTGAGGACGTAAGAGGGCGAAGGCGAATATTCCGCGCCTAATCACGGAATCGACGTAATAACCATGTCGCGGGAATGAAGGTTGGGCGACGGTCAAACTCCCCGTCCCTGCAAAACTTTTAATTGTTTCGAAACCTGCCGATAGGCCTCGAAATGGATTGGACTCACGGCACCGACCTCGCAAACGAAAAAAAGACTATGGCATTGGATCCTGGAATGTCGGATCACTCAATTACCCTGGCGCTGTTAAGGACCTTTTACAACAGGCCACTCAATATCAATTAAAAATACAGGCAGTCCAGGAAACGAATTGGACTGGAAACGACATTCAAGACATGCGATCGTACACAATATTTAAAAGTGGGAAGCCTATTGGAAAACGAGAATTTGGAGTGGCCTTCATTGTGGATAGGGAGTTCAAATCACACGTTATTGATTCTAAGGCAGTCGATGAATGGTTGTGTGCGATCCGTATAAAAGCGAAATTGGTAAAAATCTGGCTGATTAATGTTCAGGCCTTGACCGAAGAATAAGACGAAGAAACGAAGGAATCGTTTTGCAACCACCTGGAAAGACTGGTCAACTCATTGTCCACAAACGGCACAAAAATAATTCTGGGTGATTTAAACGCAAAGGTTGGCATTGAGTTATCGCATCGGGGAACGACTGGAGGATATAGCCTCCACGATGAAACAAATGACAACGGCCAGCGCCTGACTGACTTTGCATGTAGCAGAAATCCAGTCATACGTTCGACTTGCTTCCCACATCGACGCATTCATAAAATGACCTGAGTATCACCGGATGGCAACATACAATACCAGATCGATCATGTTCTGATCCAACAACGTTGGGCTTCAAGCATACTTGACATCCGTACATATCGAGGAGCCAATGGTAACTCAGATCATTACTTGATTGCATTAAACTATCGATGTCATATGTCAAAGGCATGTTCAGCGAAGACCAGCCCGCTACGAAAATTTGACATCGAAAGGCTCCAAACTGCGTCTCTGGCCAAAAATTTCTTGGAAAACCTCCACAGCCAGCTGGTTCCTATCTTATCAGACGCATCGTTAAATACGAGGAACGAGCTCTGGATGGAAGTGAAAGCGGCTATCGGAACCGTGGCAGAACAGACGATCGGACATCAAGCCAGAATGCGTTAGCCAAAAAGAATCAGGCATACAAAGAATACGTAGGTAGGAGAACCAGGACGAAGAGAGAACACTATAAAAACCTCAGAAGAGTAGCGAATAAGATAATTAGGATTATGAAAAGAAAATACTATGACGACCAATTGAGAAGTATAGATGTAAGTTTAGCGAGCAATAACACAAGACAAGCATACCAAGTAGTGAAAAGCCTGAAATGTCGTTATCAGCCCAAAACCACGCTCTGTCGTGATAACAGCGGCAATATCATCGCTCATGAAATCAAGATTAAGGAAAGATGGGCATCATATTTCAAGAACCTCCTTAATCCTCCGCAGAGCTCCAGAACATCGGAGCCTACAGATGTCTGCGGAGAGCTTGCATTGGCCCGAGCGACTCTGGATGAAGCTTGTTTCATCATCAAAGCCCAAAAGAATAATAACGCGCCGGGCATCGATGAGATTCTAGTGGAGCTCATCAAATATGGTGGCAATAGTGTTCATCAAGCTATTCACAAAGTCATCCAGTACATTTGGCAACAAGAACATATGCCAAAAGAGTGGAGCCAATCAATTATATTCCCTATCCACAAAAAAGGTAATAATACAGTGCGAAAATTATAGAGGTATATAACTACTTTGTACGGCGTATAAAATATTTTCTAAAATCTTAGAAAATAAAATCGGGTCCTACACAAACAGTATTATTGGGGAGTATCAAGATGGTTTTAGGGCAGGTAGATCAACAACAGACCAATTGTTCACTGTCAAGCAGGTACTTGAAAAATGCTGGGAGTTCAACATAGACATACACCAAATTTTCGTTGACTTCAAGCAAGCATACGACAGTATTGATCGTTACGTACTGTACCAAATAATGCTTGGTTTTGGCATCCCAGCCAAATTAGTCCATTTTACCAAAATGACAATGACGTCGCCGACCTCCAAAGTCCGCATCAATAACCAACTCACCGATGCCTTTAACACAAATATCGGACTAAAGCAGGGAGACGGGCTGGCCCCATTGCTATTCAATTTGGCTCTGGAGTACGTCCTACAGAAGCTAGCTGTCGACACGCGAGGTACATTACTATACAAGTCGCGCCAAGTAGTGGCCTATGCGGACGACATCAACATTCTGTCACGGTCACTAACAACTGCCAAATAACTCTTCCTGAAACTTGACAGCGAAGCAAAAATAGTAGGGCTACAAATCAACGAAAATTAAACAAAGCTCATGACGCAGTCGAAAAAAAATACCCCAGGTACACAAAATATCACTCTTGGCGAATACAGTATCGAAAATGTTAGCGAATTTGTGTATTTAGGCGCCAAACTAACGAAAACGGGCAATGAAAGAGACGCCGAAGAATACAGCTCACAAATAAAATATTTTATTCATTATTGACGATCTTGAAGACCAGCTGCATACACAGGAAAACGAAGCTCCAAGTATACAAATCTGTGATAAGACCTGTTTTATGCTATGGGTGTGAAACATGGACCCTAACCCAAACAATGGCGAATTCGATACAACCATGAGCTGTATGAAATTTATGACGAACTGGAGGTCTCAAGGATTGTAAGACTGCGGAAGCTGCAATGGGCTGGACACATGAATCGTATGGACGAACAACGGATACCGAAGGAGGTATTCGTTGCGAGAACTGAAGGCCGGTGGCCAGTGGGAAACCGAGGAAACGCTGGTCTGACTCGGTCGATGAAGACAGTTCATCGCTGCTCGGATTTCGGAATCGGATGACGCGGTCTACGAACCGAGACAGTTGGAGGCGCAGTTTGCAGGAAGCAAAGGCCCCAAAGGGCTGTAGTGCTAAGAAGAAGAAGTGCATATATATATATATATATATATATATATATATATATATATATATATATATATACAGTTGAAGCTAGATAAGCGAAAACTGGATACGTGAGGAAACTCTATAAGCGACAATAATGGTCAAGTTCCGTCATTTTTATTCCGAATACCTCTACGAGAGTTCCTACCTCTTTTAGAAAAAGAAATTTTTCACATCTAGACCCCTGTAAGTGACAGTTTTTTTTCCAAAGCGTCATTGTTTTCGATGGAATTACAAACGGCTGCAGCGCACATGTGCGCTTGTCTCTACCTGATATCTTCAACATTTGGTTTCGGTTGACATACAATCATTAGAGAAAGTACACGTTGGACGTTGTTCCCTCAAAATGTTAAATCGAAAAATTACAGAGATTTTGTTGTGATAAACTTAAAAGTGTAAACCAATTCGAGGGCGGGCAGTCGCGAAACGCAATTATGGGTGATTTTAACTTACCGGAATCTACCCTTTATAAAATAATAAAAAATAAAGAATTTATAAAATTGCAATGTGCAGAAGAACATGGAAATATTAAGAGGAACAAAGTTACTGAATTTCCCGACATTGAAAAGTGTCTCGTGGAATGGATTAAACAAACTCTAGATAAAAATATTCCCATCGATGGAACACTGTTGTAAGAAAAAGCAAAATATTTGCCACGAAACTGGGACTACAAAACTTATCAGCTAGTAATGGTTGGTTGGAAGGTTTTAAAAGGTGACATGGCATATCTTTCAAGAAAGCTGCCGGGGAAAGCAAATCAGTGGATCAAGGTGTTTGTAATCAGTGGACTGAAGGTTTACTAAATCTTTTAACAGAATACCATCCAGAGCAGATTTACAATGCAGACAAAACAGCTTTATTTTTCAAGTGTCTTCCGGACAAAACCTTCACATTTAAGGGCCAAGAGTGTCATGGAGAAAAACGAAGCAATGAGCGACTAACAATTTTTCAATGTACAAACATGACAGGAACCGATAAACTGCCGCTGCTTATCATCGGGAACTCCAAAACGCCCTAGATGTTTTAGGTGTAAGTACTTTACCCGTTGACTACGATAGCAATACGAAGGCTTGGATGACTAGGATAATTTTTAAAGGATAGCTGAAAAAATTGAATAAGAAAATGAAGAAGAACGGAAGAAAAATCATCCCTTTTTACTGACAACTGCTCTGCTCACATAGACTTACCGGCACTTACAAACGTGAAAATAATGTTTTTACCTGTAAATACCACTAGTAAACTACAACCTTTGGATCAAGGTTTAAATCACGCATTTAAACGATTTTATCGAAGAGAAGTAGTCAACCATGTTCTTATTTGTGTTGACAAACACATTAGTCCTGAGATCAACGTGCTTTTAACTATGAAATTTGCACGAAAAGACTAGTACACAGTAAGCGATACCACCATCAATAATTGTTTCAAGAAAGCCGGGTTTCGATTGATCTTCGAGTGCCAAGATGCCGTCGTTTCAGAAGAAAATGATGGGGTTCAGGGGCCTAGTGTTGAGGAATGGAGCAAACATGTTTCTTGTGAAACAAACATGGATAGACCAACTTTTGAAGACTTTGTGGGAATCAATGACGATTTGTCGGTTACTGGACACCATACTGATGACGACGTTGTTTCGGATTGTGGTGTGAGCACATTGATGGATAAAAATTAAGTTGATGACGTAGATAATCACACAAATGGGGACAACGATTTAGAAAAACAGCCTATTCCAAGAAAAGACGCCTTAAGCGCAATAGAAACACTACATAGTTTTTTTGAGTATTGTGAAATTTATACTTTAATTTTTGATAAACTTTATGAAATTGAAAAACAGATTCATAATTGTAAGAACGACACCCTGAATAAAACAACTGATTTCTTCGAATAAATAAAATATGTATTTAAAAACAAAATGTGTACTTATCATGTATTTCTTAACGCTCTAGCACCATGTTTCTCGACTTTCTCACTCAAACCTTCGTAAGTGACAAACTGCTTTAGTGAGAAACCTCTATAAGCGAGAAACACATTCGAGTCCCTTGGATTCTCGCTTACCCAGGTTTGACTATGTATATATATATATATATATATATATATATATATATATATATATATATATATATAACTCGTATATATATATATGTATATATATATATATATATATATATATATATATATATATATATATATATATATATATATATATATATATATATATATATGTATACTTGTTACTTTTCACTTTGTCTATAAATTTTTAGCTCAACTGTCTATCGCTTCACAATCAAAATCGCTTTTAATTCCACTCCACCCTACCGCAGTTTTTCTATATCCTGGTCATAATGAATTCCCCCATTCGTTCGGCTCACCGTTATATAGGATTTCTAGTCATTGAATCTATTTCTCGTACATTGACGAACCACGTGGAATATTCGAGCAGCTTAATGAATGGGGCAGTGACGTCACTTTTAGATGTTGATCATGCTTGGTGGGTTCTTGCGGTTTCGAGTGAATTCATTTTGTTGATCATGAGGTTCTTAATGGGTGTGAAACCAATAGCGACGGTCGCGCAGAATTATTTGTACATGTAATAATATATATATATATATATATATATATATATATATATATATATATATATATATATATATATATATATATATATATATATATATATATATATATATATATATATATATATATATATATTTACATATACTCGTATATGTATATATAGATATATGTATACATATTGTCACATGTACAAAGAATTTTGCGAGCTACTGTCGCAATTGTTTTCACAACCATTAAGAACATCAACAAACGAATGTACTCGAAAACCCGCCATGCATGATCAACATCTGAAAGTGGGTCACTGCCCATTCATTAAGCTGCTCGAATATTCCAGGCAATTCGCCAATGTACGAGAACTGGGTTGAATGACTAGAGACCCTATATAAAGGCGAGCTGAATGAATGGGGGGATTCATTAGAACCGCGATAGCAAAAACTGCGAAAGTGTGGAGTGAGAATTGAAAAGGCGATATTGATTGAGTGATTGTGAAGATATTTTAAAAGAAAATGGCGATAGAAATTTATTGACAAGTGGAAGTTAGACTTTTAATAATGTAATTAAGAATTGTGCATTCTTTTAAATAAACTCTTTTTAATTAAATTTAAAAGACATTGCATTTTCACTTTCCCGGAACATTAAAATTATTGGCCGGGAACCATAACACGCGACAGTGGAGTCAAGAAGTTAGAAAGAAAATTTTGGAAGTGAAAACGTTTAAACATTTTTAAAGTGCACAATAGTGAAAATTAACGTGGAAACTTGTGGAAAAAAAGCCGAAACAATAAAAATGCCAGGAAACTTTCATCTAAAACTTGATCAATTGACCATGTTGGAGCTCAAGGAGGAAATCTGGCCACACAAAGTACAAAGGCCATACTGATTGCACGCTTGCGTGACGCGATCGAGTCGGAAGGCGTGAATCTGGATTCGAGTGAGCTCTCAGATGCGGAAAAAGGCGCAGAGAGTGGAGAGATAGAAACACCAAAATCAAAGGAGCCAGAAAATGCGCTGATGCAAATGTTAATGCTGATGTCATCCAGTCTAACTGCAAAGCTCGATGAACAATCAGTGAAGCTAAATGAACAGTCATCCAGTCTAACTGCGGAGCTAGATGAACAATCAGCGTAGCTAAATGAACCGTCATCCAGTTTAACTGCGAAGCTAAATGAACAGTCATCCAGTTTAACTTCGAAGCTAGACCAGAAGCTGGACCAACAAGTAGTCAAAATCAAGGCGGATTTGCAAAAACAGTCAACTGAAATTAAAGCGGAGCTCGATAGTCTGACCAAACAAATTAAATACGTCGAGGAAAAGGTTTAACAGGTCGAGGAAAGAATGAACCATGAGATGGGAAAAATGAAAAAGGAATTGGAAGCAGCGAAAGCAGCAGTTACCACCTCACCAGCCTCACTTGCAACTGCAGCGCAAAGCTCATCCAGAAATGTGCAAGCACCAATATTCGACGGGCAAACGGTCTGGAGTATTTACAAAACACAGTTTGAAGCTGCCGCAAGGGCAAATCACTGGAATGAGCAGGAATGAGCAACTGCACTAATTCTTGCTCTAAGATGCCCAGCTGCCGAGCTTTTGCAGACGATCCCCGTTGAGTTGCACTCAAACCCAGCTGCTATCGTGAATGTGCTCGACATGCGTTATGGAGACGATCATCTAAAGCAGATTTATCGGTAACAGCTACGCTATCGGATTCAGAAGTCTGGCGAAACTTTACAGCAGCTAGTCCAAGATATTAAGCGACTGGCACTTTTGGCTTATCCAGCTTATGAACCAGAACATCAAGACGACGCAGCGACAGAGGCATTCATCAGTACATTAAAAGACCAGGAACTGCAGCAGGCCGTGCGTTTAACTCAAAAGCAAACAGTTAAGGACGCATTGGCTTATAGCCTGAACTTTGAGGCAGTGAAAAACGTGAGCCGTACCACTGCCCGGATTCGCAAGGTAGTGCCAGACGAGTGCAGACCGCATGGAAATTGCGGAGACCTGCATGTAAATGGTGCGCCGAGATGTTGGAATTGCGGTGAGAAGGGGCACCTGCAAGGAGATTGCAAGAAGCGAGGAAAATCGAGCTATTGTATAGGGTGGAGGAGATCCAGGCCGAATCAGGAGCCCAGCATGGAAGCCCTTCAAACTGATGGGGTCAACTTCGTGAGGCAAAGGTTGGCTAGGAGAAGCGACGTCCCCAGCACTACCATCACCGTGTCAAGACTACATGGTGGAGCAGTGGACTTATGCCTTCCGGGTTAAGTTGACGGAGAACATTGTACCATAACAATCGACACTGGTGCAACCCGATCGATTATCCGACCAGACCTAGTGAGACAACAACTACTTCACAAGGGCAGAATTTCCTCACTACGGACAGCTACGGGAGAAACTGCACCTGTCCATAGAGAGGTTAACCTACAGATACAGTTGGGAGACCTTGTGTTCCGACATAATTTTCTGGTCGCGAACATTATGGATGACTGCATTCTCGGAATGGATTTTCTGTGACCACATGGAATCACGTCGGATTTGGGCAAACGGGTATTAAAATCGCAGAATGTCGAAGCACTGATGGAGGATCCCAGCGTCCAAATTCCCAAGATGAATGTGGTAGTATGTACCGACACTGATGCATCGAATTCTTCCGAAGCATTGTATGGGCCAAGCTTGATGGTGATTTTGGAGACCACCGATCTTATCTAATAGAGCCAACGAAAACGTCCGCATTGCGCAGTTTGATTGGAGGACGATAACTTGTAAGATCTATAAGGAACGGATACGTGCCGGTTAGAGTCCTTAACACCGCAGACTCAACCACGAGCATCAAAGCGGGAGAAGTCATCGGTAGCTGCCAGCCTGTTTCCACCATCACCTCCTTGGAAGCTACTCAGGGCCATCATTCGAAAAAGAGGCAAGATGCAGACAAAGCCCGGGAATCCACGTCTGCAATATTGATGCAGGTCAAATTGCCAGTGCAGCTATTCAAGCGAGCCTCTGATCTGGTCACCAAGTATAGTGACGTCTTCTCAACAAGCCTGGATGACCAAGGCCGAACGAGTATGGTAACTCACGTCATAGATACACAGGGAGCCAAGCCAATTCGACAAGCACCGAGACGTCTTCCTATAGCCGAACAAGGAGAAATTAGCGCACTGATCTCGAACATGGAAAAACAAGGCGTTATCGAACCTTCTGTCAGTCCATGGGCCGTGCCAGTAGTTCTAGTAAAGAAAAAAGATGGTAGCACTCGTTTTTATGTCGACTATGGGCAGCTTTACGAGGTCACTAAGAAAGAAAGTTACCCGCTCCCACGCATCAATGACATCATGGACACTTTAGCCAACGCAAAGCGGTTTTCGACACTCAATCTCAAGAGTGGCTACTGGCAGGTAGAAATCGACAAGAAGGACCGAGAGAAAACCGCATTTTCAGCTGGGACCGGATTACGGTAATTTACGGTGATGCCGTTTGGGCTTTGCAATGCTCCAGCCACTGCTTGGTGTACCTAGATGACATCATTGTTATTGGAAGAACGTTCGAAGAGCATGTGCGGAACTTAGAAGAGGTTTTCTCCCGATGGCGACTGGCAAATCTGAAACTAAATCCCGGCAAGTGTACCTTTTTTGCTGCTGAAGGAAAATACCTGGGACACGTTCTATCAGCAGAAGGGGTCCAAATAGACCCTGAGAAAATTGAAGCCGTGAAAAGCTGGCTAACAACAACTATGAAGTTTTCTGGGTCTGGCAACCTACTATCGAAGATTTTTCTACGACTTTGCCAAAATAGCTTAGTGTCTCCATCAGTTAACCGAGAAAAAT